>CM032231.1:31735000-31952500 GCA_019009955.1 Riptortus pedestris
CCAATGCCTTGCCTTCCACCCAGTTGTCCATTCTCTGTTGCAAACAGGCCTCAGAATGTCCAGGAACCCCGAAGAACCAGGATGCTGACCCATTTCAGCACTGGCCATGACCCAATCCTGCAATCGGATGGTAGTCTTCTTCCACCAGACTCATTTGTTACTCAATACCATTAGAGAGCACTCCGACCATGCCTAGCTCAACCTGGGCTAGCTGGGCAACCACCCTCTTCTGTTCCGACTGTCGGACTTATACTTTTTCCTCAGAAAAGTGTCCACCATAGGGCATGCTGCAGTAACGACATGGACATCGAATATTGCCACACTTGTTCTCCACTTCACAACTAAGTGTGACCTAAAGGTGCCAATAGGGCTTACAAATAAGTTCGCGTTCCAGGTACTTCATCCCCGCATTATAAAATTCTCCTTTCCAAAGATAACCAAATCTTTATACCGGCGGATTCCAAGTCCTTTAGGTAGGACTACAGTGCCCTAAAACAAGAGCAGCTGTTTCCAACGACCTACAGCTTCAACGGCACATGGCTGTCCCAATCTTACCCAGCTTACCACAAGAAGTCATCACACGTGTAGGAATAGCCAGCCCCTCCTACAATCTCAGTAAATGGCACAAAATGCCTTCCGATAAATCCCACAGATGCCGGAACCTTTAACACCTTCACTCATGTCACCACCCAACCAAACTACGCCTCACCTCAAGAGATGGCCTCTGCTATCTAAATGATGACGAAATTTCTCCAATCTTCTTTCTTTAAAGGAAGGAACGGTGCGAGCCAAGCGAGGGATCGCCAGTCCACCGACACGCCAAGATTCATGAATAAATGCATTACAAGATATATGAGGGAGATGCACCTTCTTACGTACAGAAGCCCTTATAACCGGCGGAGCTCCTTGGGATGAGTTTTCCTAGCACCAACCCATTGAAGTCACCAGGGCAAAACGTAGGTCCTCAGAGCCTCTAACTTCTGGTGCGGTTTCAATGGGACCCTGTCAAGATTAGACTTCGCAGTCCTCCAATCAGGTACCATTGACTCCGCACATCGAGGGGAGAAAGCAACGCCAATGTAGACCCAAACATCATCAACGCTAAGGGCTCGAACAGGATGCTCCGATATCTTCAGCCCATACTCCGGACACGCCTTGACGACCCTCCGTCGCCCCAAGACCCGGCATACTCCTCTGGAAAAAATGTAAAGAAGTGTTTAGAATATCGATTGTAGTTCGAATTAGTTATTTACTATTATGAATTTTGACTTCCGCCTTACAGGCTTTTAAAGACTTAATTCGTCCCTTGTAAAAAACTTGAACATTATTGGGAAAATGTTAGTATTTGTAATGAGGGAATTAGTATTTCTAACATGTCTTATTGGATGATACTTTACTAACACCCTTTGTAGTGGGGGTTTACTTTGGCTTCAAAATATATATTCGTTGATGTCTTCGTTAATGTTGTCGAGAAAACGTAAAGAATGAATTATGTTTAGAAGACATTTTAAGATACTAAAACATTGTTTAATTTTATGCATTTGGAAATGTTGACTTCCGACTTCCAATCATTAGATCAAAAACGTTATTTAGTTTTATGCATTTTCAAAATTTGACTTGCAACTTCAGGTCACTAAATAGAAGCCGGGGCTCAGGTTTAGACATGTGAGTTAAAGCGTTGACCTTAATCTCACATGGTAAACCTAGAGTGGCGAGTTCGATTCTCGCCTGGGCAAAGGAAATTATTTAGTGACGGAATTCATTAAATAATATCCAAAGTCCCACCCTGGCTAGAAAAGGGTGGTAACCTGTAGATAACCCGTTCCAATTAGCCTGAGTTGCAAAAAAGTGGACGTTAATAAATAATAAATAGAAGCCATTCTAGAATGCAAGAAACATGTCCAGATAGAATTAAGAATTTGTTAAAGATGTATCAGGGATATGATTATTGCCATATTCAGCAATATTATGCTCCTCTACTATCGATAGGTGTGGGGATTGGATAGCCTTTATTAGATTTCCACGGGAAACCATTTTCCCGGGAACAAAGTGTCTTATTATTTCCAAATTCGGGCAACACCTCACACATTCTTCTTTGGTATTACAACAGCATGCCTGTATGTTTCATATTTTTTTCTTCAGATGCTATGATGATGAATACGTTTTATTTTAAATCGGGAAACTAGATTTATTTGATACATAGAACGATACTATATTCATCAATATTCTTCCAATTGGTATTCCACTCTTCTTGCTTAAAACTAGAAATATGACTAATTTGAAGGCATAAATGGATTCATTAGTGCTCTCTATTATCAAATAATCATATTTCGATTGGTAAATATTATATCAGTTAATTTCCGGACAACAGAAATTCTAATCATAAATTCGTCTAACTGCTTATATCTCGGTAAAAACGAATGCTGTTCATGTTACAGTGAATTTGTATTATTGATGAATATGATGGGATGATTTTGTGTATCTAATCTTTCTTTTTCCGCGAGAAATCATTTTTATTCCAAACTGTCAACGTCAGCTGGTCCATATAAATTTGTGATAAGGCAGCTACCTAACTACAGCTACTTTCTTCTTTCCCTTCTTATCTTCTCTCCTACTGTCCCTATCTTTTCTTCTTTATTTTTCTCCTATCCGCACAACCCTCCCGGTACCACCCCTTTCTGGGATCCATTTCAAACGCTCTTACTCACAACCATTATCTAACCACCTTACTCCCTTATAATAGAGCGTTCACGTAAAAGGGAAACTTTCTTCACCCCGACAGGTCTGACAAGCCTGGGAATACGACCATGATCGAATTATTACGAGGACTTTAGATAAAATAAAAAAAGTATTTAGGTTATAGAAGAATTGTAGTTCATTTATACAGTATTTCTCGAACCAACTTCTTATAGAGGATACATGTTAACCCTTTAATCTTCAACTCATCTTGGTCCGAATTCAGTCACTACCAAAAGTAGTCTATAGTTATAAATGAATCGTTGAAATGTCCGATTTTATAACGTTTAAACAAAAATTGTAGACCCTAGACAGTTATCAGTTAAATATGTATTTGAAAGAACCACCTTAGAATTGGGGGATGTTTAAAGATTTTTTCCAAATTCATGAAGACACCATCTGAATTGCTGATCCCTCAAAGGAGAAATAAGTATAATTTCACCTACTGACGTGAACTGTAAGTATATTTTTCTGAAGACTATCTCTGTAAAGTGAAAAAGTTGATATCAGAATACATAGACACACGATAATTGCCGTCGTATATTTTTAGATCAATATTTATTAATTTAGACAAAGGGAAATGGAACTGACCAAAATGCGAACATATTTGGTTATTAAAAAGAAATGTGTCAGGAAGTAATGCGTTAGAGCCTTGCTCTGTACATTAGCTGTACATAAAGACTTACTTCTTCAAATTCATGCAAATATATCCTTTAACCCTTTAAAGAGTGATTTAACGACCCACTTTCTAACTACAAAAACTCATTTTTTAGTATTTAATCATCCATTATATATTTTCCAGGTTTAATTGCTTAATATGTATTTTTAATATGCTTATATTACACAAAAAACTCTTTGATTTGCGGAAGATTCGAACCCAGTTCACCTAACTAAGCCATCGTTGCCTGCGATGAATTATTGAATCATTTTTCCCCCCGAGCCACTTTAAAAATTAGAGCTTGAGGACAAGTCCAAAACTTTTTTATGATCCATATTGAATCAAAGTAATATTTGCTGACTGTGAATGCCTGCCATTTCAGTGGAAATTAAACTGAATATCAAGTCTCCATTTAAAACTTTTAGTCACTTCTTCCCCAAATGATTTGACACGTGCATACAATCATTATAATAAAGAAAATAAATAGTAACTTAAGTTAGCAAAAATAATTTGCAATTTATAGTATGTACTTCAATTTTGAAAATTATTTTGGAATAGTGCAAACTCAGGAATTTGGCATTCAGATGGATTCGTTTAATGACATTCACTATTATTACTTTTATGTTAGTAAACATAATACCTAGTAGAACCATGACATTCTTTTCAAATCTCCTTGAATTTAATTCATCTTAGATGAGAAGAGGGAAAGTGTGCTAGTCAATGAATCTTTGATTTAGATGAAGGAGTACTTATCAAGAAAGAAAGGAGACACCCTTTCTAATCGCAAGTAATGGACTTCCTACTGCGAAAACATTATAAATGATAATGAAAATAAAAATAAGACTATTTTTTGGTAAGGATAAGAGGCCGACTATATTTTTCTGGAACAGTAAGAATTTATAATAGGCTAGCGGACCCAACAGACGTTGTCCTGCATGATATTTCAAGCGGTTAGGATATTAAATTTAATAATATTATGTTTAAAATAAAAGAAACTTTTAATAACACAAAAAACAACTTTTGTTGTGTGCACGTTTGCCTAAAAACAAATAGAAAATGAAATATCACGATTTTTTATTCAAGCCTCCCTTATAACCCCCCCTCCCACTCGAACCTAAAAAATTTAATATAGCTTATAATCATGGAAGAAATAATGCTAATTTTCTTATAGAGTTTTGTTAAGTTCGGTTAAATCGTTAGTGCCCAATAAAATTGTTGGCTCCCACTTCTAGTAGGATATCTCGTTTATACTTTGTTATACGACAAAAGTGAATATAACATAAGTTACTCTAAATAACAAAATAAACAACTTTTATCCTGTGCATATTTGCCGAAAAACCAATAGGAAACGAAATATCGCTCTTTTTAATTTTAGGCCTACCTTACAACCCCCACTCCTGCTCCATCTGCCGGACTGATTTGTCAATCTAAACCATTACCCAAACGCATACAAAAAAATTCATTCAAATCGGACCAGCCGTTTAGGAGGAGTTTAGTGACATGCACACATGCAGTCGAATTTTATATATAAAGATATAACATACAACAGACTGTCCCATGAATTTCAAGTATTGATTAGTTTTTTCGAGAGTGAAATGGATGGTAAGTTTGTAAACAAAAAAAAGAAAGTAATACAGGTTGGCCTACCGCTAGTTTTTGTTGGCCTCTCTAATAATCCTAACCTCCTTCATAAGAGGTAAACTGCTCTGGAAATAAATAATAAGGCTTGCATCAAAAGCATATGGTTCAAATTACACCCCCCCCCCCCCTACACACACACACACACACATGCCAAGTGAGGAGTTATCCTGGCAAGAAAAATCACGGGATTTCACTAAAATACTAAAATAGGACATTGCTATGAAACAAATTGCTATGCTATGTACTATGAGATCATTGTGTTATTAAGCTGACAATAATATTATTTGTTCAAGGGTCAGCTCACAGAATCTGCTTAGAAGACGGAACCTGGTTCCAGCATCCACTCTCAAATAAAACTTGGTCAAATTACACAACTTGTGTTGACGTTGAAGACTTAGAGGTAAATACATCAGTAGAATATTTGAATTTCTTATTTCTTTTTAATTAGTAACATGCCAATAGCTAATAGTCCTAATTAGGTATCATTATTATTTTTTCTTCAATCAAGATAATCGCTGAGAACTTATATTAGTAGGTGTGAAATTAGTTTGTGTTTAAAGGCTAATGAGGAATATCAGATTGCTTTGACCTTGGATGATGAAAATATGGCTATGAGAACCCAGGCAAGTTATTATACTAGAATATTATTAAGTACCAGATTAAAAGTCTCTAAAGTGAGAAGTAAGTTGTAATTTTTTGTCTAGCCCTATTTGTTTTCTTGAATTATTTTTTGAGTATTATCTTACATGATCATCTATTAGCGGATTTCAATTAAGGAAAATCAGTTATTGAGATTGTTCTCATGAAACGATTTTCAAAAAATGTCTTCAAATGTCCATGATCCTACCAAATACATGACAAAAAGAGGCCCGTTGAAGCTATATATATATATATATATATGTCTGCTAACCCTCTTGTGGTTAAAATCTTTGAATGATAGTTACCAAGCTCGAAATTCAAACGTTTTCTCAAAACCTGCATAACTAATAATGAAATTCGTTATTAGCTGAAATCGGACATGTGAGGGGGAGTTTAGAGGTGGCAAATTTGAAAGGTTCCGTTGTTGTGTTTACGTACATAAATGGTCCTTAGTCATATTACGTAAAACGCTTAAGTGTCGAGTTAGGTACTAATAAAACCGCGACCAATAGAGCGTTACCAGATAAATATAAATATATGTTTATATATATATATATATATATATATATATATATATATATAGAGAGAGAGAGAGAGAGAGAGGGTAAGAGGGAGAGAGAGAGGGGGGGAGAGGGAGAGAGAGAGGGGAGGGAGGGAGAGAGAGAGAGAGAGAGAGAGAGAGAGAGAGAGAGAGAGAGAGAGAGAGAGAGAGAGAGAGAGAGAGAGAGAGTGAGAGAGAGAGAGAGAGAGAGAGAGAGAGAGAGAGAGAGAGAGAGAGAGAGAGAGAGAGAGAGAGAGAGAGAGAGAGAGAGAGAGAGAGAGAGAGAGAGAGAGAGAGGGGATGGGGGAAGAGAGAGGGGGAGAGGGGGAGGCGTGAGAGAGGGTGGGAGTGAGGGGGGATGGGGGGAGAGTGAGAGAGGGGGGAGAGAGAGATAATATTTACATATCTTGTAAAGATCCGTTTTAAACAGTATTTAAGCTTCGAATAAATGTTTAAAAATATAACAGCTTATTGTTGATATGAGAAGGAGTGGGAGTTACCCAAGGCTGATAAAATATATATATGTGTGTGTGTGAAAATATATTTTTAATAAGATTGGTTTTATAAAATTTTAAACACCATAACGAACATTTATCAATTATACAAATATATTCCCCATCCCACTGATCCGATTTCAGCCATTAACGAAATTGATTTCTCGATTTGCGTAAAACTTTTAAATTTTCGAATTCGGTAACGATCATACAAAAATAAGAAATTTATTGAAAATCGTGAAATGAGTATACCATCCTCAATGGATGATTTATCTCAAGAGAAATTTGCTCAAAAGGAAGCCATTGCCTTATGCATTTTAGAATGAAGAATATTCGCTCGCCGAGAGGTTTGCATCAGCTGGCGAGGCAACTCCCTTTATTGAATATATTTACATTTATATCAAGGAGGCATATAACCACATCATATAGCCCCTTAAATGCTGAATTGTTTATAAACATTGATTTTAAATTTATATTAATTAATTCTGCATTAATTATAAATAGTCCCATACGCCACACAAGGGCTGCGTAAACTAAGCAGATTTCCGACGTGAAGCTATACAATAGAGAAATCTGCCTAATGACAACAGTAGGAGGAAGGAATCTCTAAACCTATTCACGAGGGACGAACAGTTACACGGAAATGGTGGCCCTAGCTCTCGGTGGAAAGTCTCGAACATAGCCGACTCCTGCCGACCACACACACAATAGAAATGCAAATATCTCGGTTAATATTCAAGATAGAGAATAAATGTATAGAACAATATTATTACTATATATAGTAAATTTAATTTGCAATAAGATTGGTTATGTACAACTTTTTGATCCGACGTATGGTAACGGAGATATTTTGAATTTTCGAAAATCCCCCCCCTCCCACTGGTCCGATTTCACCCATTAACGAACTTGATCTGTCTTTTTACATAAAACGTTTAAATATCGAGTTTGGTAACGATCAAACAAAAGTTGCGACCTCTAGAGCGTTAACAGACATATACTCGTATATATATATATATATATATATATATATATATATATATATATATATATATAATTTTGAACGGATCTCATTTTCGTCATCTCCTGGGTAGGATCGATGGACATTTGAAGAAAGTTTTCGAAAATCCTGTCATGAGTTCGACCTCAATAGATGATTTCTCTTAAGGGAAATCTGCTAAAAAGAATTGAATTGTTTTAACTGAGGGTTTGGAAAACATAAGTTATCATGAATTGAAAGTTATTAATAATGCAAATAGAAATCTATTGAAACTGGTTGCGACAAAAATGTGCGGGGGGAGGGCTCAGTAGATATTAAATTAAACAGGTTAAAAAAAATATGTAGGAAAATAAAAGCTCAACCCGAGTTGGCTGTCGAAATCAAGAAGCGAGAGCTGCAATTTGTAATGAAGCAGAATAATTTTTAACTGAATCACTTAAATTATAGTAATCCGAGAACAAAAGAGTGGGGTGGGGCAACTGAACGTATTTGCATATATCTCACAATAGACCAATGAAAACAGTATTCGTTATTTAACCTTGTAATGAAGGTGTTCATGGTATAACAACTTATTAATTTAACATGAGGAGGAGTGGGGGGGGGTTTACTGAAAGCGGAAAACTATGAATTCTAACTATCTCGATCATGATACAGAAAATGTGTATAGAACAATATTTATAGATCATTTAATTTGCAATAAGACTGGTTAAATTCAATTTTTCAATCCGCCTTATAGTAACGGAGATATTTCCAATTTCCAAATTTTCCCCCTCTAACCCCCCCCCCTCCCATTAGTCCAATTTCAGCTATTATCGAACTTGATCTTTCTTTTTACATAAAACGACTAAATATGGAGTTTGGTAACGATCAAACAAAATTTGCGACCGTTAGAGAGGTTTCAGTTTTGAACGGACCTCATTTTCGTCATCTACAGGTAAGATCGATGGGCATTTAAGGAAAAATTTCGATAATTGCGTCTTGAGTACAACCTCAATAGCTGATTTCCCTCCAGGGAAATCTGCTAACAATAAGTAATTTAGATCTATCGGTCTATATTTAACAGTGGGATTCGCATTCTAACATTCGATTACGTCTTCATAACTTTTCTGCCCGAAGTAAACAGCTGCATTAAATAATACAAGACAACGTTTCTGAATATCTTGGCTTTAATAGTATAACTTACCAACTTCTCCAATAATAAAAAGTTCGTCACGTAGGGGCTGCGTAAACTAAGCAGATTTCCCATGTGAAGTTAAATACCACCGTGATTAAATATAAAGGGTAATGAGAAATCTTTCAGTTAATTAAAATAAATTCCCAACTGAAACGGCTTCTGAATTGTAAGAATAATTTATATTTTAATAACTCAAATTTTAGTAATCCAAGAACTAAAGAAGGGGGGGGGGCGAATAAACAGAACGTATTTGCATAAATCTCACAAAGTAACTAAGGTAAGGCTAGGTTAGAGACGACAGGTAAGGTTAGAAGAAGCTTCCACCAGAGCCGAGTAGTTACGAAAACGGCCGAACTAATCCGAACCATACCCGACCACATGTCCCAGAGACTTCATAAAAATGCAAATATCTCGGTTAATATTCAAGATAGAGAATAAATGTATATAACAATATTTATAGAAAATGTAATTTGCAATAAGATTGGTTCTACACAATTTTTAAATCCGATGCATAATAACGGAGATATTTTGCATTTTCGAAAATCCCCCCTCCCTATGGTCCGATTTCAGCCATTAAAAATTGATCTGTCTTTTTACTTAAAACGGTTAAATACCGAGTTTCGTAACGATTAAACAAAAATTTCGGCCGCTAGAGCGTTAAGAGACAAATATAAATATATATATATATATATATATATATATATATATATATATATATATATATATATATATATTGAACGGACCTCATTTTCGTCATCTCCTGGGTAGGATCGATGAACATTTGAAGAAATTTCTCGAAAATCGCGTCATGAGTACGACCTATGCTAAAATGATAGTAATGTCTAAATGTCATTTACATCCAAATATATTTTTTTGGGCGCCAATACATAGTTTCGGTGATGAGTATCCTCAGTCGAGCTTTCCTCTCTATGAATTTGAATATGCTTATCTGCAATAGTTTGAGTTAGTGGCCCACTTTTCTCTGGAAATAAAGTTAAATTTATAGTATGACACTTATTTTGCATTTATATTTTAAAGTAATAATAAAGCCTTACAATCAATGTTCATTTTATGCGTTACAATAACCATGTTCACTGACTTTAGCCTGAGCATTTAGTGTTAGTAATATTACTAATAATATACAAAAAGAAAAAATATATATATGTATGTATATATATATATATATATATATATATATATATATATAAGAACTAGTAACATAATATTAACCTACTATATACAATAAAATAATACTTTTTTTTTTTCAATAAATGCTTTCAAGTAGTACTAAAACATCTAAAATTCTCTATAATTTAATCTGATAGTACTATTAAACATCATACGTTTTACTTATAATTATTTGTTTACTGTGCCGTATTAGGGGCTCAGGTTAGCCATGTGAGTAAAAGCGTTGACCTTTATCTCACATGACAAACCTAGAGTGGCGAGTTCGATTCTCGCCTGAGCAAAGGAAATTATTTAGTGGCGAAATTCATTAAATAACATCCTAAAATCCCACCCTGGCTAGAAAAGGGTGGTAACCTGTAGATAACCCGTCCTAATTAGCCTTAGTTGCAAAAAGTGGACGTTAATAAATAATAATAAATACTGTGCCGTGTTAATTGACTCCGTCGGACATTTCTATATTATAGTGTTTATTAATCAAGATATTGGTATATACTATGTACAAAACCAGCTGTAAACAGTTGTTCACCAATGTTGCCTTACGCAAGATATAAATAAATAATTAATTCATGAGTACAAAAGCAGCTATTTCGCTTAATGTGCGTCCTGTCTAAGACTATATACTTACTCTAAATGGTAAAAATCTCTTAAAAAAAATAATTTTACAGAGCTAAATTTATTAGGTTTAATAAATTCAACTCATATTTCCACTCACTTTATTTTCAGTCACTGCATGTTGGCTATATGAACTTTTTTCTCTCATAACTTCCCAGCTCTGTCAGTTTTAAAAAGTGGACACAAGAAAAAGACATCTGTCATCTGGATTATGCAAATAATATCTCCCTCTTGAGATATGGTTCAATCCAAAATGGGTTTTAAGAAGAAGTATAAAATTTGTATTTATTCCAAACCAAGTAAAATGGTTATTTTCTAATAATTATAATAAACATAAGTAATCATTTGACTTTTAAGTCATTAGAAGACTAAATAATTAATCAGCTTTGCTAGCTACAAATTCTCTTGAATCGTTAAAGCAATATACTCTCACTAAATGCACACGATATAATAAAATAAACTTTTAAATTCTAAAAGCTATTGCCCTAATTTTGAAAAAGCAGGCTTCTTTTTAAGTTCAAACCAACACAAGTTCACTCCCCTTGACCCTTTTAAACCGAACTTTCGATTAATGTAGTCGACAATACAGTTACTATACGAAGAAGTATTTTTTGCAAGTGAAAGTCATCTCAAAATTTATTCTTAATGCAAACGCATAAGGCTAACAATATGTAGTACTTAAATTGTGCACTACTCCTTTCATTATAAAGACAGGCACATTCATATGCAGAAATGAATCTAAATAGACTTGATGTAGGCTTCCAATGGAGTACCAGTACAACCTGAAGATTTTTTCGAAAACTGCTCCATGAGAGGAACCGTAATAGCTTGTATTGCATTAAGGGTAATATACAAATACTTAGGAAACATCTTTAACAGGCAGAGTTTGTGTTAACCTTTCTCTTATAATTCTTATAATATGTAATATTTATTATATAATAACATACTATGTAATACCTTTACTTAGGAAATAAATAAGTAAAGAAGCATATATTAGTAGCATATTATTATTATACAAAAATATACCTAAGTACAAAAGATTACATAGAAATATTAACCTACGCAGTACAAACCAAAAATCAAAGGACGATCATTTAAAAGGAACTTAATAATAAAAAAAACAAAAAAAAAACATGAAACTATTCATTTGACAATTCGTTATTGGCAAAACATTCAGAGAAACCGTAGTATACTATGTGTTCACTGCAAATACTTCTTTGGCATTTACAGCAAAGACGGGTACACTTCTATTATTTTTTTTTTATTATTTATAAATTACTATCAATTTCTTCCATTTGTCTTAAAAGTTCATTTCTAATCTCATCTTAAGTGATAAATAGCAAATTCAGTGTCATAGGAAATACACAAAAGGAAAGTTAAACAACAAGGCTTTGTCAAATACGACACCTACCGGCATAGACACTCCGAAAACTAGGAAACATTGAGGGTGCAATGACCTTGACATGTAGTTAACTATTGAATAGGAGGGTATTAAGCACACCAGTCTTATCCTGTTTGTTACAAGCTCATGCGTGTACAACTTATGGCCTAGGTGTCATGTATGGCACAGCCCTGTCGTTTAAAGGTTAAATTAACTATGATTTACACAACAATCTTTAAAATTATATAAATGGGTTACTTTCGGCTAGTAATTTGTTGGGATTTGAAGGTCGAGGAAATTGTAATATTTTAATCCAGTCTGTAAGTATCTGTATAACGGCCAATGTTGTACGGCGTAGTTTACACTTGACTCCCGAGTTACACTAGTTTGAGCTATAATAAATAATAATAATAATAATAGCTTTATTGACATCCTTCCAGGATACAAGCCTCTCCCTTAGAAGGTATAAAAGGAGTCCATCCTAATTGTCATTGTTTTCCGATCGTCCTCTTCCACCATTCTCGATCTCTCGCCACTCTCCACCAATTGTTGCCAACGACTGCAGTAAGCTCGTCCCTCCATCTCAGGCACTGTCTTCCTCTATTCCTCACCATGTCCCTTGGGATCCATTCTGTGCAGACCTTCCCCCATCGCTTGTCATTCATTCTAGCCAGATGAACTGCCCAGCCCCACTTCAATCGGTGTGCTTCAACTCCGAGGTTCTTCACAGGCACTCTTTTTAATATATCCACATTCCTCTTCCAGTCCCTCTATTTAACTCCTAGTATACTCCTGAGCATAGCCATCTGTGTCGAGTTCAGCTTGGAATCTGCTCTGGCTGTAAGCGCCCAGGTCTGGGCTCCGTAGAGTATGGAAGGATTAACACACATGCTCAGCACCTTGCTTTTCAACTTGTCACTGAGCGAGCCTTTGAAGATCTTCTTGAGTGACCAGTACTTAGACCTTCCTATTTTGATTCTTCTCTGAAGCTCGTTATCCATTCTTCCTGTAAAAGACACACACTGTCCGAGGTAGATGTATTCCTTTACATACTCAAATTCCTTCCCTTCAATTACAATTGCTGGTTTTTCTGCGTTTGTCATAATACAGGTTTTTTGGTGGTTAACTCTCAGGCCATATTTTGTGCTAACCTTCATAAGTTTGGTGAGCATTTTTAGTAGGTCTGTTATATTTAGTTTGAGCTGTACGAGTGTAACTTTTTTCCATCAAGTCTGTCTGCCAAGAGATTGCCAAATAATTGTTGTTGGTATAATTTCCCTAAGTTTATTGTAATTTTCATTTGAGGCCATTCAATTTGTTATTCATTAAGTATTAGTGTTTGAATGAATGTGCCTTGAAATGGTTTCATAAAATCAAAATAACGCTATTTTAGATATATCCTTTACAGGACATCTAAAATAAAAAATAAGATTTAAAAATTTACAATCCCATTGCTTATGACGAACGGATGTTACTGGAATCCTTTAGAATTATGAAAGTAGGAAAAGTGTAGCTTGTCTAGACCCCGTAGAGATTAGTCTGTAACAAAACATTGTCAAGGGAAATATGACTTTGAGAATATGAATCTAAGGAGCTGAGTGAAGAAAATGAAAAGGGAAATAGAAGAAAGAGAGAGAGAGAGAGAGTAGTTGGAAGAGAAGAGATACTCTGAGTTTGCTGACGGCATAGTAATATTTTCCGAGATACTGTGGATCCTCTTCAGAACAGCCTCGACATTCATTTTGTCTTGACTCTTCAAAGGCCCCTCACGCAGGGGGTGCGTAAATTAAGGAAAATTTTGTAACACCTACAATGAGGCACAGATTACGTCATAACATATTCATTATTAGAAGGGAAATCGGCTACTAATGCTGTACTCATGACGCATCAATTTTCAAATGCTCAAATACCAAATAATGTTTATTGTTCGGTATTACGAGTCATATCAAAACATATTAAACTCCTCGTCAAAAAAAAACGCAACACCCTAAAATTTATTTATTACACAAGTTTTTAATTGAAATAAAAAATATTATGTTGTTGTTTCTAATCAGACAAATACATTAGACGAGAAAAACAACAATTTTATTTGAATTCCAGCACTTCTTCTTATCTTTAATCCTATTGTTTATGAACAGCACTAATTCCATAGTCATTCTTATCGACTTAGGGATACAAAAAAATTACTAGGGCTCACTATTCGTGTTAATTTCATCAAGTACTCATTATTTTAGAATTCATCAGTAATTATGGGACGGTTAGATAGAGATGACACAATTAGGGCAGAGAAGATGCACCAGGAAGGCCGTAGCACACGTTACATTGCTAATCGACTTGGGGTTCACTTTTCAACTGTCGCACGGGTCTTGAAATGATTCAGAAAGACAGGAGGATACGCAAGAAGACCTGGATCGGGCCGACCACGGGTCACATCAGCAGAAGACGACCGTTTTATCTGGCTCCAGACTCTCAGAAATCGGCTAATAACAGCAAACGACTTAAGAAACTTGGTCGCTGGTGTCAGAAACTTGCATTTTTCGTTATCTACAGTTTCGAGACGAGTGAGGAATAGTGGACTGAGGGCACGAAGGTCCGTGGTTGGACCACTTCTCTCCAGAGAGCACCGAAGAGCCCACCTTAGGTTTGCCCAGGAGCACCGAGATTGGACTGTCGATGACTGGAGACGAGTCCTGTTCACCGATGAGACTAGAGTGGCGTAAACTCTCCTGACGGACGCAGAAGAGTGTGGAGAAGGCCAGGTGAGCGATACAGCAAATGTTGTATAGTCGGATGGGAGCCTTATGGTGTGGGCTCCGTGATGTTCTGGGGTGGCATCTCATGGGAAGCTCGCACGGAGTTAGTTTCGATTCGTGGAGGCCCTTTGACTGCACAAAGATACGTGGCAGACATTTTGGAGGACCATGTCATGCCATACATGCCATTTATTGGTGAAAATGCATTTCTTATGCATGATAATGCAAGGCCACATGTTGCCCGTATTGTTAGGGACTACCTAAACGAAATCAATATCGACACATTGCCGTGGCCAGCGAGGAGCCATGGCCTAAATTGCATAGAACATTTATGGGACAGACTAAAAAGAAGTGTTCGAGCCAGGGAACCAGCACCCTCAACCTCAGGGAGCTTGAGGCTGCCGTTTTGGAAGAGTGGAAAAGATTACCTCAGGAGGTCGTCCAGGACTTGATCAGGAGCATGCCCACACCTATGGAGGCTGTCATTCGAGCAAGAGGTGGCAACACTGGTTATTAGTGTAAGAATAGTCAATTTAATTTTTAAAAAAGTTAAAATTTTTTTTTTCATTTTTTAGGATAAATTTTTTTTTTTTGTAATTAAAGGAATTAAATTTTTTTTTCTGAAATACACTTTTCATTCCTCCTATGTAGTTGTATTATAAGACACAATAAGGTATGATTCTCTGTTTCAGTAAAAACCCAGTGAAACTAATAACTTTTAGGGTGTTGCGTTTATTTTGACGAGGAGTGTATATAACCAGTCCTAATTTAAATTTAATTTTCAAAGATTTGAGCATAGTGAATGTTTTCTGGAATACTCATTGAGTTGTTTGAATTTTCCAGTTTTCAATCATATGTAAATCCCCACTTCTCATAATGTCTTTTTCATCAAGCCGTCTAAGCCATTAAACACCTCATTCCTAGCTAAAATTTCAAGTCCATTTTACACAGAGCTCTTGTAATTGAGGATAGAAATGTAACGATTAGTGATAAAGCAGCCTTAAGTGATAATGGCCTTAGTGAGAGTAAAACTGAACATTGAAACAGTTAATATTGCTGGTAGGGAAATATTTATAGAGCTAAAATTGTAGTATATTAAATATTGAATTAGCTGAGAGGCGAGAACTAGATATCTCAGTTACACAACAAAAATCATTTTTGAGGGTGTGGCTTTCATTTGTAGGATACAAAAATATATTAGATTACATTATCAACAACATTATTTAAATGATGTTCTTCAATCCGTCTCATATTAAGTAAAAGAGGTATTTGCTGCCCACATCTTACATCTCCTCAAAAAAAAAAAAAAAACGAAGAATACACCTAATAAAATTCAATACCAAGTTGCCTAAGTAACTCTGAAAATAATCACTATTAGCAATAGCAGCATAACGTGTAAGTTTTTAAATAACACCAAAATAATAATTTAAAAGGGGCTCATTTTTGTGTTTTAGCAGATTCCCCTTAAGGGAAATTATATATCTAATTAATATATTAATCTATATTAATTATATATAAATATATATTTTCCTTTCAAAATTACATATATATATATATATATATATATATATATATATATATATATATATATATTTGTCTGTTAACGCTCTAGCGGTCGCAATTTTTCTTTGATCGTTACGAAACTCGATATTTAACCGTCTTATGTAAAAAGACAGATCAAGTTCGTTAATGGCTGAAATCGGACCATAGGGAGGGGGGGATTTTCGAAAATTCAAAATATCTCCGTTATTATGCATCGGATCGAAAAATTGTATGAAACCAATCTTATTGCAAATTACATGTACTATAAATATTGGTATATACATTTATTCTCTATCTAGAATATTAACCGAGATATTTGCATTTTTATGAAGTCTGTGGTCGGGTGTAGTTCGAATTGGATCGGCCGTTTTCGGACTGCTCGGCTCAGGTGGAAGCTTCTTCTAACCTTACCTTCGTTACATTGTGAGATTTATGCAAATACGTTCTGTTCATCCGCCCCCCCCCTTCTTTAGTTCTTGGACTACTAAAATTTGAGTCATTAAAATATAAATTATTCTTACAATTCAGACGCCGTTTCAGTTGGGAATTTATTTTAATTAACTGAAAGATTTCTCATCACCGTTTGTATTTAATCACGGTGGTGTTGTGTTACGAGTATGCAGATTTGTCTATTGTAAAACCTCTAATGGGAAATCTGCTTGGTTTACGCAGCCTCTGCGTGGCGGACTTTTTTGTAATTTTGGTGGAATCCATAGAAACTGGAAAAAACATGGTGCCCACAGCAGCTGATATTCCTCAAAGGAAAACTGCTGAGGTGGAGAGCCAAGCATATGTAGCCGGCGATATATGGGTAAATAACTTGAGAACGGGATTCAATAAACACAAGAATGGAATTCAATAAATAAATCCTGCCTATTTGAATAGTGACAATGTAGCGATGAATAAATAAAACCTGAAAATATAATTGGCAGTGTTGAATGTTAAATAAGTAGGAGTAAAATAAGACTATTGATTGAAGGCAATAATTATTTATTTTTGCCCTACATCAACATGAGTGTTTGCGGCATTTGGTTCAATATTCACCTAATAATTGAAACTCATATATATTTATATTTGCATGGTATATTTCTGCGAATTACCCTTCATCAAATCTGTATTTGAGTTTATACTCTTAGCGCGGTTTTTAAAAACTCAAATTGCAAAGAAATATACAAAGTAAAAGAAGTTTTTATTTCTCTTTTAAGAATCAAGAAGGCGCAATTTTACCCAACTCATTAACCTCCGATTTTCAGCGAATTTCTTCATGCATGTAACTTATATCTTAATACTTCATATTACAAAATCTTGACCCCCTCTTAGCTCAATAAACTTCAGCTTGTGACAAAAGGTCAAAAACAAATAACACCCAAATATACTTTACTGTTTTAATTGGCCTCTATTAATTATCGGGGAATTGGTGAGAAAAGTGTATAGAATTAATCTTATTGCAAATTAAATTTACTATAAATATTGTTATATACATTTATTCTCTATCTTGAATATTAACCGAGATATTTGCATTTTTCAACCTTCAGCAAACCCCCCCCCCACTTCTACTTATGTTACATAAACAGCATTCTGTTATTTAATAAATCACGTTATTTGAAGCTTTAATACCTGATTTTATTTTCAAGAGATCTTTATTATACGCGATACATGCAAATATGTTATGCACCCCCCCCCGCCGTCATAAGTTCTTGGACTACTAAAATTTGATTTATTGAGATAAAAATTAATCTGATTCATTATAAATTACTGTAATAGATGTAGTAAATAGTTTTCAATAAATTTAAACGTTATATTATGATATATTTCAGTAATTGTTTTTCTTTCCTTTGAGAAGTTGGTAGACCTGCTTGTTTACATTTCAGACGCTTCCTATCGGGGAGTTTCTTATTATTGTTTGTATTTATTCACTTGATATTGACGGTGCTGTTGTATTACCACTATGTAGATCTATCTATTCTTAAACTTCCGAAGAAAAAAGTCCATCACGAAGGGCCTGCGTAAACTAAGCAGATTTCCCACGTAAAGTTATACAATAGAGAAATCTCCACACGAGTCCAGATCAGTTACGGAAACGGCCGAACTAGCTTTTGGCGGGAACCATAGTTCGTCCGTTACACTTAATAAAAATGCAAATATCTCGGTTAATATTCAAGATAAAGAATAAATATATATATATATATATATATATATATATATATATATATATATATATATATATATATATGTATATATAACATTATTTATAGTCAATTTAATTTTCAATAAGATTGATTCTATATAATTTATCGATCCGACGTATAGTAACGGAGATATTTCGAATTTTCGAAAATCCTCCCCTCTAAACCCCCCCCCTCCCACTGGTCAGATTTCAGCCGTTAACAAAGTTGATCTTTCATTACTTAAAGCAATTAAATACCGACTTTGGTGACGATTAAACAAAAATTGCGACCGCTAGAGTGTTAACAGACAAATATATATACGTGTGTGTATATATATGTAATTTTTAACGGTCCTCATTTTCGTCATCTCCTGGGCAGGATCGTTGGACATTTGAGAAAATTTTTCAAATACGTCATGAGTACGACCTCAAGAGATTTATTTCCCTTAAGGGAAATCTGCTAAAAATCAGCTTAGTTTACGCAGCCCCTGCGTGACGGACGTTTTGTCTTCTTCAAACAGGCTTTCTGCTCTCGTCACGCTTCGTTGTGCCAATTTTCAGTAGCTCTACTGCTTCCTTCCTCAATATGGGTCACAGACTGGGGTCTAAATCAATTTAAGCCGGTTTGGAGAAGAACATTCAGCCCCAGCGAGGAAGTTCACGAGTCCTCAATATTAATATTATATTGTATTTATTTTTGGCTCACACAATAAATGTTTTATAAGGCAAAACCAGGAGCAAGGTGGTATTTATTAAGAGATCTGCTAAGTCTTCTGAAAATATTTTACCCTCATTAAGCTCGTCTGTTTCTCTTGTTCATATATAATTGAAAAAATTTTCCCTTTGGCATGTAAAACCTTTTCATTAGTTGTTAAAATCTGGATCATTTTACCTCTCAACATTTAAAAAAGGTTAAAAAAAAAACGTTCGTTAGTATGGAATGAACCCTCACTTAATAGAGTTGCCGATAAACACTTCTGTCCGGAATGGGAATTAACTTGTAGTATTTCTTGCTTCTGCTTTTGTGCTTAATTCACATACAAAATTTATACTATCATTTGAGGAATGATTCGTTGCAGATGTTATATGACTTTATGTAACTTTATATGATTCAAACCAACGAATAAAATCAGTCAGCGTTTGTTAAATCTCACACCCTGCCACAAACATCCATTCTGAATTTCAGCTTTTAATTGGCCCTCTCAAAAAAAAAAGAAACACAAATTCCTATAGGATAACAATTACTAAGCTATTAAATCTAGAATTGTTTCAACATCTGTTATAAATTATTAATAACTCTTGACACAGTTACTCTCTTGCTGCAGATTGCTGAAACTTGCTTTCTTGACCCAATATAACACAATGGTCAAACTTCTTATCGCCACAAACCAACAACTTGGAAGACTTATTGACTTCTTGCAGTTGAATTGAGTTCAATAGTTGATCACTGGACTGGAGTTGCTTGATCTGTAGAAAATATATTTGTAAACAGGAAAAATGTACATATGTTATACATATACAAGAATGTGTTCTATACAAACTACTAGTTTGTTGTATACATATAATACAAGCTGTATCAAACCCCAATAGAATAATAAATAGTTTGAAACCTCATTTTCAACATCTCCTAGGTAGGATCAATGGGCATTTGAGTACATTTTTCAAAACTCGGGTCATGAGTACGACCTCAATAGCTGATGTCCCTTAAATGAAATCTGCTTCTAAAACCTCGAGATTCATTTACATGGATAATTAAATAAATATTTCCATAAGTTGGTAAACAAAAAATATCTTGGTCGTTACAAGATTTCCCACGTGCTGGTATAACAAGCTTGTGATGTCATGTTAACACATATTTTCTACTTATATGTTTTTAAAAATAACCGTTGAGTTCAAGAGGGGCGGGTTACTGAAGACAGAATAGAAAAAAGTACTTGTTTAGTACTTGGACTACTAAATAGTGCATTGGACCACAATTGTAAAACGCCAATAGTTTAACGAGATTGGTTCTATAACATTTTACGATCCGACTCGTAATAACGGATATATTTTGAATTTCAAAATAGAAAAGTCCGTCACGCAGGGGCTGCGTAAACTAAGCAGATTTCCCACGTGAAGTTTAGCAATAGAGCAATCTGCATACTGGTAACACAACACCGCCATGAGTAAATACAAACGGTAATGAGAAATCTTTCTGTTAATTTTAATAATTTCCAGACTGGAACGGCTTCTGAATTCTAAGAATAATTTATATTTTAATAACTCAAATTTTAGTAGTCCAAGAACTAAAGATGGGGGGGGGGTGAACAGAACGTATTTGCATAAATCTCACAAAGTAACGAAGGTAAGGTAAGGTTAGAAACAACAGGTAAGGTTGGAAGAAGCTTCCACCAGAGCCGAACAGTCACGAAAACGGCCGAACTAATCCGAACTATACCCGACCACGTGTCCCACGACTTCATAAAAATGCAAATATCTCGGTTAATATTCAAGATAGAGAATATATGTACATAACAATATATATAGTAAATTTAAATTGCAATAAGATTGGTTTTATACAATGTTTCGATCCGATGCGTAATAACGGAGATATTTTGAATTTTCGATCAAACAAAAATTGCGACCGCTAGAGCGTTAACAGACAAATATATATATATATATATATATATATATATATATATATATATATATATATATATATATATTATATATATATATATATATATATATAATTTTGAACGGACCACATTTTCGTGATCTCCTGGGATTTCGGGTAGGATCGATGGACATTAGAAGAAATTTTTCGAAACTCGCGTCATGAGTACGACCTCAATAGCTGATTCCCCCTCAGGGAAATCTGCTAATAAAATGCGATTAATAATCAAGATAGTGAAAAAACGTGCATAAAATTTATACATTACATTTGCAATAAGATTGGTTCTACACGGTTCTTTTTCGATCCGACGAATAATAACGAAGATATCTTTAATTTTCGAAATTCTTCATCTCTCAACTCCCTCCCCCACCATTCCAATTTCAGCCTATAAGAAACTTGATCTTTCTTTTTACAAAAAACGATTATATACGAATTTGGAAACGATTAAACATTAATTTTGAGCGGACCTCATTTTCGTCATCTCCTGGGTAGGATCGATGGGCATTTGAAGAAATGTTTCGAAAATCGCGTCATGAGTACGACCTCAATAGCTGATTTCCCTTAGGGGAAATCTGGTAATATACCCCCTCACCTATACCCACTAACGTTTCACTTCTAACTTCCCCAATGCCAATTATGAAGTACATAGTTAACTGAACCGGTTAAATATTGAGTATGATTTAGATGAAATATTCATTTTCGAGTTAAGAACGAAAAATCTTAACTGATGACGCCATCACGTATCTCAGGAAGTAAAAGTTCAATGAGGGCCATATTTGGTATTTAACCTTAGAATGAAGTGGTTACAACCTAATTACATCATGAGTACAACCTCAATAGCTGATTTCCCATAAAGGAAATCTGCTAACAGAGTTCTTTCTTAAATAATGAACAGAGAATAATGATTTCCACTAGATGATGAAAATGAGGTCTGTTTGCCTCATTTGACATATTACTGGATATTATTATTAACTGTTAATGAAATAACATTATACTAATGATTCTAGGTATTAGCAAGGCTCCTTGAATTCCAACTAAATCGTAGTAAACAAACACTCATCCCTTCCTGTTATCCAGAGTTGTTGCGCCAATAAATCTCTCTTCGTTATTATCAATTATAATACAGACCTGGTTCGGAGAAACCTAGATTAACTTTGGATTTGAAGCAATAATTAGGTAGCTAATGAATCTCTCTGAGGGGTTAATACAATGCTATCTACAACGCAACAAGCTACAATATATTCACAATTAGTCAGCATAACAATTTGGATAGTTTAAGGCAGGAGTCTCCAAACTACTGCCCGAGGGCCACATCCGGCCCGCGGAGAGCTAGCATACTTGAAAACTCCTTTTAGAGAATATATTTTTTATAGCAAATTAAATTTAGTTTACTGAAGTATTCTAATTTCATGTTGAATAAATATTAATATGACATCTACATTGATATGGTCATGGGCTAACTACTCATAACATTGTTGTAGGCTTATTGTTATTGTTTTTGTGATAAGTTTTGCGGACTTTAGTCCGATTTGCAGCCTTTTTAGAAGATTTCCCTAGAAATCAGCTATTGAGGTCGTACTCATGACGCGAGTTTCGAAACATTTCTTCAAATGTCCATCGATCCTACCCAGGAGATGACGAAAATGAGATCCGTTCAAAATTATATATATATATATATATATATATTTGTCTGTTAACGCTCTAGCGTTGGCAATTTTTGTTTGATCGTTACCAAACTCGGAATTTAATCGTTTTATGCAAAAAGGAAGATCAAGGGCGTTAATGGCTGAAATCGGACCCGTGGGAGGGGGGTTTTGAAGCCTACGTCCTTGAATGGTTGATCAAGGTTAGGTGAATTGGAGGGTGGTTACTGATGTCTACGCCCTTGAATGGTTGAGCAAGGTTACGTGAATTGGAGGGTGGTTACTGAAGCCTACGTCCTTGAATGGTTGAGGAAGGTCAAGTGAATTAGTGGGTGATTACTGAAGCCTACGTCTTTGGGAGGTTGATGAAGGTTAGGTGAGTTGGAGGGTGGTTACTGAGGCCTACGTCCTTGAAAGGTTGAACAAGGTTACGTGAATTAGAGGGTGGATACTGAAGACTACGTCCTTGAAAGGTTGATCAAGGTTACGTGAATTGGAGGGTGGTTACTGAAGCCTACGTCCTTGAAAGGTTGAGGAAGGTCAAGTGAATTAGTGGGTGATTACTGAAGCCTACGTCTTTGGGAGGTTGATGAAGGTTAGGTGAGTTGGAGGGTGGTTACTGAGGCCTACGTCCTTGAAAGGTTGAACAAGGTTCGTGAATTAGAGGGTGGTTACTGAAGCCTACGTCCTTGAATGGTTGAGCAAGGTTATGTGAATTAGAGGGTGGTTACTGAAGCCTACGTCCTTGAAAGGTTGAGGAAGGTCAAGTGAATTAGTGGGTGATTATTGAAGCCTACGTCTTTGGGAGGTTGATGAAGGTTAGGTAAGTTGGAGGGTGGTTACTGAAGCCTACGTCCTTGAAAGGTTGATCAAGGTTACGTGAATTGGAGGGTGGTTACTGAAGCCTACGTCCTTGAAAGGTTGATAAAGGTCAGGTGAATTAGAGGTTGATTACTGAATCCTACGTCCTTGAAAGGTTAAGCAAGGCTACGTGAAATACTCGTAGAGGGTGGTTACTGAAGCCTACGTCCTTGAAAGGTTGAGGAAGGTCAAGTGAATTAGAGGGTGGTTACTGAAGCCTACGTCCTTGAAAGGATGATCAAGGTTACGTGAATTGGAGGGTAGCTACTGAAGCCTACGTCCTTGAAAGGTTGAGCAAGGTTATGTGAATTAGAGGGTGGTTACTGAAGCCTACGTCCTTGAATGGTTGAGCAAGGTTACGTGAATTAGAGGGTGGTTACTGAAGCCTACGTCCTTGAAAGGTTGAGAAAGGTCAGGTGAATTAGAGGGTGGTTACTGAAGCCTACGTCCTTGAATGGTTGAGCAAGGTTATGTGAATTAGAGGGTGGTTACTGAAGCCTACGTCCTTGAAAGGATGATCAAGGTTACGTGAATTGGAGGGTGGTTACTGAAGCCTACGTCCTTGAAAGGTTGAGCAAGGTTACGTGAATTAGAGGGTGGTTATTGAAATATTCACTTCCTTTACCGGTAGTGGATTGCTTCCCGTTATTGACGTTGATTTTACAAGTTGACTCTGAACCTATCTATTCAGAAAATTCAAAATATATATCGATACGGTCAGATTGTGGTATTTTTATGACATTTAACACTGATTAATGAAAAGCATTTATAATTTGGCCATTTTATTTTTGTTTACAGATGAGAACGCAAGTGAATTTTATCTACAAGACAGGGTACTCCATCTCCCTGGCCGCTCTTACCATATCCTTATTCATATTCTTCTATTTCCGGTAAGTCATTATGTTTTAAAGAGTATGTATTGAAGATTGCATGCGTGTCCTACTGTGTTTCTTCGGACTTTTTTTTAATACTCTTTTATCATTTCTTTATTGTTTTTTTAAATATATTTTACATATTGCTTATCCGTTGTATTATCAGTTTTTATTCAAATACCTTTATTTGCTAATTTTTATTTACTATTTTATTGGGTCTTAAGTTAGTTGAGAAGCTCTTAAAGTAAAATTGAAATAAATAATACTTATCTGAATGTTCTAACACTGACTAAGTCATCAATTTTAAGCTTAATGATAAATTTAATGTAGTATAATATTAGAAGTCATTATTTCCCAAAGTACAAATAAACATACAATTCTGGAGTTTTGACTTATGTTGATGCCTCTCGACGTTCCATAAGATCGCATTGAATTGTAAAGTATACATGATGGGTTACAACAACAAACGTAAAGGGTTGGGAAGAAATAGTCTAAATTAAAAATATATTTTAGAGCTTTTCAGACAACAAATAAGTAATAACCCCTTTAACATTTAGCCTCAGCTAATTTTTATTTGCACAGTTATATCCGTTTTATAAATTGAGTATTCATACACATTATAGGATTGGTATTTTTTTGGCATTAGTCCTTTTTGCGTTTTTCGACCTTTGCCTGGATTTTCAACACCATTCGCTTTATTCTTCTTTTATTAATTAAGGCTTTTAATCAAAAATTATTTTAATTCGCTTCGCTCGTGTGGGTAAACGTTTATAGAGGAGAAAATTAATCTATGCATATAGGGATTGTTAGACATTCAATCTTGGTTCTCAGAATCCATAATGGAAACCCGGCTGAAATATGAAAAAATCATATTTATATGGTTTACTACATCGGAATGGGCTTTATTATTTGCATATGTTTTATTACTTTTCTTGTTTGATCGTTCAGCATAAATTACAAAGTCACTAATGCAACCATTATATCGAACCTGCCTATTTGACGGGTTTCATTCGACAAATACAGTTTTCATAAACTCAATAATTTTAAATGAATTAGTCAGAGACACTGTACGCATGCAGTTATAAATTTATGTCAATAAAAGTTGGTATTTAAATTTTTTTAGGAGTAGTGAAATCTTAATAATTTCCGTGTGAGTATGTGTGTGTGTGTGTGTGTGTGTGTGTGTGTGTGTGTGTGTGTGAGAGAGAGAGAGAGAGAGAGAGAGGTAGAGTTTTAAAATATTTTAAAATTGCCAAATTTCCTCTTGTTTATTATATGATTTATGTTCTATTGATTGTGTTATATTATATAATATTAAATTAATACTAAATAACTCGACATGAATTATTTGAGGAGTGACCGTCATATAAGCAGTATTACAGTTCACATTCATGAGTAATATAATGCAATTTCTTGTAAACCTAGAGCGGCGAGTACGATTCCCGCCTTGCCAATAGGAATTTATTAAGTGTCGAACTCATTAAATAAAATCTTTAATCCCACTATTCCTAGAAAAGGGTGGCAACCTGTAGGGACCTCGTTCCAATTAGCCATAATTGCAGAAAGAGGACGTTAATAAAAAATAATTATAATACCTTGCAAACATGTGTTTTTAGTTGAGTATGACTTTTTTATTTTTAAATGGAAAAAAAAATTAAATAAATAAATTTAAAAAAAAAAGTCATACTCAACTAAAAACACGTTTTTTTTTTGTTTTTTTTTTATTTTTTTTTTTAAATTGGGCTCAGGTTAGCCATGCGATTTAAAGCGTTGACCTTTATCTCACATGGTAAACCTAGAGTGGCGAGTTCGATTCTCGCCTGGGCAAAGGAAATTATTTAGTGACGAAATTCATTAAATAACGTCCTAAAATCCCACCCTGGCTAGAAAAGGGTGGTAACCTGTAGATAACCCGTCCCGATTAGCCTAAGTTGCAAAAAGTGGACGTTAATAAATAAATATTTTTAAATGTGAGGAAGTACTTTCTCACAGACTCTTCTACAGAGCGTTTATTAACTTTTTAAGAGGGACTGTAAAGGCAATGGTAATTATTTTCCTCGAATATGTATCATATATTTGTATGTATTGGATCATATTGGGCTGAGCAGAGTTTTGATTAAATAAATAAATGTACCTTTCATTATTTTGATATTTATGAGTTCCTACCTATGTAAGTTGAGCCACTAGGCCGGAATAGTCGCCATTCACGGCTCTGCTTTGTCGTGAAGTTTGATTCATTCAGAAGTTTGTGCCGTGCAGTCTTTCCCCACCTTATATATTTTCCAAATGTCCCCTCTAGGAAAGTTTTTCAAAAGTTCCGTTTGTCCATTTCAAAATGTGTGTTGCCTGTGTATGCAGTTATCCAATTTAATATGCCAAATTTCCGAATTTCTCTGTTCTCGATTTAACCATTTTCCTTTCTTGGGTTATTTATTATCCACCTATCGTAGTCAAGATTTTCATTAAGGTAATACTTTTTTATTTTTTATATTCAATTCTACTGATATCTACTAAATTATATTTTTCTTTATTCCCCCTTACTTTTCACAAATCTATTTTTATCGCTAACTATCTCAAACTTCGTCATGATCTCAAAAACCGTTATTCGCAATACTTTATTCTCATAAAGAGTAGATGTAACCAAAATATAAATGTTACTTTAACTAAATTAATTTTTAGGTCCTTGACGTGCACACGGATACAAATCCATAAAAACCTATTCTTATCCCTTGCCATAAATAATCTTCTATGGTTGGTATGGTACGAAGCTGTGGTTGACAACACGTCAGTTCTATTATCAAATGAGGTAAATATATTTATTTTATTATGAAGTATTGATGTCTGTGGGACTAACTGGGAATGGGATTAACTGTGGTATGGACTAATGAATATGGCATTCAAAACAAAACAATTAGTAGTGATTTACAATAGAAACTTGTTTACTTGCACATAAATGTTTATGTGTTTGTTTGCGAGTAATGAAATATATAACAATAACTGGAAATAACAGAAGATAATTTAATTAAAGAGAAATATTTACTTTATTATTCATCTAAAAAGGGGCGATTTTATTTTGTTTTGTTTCAAAGTGAAAAAAACAATATAAAGTTGGCTTTACAATATAATTTTAGCAATCGGCTTGATAAAGTCAATAACAAATCATAATATTTATTTATAATGTAAATATATATATATATATATATATATATATATATATATTGTTACGTTTTTATTACAAAACCAGTAATAAACGTTGTTAATAAGAGTTCTTTTGGATTGCAAAATTAAACACACACAAGTTTCACAGTTTTTCACTGCACAATTAATTTCACAATGCACAATACACTTGGTAATTATTCTTAATTACTACTCACAGTATACACTAATAGCGTCACTGTTCTTCAGATTACACAGTCCAATAACTCACGGTTACTGAAATTCACAAAAGACGGTACTGCACTATCTTAAACACGGAACTTAACTGCTACTTACAGTCACGGCACAACACTGTTCTTCTTATAAAAACACTTTACCGCACTGCACTAAGTCGCACTGTAGCACTGATGTGACCATCAAGACGTCTGACCGTAAACTGACTGTGGGGTACTGTGAGACTTCCTTTTAAATGCTTGTAGAAGTGTCTAGGCATAGAAGGTTCCAGTTCGAGAAAGGTCTAGAAGTTCCAGGAAGACGGCAATAATTAGATTTAGCTGTACAGGCTTAAATGGAGAGCAAGGTGAGACCGAGGCTTTTCCAAGAAGGACTAGAAGGGGCTAGGTAAGGACGCGACCAATTAGCGGAACTTCTCTGAACTCCTCTGCACTCCCCAATCACGAGGTTCCTGGTATATTTAATCTACGCAACAATATATATATATATATAGTCATCTGGAAGCAAGTGGCTGTCGGGATTAAGGCGTGGCTAAAGCAATGAAGTATATAGCTTTTGTTATCACATAGTAAGTCTGGATGGAAAAATTTCCCTCACGCAGGAGCTGCGTAAACCAAGAAGATTTCCCACGTATTTGACGTAGACACGTATTTGCATTTATCTCAAAAAGTAAAAGTTCAATGAAGACAAAATTTGATATCTAAGGTTCAAATAATGTGATTCATAATATAACAGCTTATTTTTATATGACAAGAGTAGGAGGGGCGGGGTGGGGGGTTAATGAAAGCGGAAAACTATAAAACGGGGCTGCGTAAACTAAGCAGATTTCCCACGTGAAGTTTTACAATAGAGACATTTCAGAATAGAGAGCCGAACAGTTACAGGAACGGCCCGAACTAGCTCTTGACGGAAACTCGCGACTAGACCCGAAGTTAGCCGATCTCATCTCTGAAGCTGAAAACATAAAAATGCAAATATCTCGGTTTATATTCAAGATACAGAATACATGTATATAACACTATTTATAGTAGATTTAATTTGCAATAGGATTGATCCTATATAATTTATCGATCCGACGTATAGTAATGGAGATATTTCGAATTTTCGAAAATCCTCCCACTGGTCCGATTTCAGCCATTAACGAACTTCATCTTTGTTTTTACATAAAACGTTTCAATATCGAGTTTGGTAACGATCAAGCGAAAATAATTTTTCGATCCGACGATTAATAACGAAGATGTCTTTAATTTTCGAAATTCTTCATCTCTCAACTCTCTCCCCCACCAGTCCGATTTCAGCCTTTAAGAAACTTGATCTTTCTTTTTACAAAAAAACGTTTAAATATCGAGTTTGGTAACAATCAAGCGAAAATTGCGACCGCTAGAGCGTTAACAGACAAATATTTATATATATATATATATATATATATAAAATTTTTAACGGACCTCATTTTCGTCATCTAATAGGATCGATGGACATTTGAGGAAGTTTTTAGAAAATTGCGTCATGAGTACGACTTCAATAGCTGATTTCCCTTAAGGCATATGTGTGCCACAACCGGCCCGCGAGACAATTTGAAAAACCCAATTAATCAAAAATATTACACTACTACCTCTAAATGAGGAAGATGAGGAGAGATTTGTGCGTTTGGCAGTACTAATAAATGCGAACCGTTCATTACAATGATGCAAGTTAATAATTCAAAACATCGTACAAGACTGACTGACGATAATTTGAAAAATTCTTTTCGTCATTGTATCAGTGGAATTACTCTAAATATCGATGGATTAGTTTCCCAAACACAAGCTCAAGTGTCTAATTGATTTCGGTGTAGCTATTTAACTTTCCTTGTTCGTTATAATTAAAAATTTTACGATCTAATTATAATGTTGTACCTGTTTGTTTCATTTCATTTTGTTATTTTAATAAATTGTATTATAATTACATTGTCGTATGTATGAAATCTATCGATAAAGATTATGGACACTACTTTAAAATGCACTACTATTAAAAGCGGACCATGAACGTATTTTTACATTAAAGTTTGACCCACATGTCAAAGGTTGCCCATACCTGCCTTTAACACGTTGACTGCGGAGATTTTCAACAACATTTTTTAGTGGGGCGGAAACTTATTTTTTGTTAATTAGTTCCGTTTTACTTTCCTTTAACTGTATATTATAAATCGTATAATCTTTTAGTTTTTTCCGCGAAAAAACCGCTGAACGACACGTTGTCGTCAACCGCTCCGGGAAAGCACCATACTCCCTAGCCGTAGTCTAATAATGTAATTCACGTTTTTAGTTACTATCTTTTTACTTAGAAACCCGTAAAATTAAACAATAAAGACATTGTTCACAATCACTGATTGATGAATTATTATTCAGTAATTTATAATTGATTTTTTATTTATATTTCGTAAAATATAAAACAATTTGGAATTATAAATTCGGGTTTGAAATAATATTTTTCCAACAAAATAGGCTTGTTTTAATTCATTTAGCTATTTTTTAAATAGATATTTATCATTATCAATTATTATTATAATTATTATAACTTTAAAAAAAAATAATCATACAAACTTACCTTTTTGTAAAATAGTCGAAAACAATTAAAAAAAAAAACAGGGAAACTTGCGGCGAAGAAGTAGTTCTCTCAAGGACCTCTGTCACTGTGCTAGAGTCAAATACGGAATGGTTTGAGAAAGCTAGACCAATCCCCACCCATTTAACTTTCTATTATGATCTGACGACAACGTGTCGGGGTCCGTTCCTGGGAACAACTCACAAAACCATGTGTCGTCAGCCGCAGTCAAAGTGTAAAGTGACATCTGCTTATTATGACAGCAAATATTTTAGCTCATATTCCAGTTGAAGAGATAAACAATTGTTGGCACTCTTGAAGACATTTTTAGAAATTCTTATAATGATTAATCTTAGAAGCAAATTAACCTTATTTCTGTTTGAAATTGCCAACTACAGGCAATTCGTATGGGAGAAATGGCCTTAAGTGGCTGCTCCGTCTGATCTCGGGTCTGTTCGGTACGCTTAGAGGTTAAATACACCACTTAAACAAACTGAATCCTGTTGGTTCTGTCTTCCAATAGTGGTATATTATAAACTGTGACATATCTTCATAGCTCGACATGCTCAAACTCAATATACATGTTCTAGAATTACGGGAAGGTAAATAAAACCATGTTATTTAATCTCCTATGAAGAATTCCCCACAATATATTTATGGATCAGAGTAGCTCTGTAGCATTTAATAACAGCAGCCAATACAAAAACAAGAGGCCAAACCGTACTCAAAGGAAGAAGCAATATATTCGCTTTTACCTTTTGTTCCCCTAAAGCTTACCTTCAACCATCGAACTATATCATTTTATAACAGTTTTCTTGGTAGTGTTCCATCATCTAAAAAAATCATGAATTCCTGATCCTTGGAGAGAAACCAGTTAAAAATAATGCCCGACAACGGTCAATTACGTGAGTTCAGTAAATATATTACAACCATAACGGAAATCAGCTATTGAGGTCGTACTCATGACGCGAGTTTTGAAAAATTTCTTCAAATGTCCATCGAAATGAGGCCCGTTCAAAATTATATATATATACACACTCAACCGCAAAAAAAAACCGGACACTTCATATTTGTCGTATTAAAAGCTAATTTTCAGCAATGTGTTTCTTTATGTGGGTATTCTAGTTATTACAGAGAATGAGAGTCTAAGTCCATTGAACTCATCCCTTCGGAATTAGTAAACAATTAGATAAAACTCAGATTAGATTTATTTGTCGTGAAGTTGATCTATTCTAAACTGTAAGTAGTTTTTCGCACATTTAAACATCTTTAATTATTAACCAAGCATTTTCTTTAATTAATGTTTTATTTTAATTTCGGTCCAGAACAATGGGTCTTTCAAACTTAGATGGAAGGCCGGAGCTTACGTTACATTGCCGAAACGCTTGGGGTAGCGAAGTCTACCATTCACTGTAATAAAAATGAAGAATCATTTTTTTTTTAAATGTTTTAATTTATCATTTTTTTTTATATTGTATTTTTTTGTAAATAATCAATAAAAATTATTCACTTTTGGCAGATTTTGTTTAAATAACCTATAGATTAACCAATTATTTTAATTAAAAAAGATTAATATACATATATATTAAGTATTTAACAAAATTATAAGACTAAATCTAAGTGTCCGGTTTTTTTTTGCGGTTGAGTATATATATATATCTATATCTGTCTGTTAACGAATTAGGGGTCGCAATTTTTGTTTGATCGGTACCAAACTCGATATTTAATCGTTTTATGTAAAAAAGAAAGATTAAGTGAGTTAATGGCTGAAATCGGACCAGTGGGAAAGGGGGGGTTCAGGGGGGGGATTCTAGAAAATTCGAAATATCACCGTTATGCGTCGGATCAAAAAATTGTATAGAATCAATCTTATTGAAAATTAAATGTACTATAAATACTGTTCTATACAATCATTCGCTATCTTGAATATTAAACGAGACATTTGCATTTGTGTGATCTGTGTGTTCGGCAGGAGTCGGCTATGTTCGGGACATTCTGCCGAAAGCTAGTTTGGCCGTTTCCGTGACTGTTCGTCCCTCGTGAATTGGTTTAGAGACTCGTTACAGCTACTGTTATTAGTAGGCAGATTTCTCTATTGTAAAACTTCAATTGGGAAATCTGCTTAGTTTACGCAGCCCCTGCGTGACGGAATTGTTTAAACAATGGCCAGTTTTCGGTTATATTAATTAAATTAAACAAGTAATTGTTTAACATGGCGAGGTTTTACTTCGTATAATGGAATTAACTGGTTATTAATTACCTGTCAAAGTAATATAGAGTCATGAATAATGTAGGGACTTGAGGTATTATGCATTTATGAGCAGATCTCACTCAAGGGAAATCAGCTATTGAGGTTCTACTCATATTTTCGAAAAATGTCTACATATGTCCGTCGATCCTTCCTAGTAAATGAGGTCTATTCAAAAAAAAAAAAAAAAAAATATATATATATATATATATATATATATATATATATATATATAGTATATTACCCCTGTAGTGGTAGAAATTTTTGTCTTCCCGTCACGAAACTAGATATATAATTATTTTATGTATAATTAATGATCAAGTTCGTTTACGGCTGATATGGGACGAGTTGGGGGGAGGGGTTAGAGGAGGGAATTTCGAAAATTAAAAATATCTCAGTTATTATACGAGGTATCGAAAAATTGTATATGGTGAATTTAGTTTCCCATGAATATTATTACATTCATGTTTTCTCTATCCATAACAATAACGGAAATATTATAGCTTTTCCTATTTTTCAGCCTTTAGTAATTTTCCTTTTTTAGTAATCACACTTTAACCCTTAATTGGCCAGAAACTCAAAAAATGACTTGAAATGAAACATTTTCTTAAAAACTCATTTTTTGCGTTCCTAATAAATAGAATATATAAGGTTTTACTTATTTTTTTTTTTGAACGAAAATATTACATTGTGTCTTTAAGAACACTGTGGCCAGTTACCCTAAAACCTTAGTGGTGTCTTTAAGTACACTCTGGCCAATCACCGTAAATCCATGGGGGTGTCTGTAAGTTATGTTAATAAACTGAAATAGTTTTTAAAAATGTAATTAAATAATTTATTATGTAATAAAAGAAACGTGTTGTAAATAAAAAATAAGTACATTGTAAACAAAATATAAATCAGTTAAAAATATCATTAAACTTTCCATTCATTCGAGAAAACAGGGCCTTCCACGTGTGTTACAAAGTCCCACATTACATTTTCGGCATAAAACAACCCTTTGATTTTGGTGACACAGTCTACACTTTCCTATTGTAGTGAATACTTGCCAGTGGTGCATCCCATCAAGTCTTGCTGCATTGGCTATGAGAGCTGCAGCAGTTCTTGGCTGCAATTGGTGGTCCTGGTTTCACTAGCTCTTTTAGCTCACCGGTCCAGCAGAATAACCTCTGCAATGTGTTATCGAAATTGTTTTAAAGCCAATTTTTTTTAGGGTGTTCCTTTTGTACAATAGCAATGCGTTAGTTAGCATCAAATCCAATAATTAGCTGAAAATGTTCATTTAATACTTGTGGGAGCGGTAACCTGTTCAATAAAGTGCAACGAAAATATCACTAAGGTCAACACTTTGTTGTCATACCATTTAATAATGCTGATACACTTTTTGTTATCAACGTATTCTTCATAACATCCTCTTCCCTCTTTCACCCTCAATATTGAAATGTTCCAATACTTCATTCATTTCAATTTGAAAATTTCCTTCATCCATTTTGGGGCATCCGTGGGCATTTTCTCCTTCATTGTCGCTTTCTTCTTCATCAGAAGTGATACTAAATTTTGGTAGCAAAGAGAAAAATCTTTCACCTTGGATTTTATACGTATCTCTTAATTAAAATAGTAAAAGTAAGAAATAATATGAAATCATGCCCCTTGGGCACATTTGTTGGTATTTGGCCAGGGTGAACTTAAGTACACCATCATTTAAATCCATGCTTAAACTCTGTTTCTCTCCAGAATGGAAAATGAAACACATAGGAACTTAAATACAATCCTTTACAACTAATTCACTCATTTTGGTTCATATTTAAATCGAATAGAGTATATAAATAATGATGATTTTCTGCAGTTTATTGTTAGTAATTAGCTCCAATAACAATAAATGGACTTTTGTTGCATATGCTCATGCTTGGGAGGTTACAGGGGTGTGAACTGTGGCCCAAAAGGGGTTAGAATAGAAGCAGTTACTCTGCTGCTGCACTGTTAAATATGAACGGTGTCTTTAAAGACACCTTGCCCAGTTAAGGGTTAAAGATAATCGAATATAACCTGAAACATCTTAGTCCAAGGACAAACTGCCAAATATTGTTCTCAACGGACATTTATTATGAGGTACATGCTTAATACTTAGTGTAACAACGTGATCAATTATGATTTAATAACCTCCACTTCAACTCATTGGATTTTTTAACTTTTTTTTTGGAAATATTGAATACATAATGATGAGATAAAAACAGTAGTGTGTCATTCTAACGTTTAGAAATCTGCTCTGTTTACGCAGCCCCTGCGCGACGGGCATGTTTCTCTCTGTTTTTACCGTTTGGATATTAAGAAGTCAGTAGTCATGTTAAAGTGAAATTACGTGAGTGAAAAGAACAGTCCCTTCCTGGAATAGCTACGAAAGGTTTTAGAAGAAGCCATACAGATTAACTGTTACAATGGATTTCATTCCATTTTTCCATTAGAGAACCCCCCCCCCACTCGATAACCTCCAAAACTTACCTAACAGGAAATGCTTTCTTACTTATCAGTGAAGGACACCTTATTGGCTTCTATTTCAGGGGATGCTTTGGAATATGAATGTGAACAATATAAATTTTAACGGACCTTTTGTTTGCCATCCAAGACGGATCGACGGAGATTTCAAGAAATGTTTCAAACATTTCCACATGAGTACAATCTCAATAGCTGATTTTCCAACTAAATCACAAAATCTTTCAACTATTAGTAACAGACTCAAGCAAATACTATTGGTCTCTTTGAAAAATGTCGACAGAGTTGAAGTCAATTTATTTCTCGACTCGAGAAGACAAATGTTCTCCTTAAGAACTGTTTATAGCGTAGATTTATCATTTATTTATTATATAGAGCTCTGCAATTGATGAGATCGTATGATCAGATTGGCTCTTCTTAAAGATGGGGGGGGGGGAGTCAAAAAAAAGTAAACAAAATAACCTAAAAATAAAACACAAAATAATATAGAACAAAACTAAGGGAACGAAACACAAAACACTAAAAGAAAGACGAACACAACTTAGAAAAAAAAGTCCGTCACGCAGGGGTTGCGTATACTAAGCAGATTTCCCACGTGAAGTTATACAATGGAGAAATCTCCATACGAGAGCCGTACAGTTACGGCAAATGGCCGAACTAGTTTTGGCGAGAAATTCAGTCATCCGTTATCGGCCCACAATTAATAAAAATGCAAATATCTCGATTCGTATTCGAGATAGAAAATAGATGTATGGAGCAATATTTATAGTAAATTTAATTAACAATAAGATTGGTTCTATACAATGTTTTGATCCGACGTATGGTAACGGAGATATTTCAATTTTTCGAAAATCCCCTTCTCTAACCCCCCTCCCACTGGTCCGATTTCAGCCATTAACGAACTTGATCTGTCTTTTAACATAAAACGTTTAAATATCGAGTTTGGTAACGATCAAACAAAAATTGCGACCGCTAAAGCGCTAACAGACAAATATATATATATATATATATATATATATATATATATATATATATATATATAATTTTGAACGGACCTCATTTTCGTCATCTCCTGGGTAGGATCGATGGACATTTGAAGAAATTTTTCGAAAATCCCGTCATGAGTACGACCTCAATAGCTGATTTCCCTGAAGGGAAATCTGCTAAAAGGGTGGTAAGTAAATAAGTTAAAAGAAAATTTAGTAACTTAATAACAACTGTTCATAAAAACAGGCATATATTGTACACATTTAAACACGTCACGCAATCAAATTTTAAAATATGAAATTAAATTGTTAAATATAAAAAATTACACACATACACAAAATATTAAATGTTGAAAGGTTCCATTTGTTGATGGGGACATTTGAAATTTTCTGTAGATTTACGAGCTAAGTTGAGAGCCACAGATAACAGCTTCGATCCTACGAATAATAAAACGGAGATATTTAGAATATTCGAAATTCCTCCACTTTAAACCCTCTCCCCCCTCCCCTCTAGTCTGATTTCAGCCATTAACGAGCTTAATCTTTTGTGTCGAATGAAAATTTTACAATTTATATTAACTCTGCCTTCCCTCTATTCTATAAAGCAATATTTCACCAAACTAAACACATCTCTATTACCATTACTATGACATTAAATGCAAATATGGTGTGGTTTGAAAAGAACCAGTCTATGACAGTTGCCAGAAAATGATAGTATTCTTAAACCAATAATTCTCCAAATCTTAAATGAAGACGTCATCACACGAAATTTTTCTGTGTTCACAATAAAAGTTCAATGAAAACAATGTTTGGTATATACACTTATAATAAAGTTTTTCATGATATAACAGCTTATTGTTTATATGACATGAGAAGGAGGGGGGGTGGGGCTTACTGATGGCTGAAAACTAAGAAAGCAAATTTATCGGTAAACATTAATGCCAGAGAAAAAAAATATATATTCAACAACTTTTATATGTAATTTGATATTCAATAAGATTGATTTTATAAAATTTTTCAATCCGATGTATAATAACGGACATATTTCCAATTTTCGAAATTTAACCTTAAAGCTTCCCCCCCCCCCGTCCGAATTCAGCAATAATAAACTTGATCTTTAGTTTTACAAAAAGACTTTTAAATATCAAGTTTGGTAACGATCAATGAAAGCAAAATGATTTGATGTGAGGTATAAACCTTTATTTTCTAACCAGGAACAAGCGTTTTTATTACGGAACTAAATAGTTCATAGGTTTGTGTTTAAATAATTTAGAATCCCTTTTTGGTTCTGGATTCATTTTCGAAGCGTTTCCTTTATTTATTCGAGCTTCACCGCTGTGACAATGTTGCTCAAGACAAAAGCTTCGTAACTTAAAACAAAACAAAAAAAAAAAACCTACAAAATTAAGCAAAAACAGAAAAGGAACACAAAATATAAACGGAACACAAAACAGAAAGAAAACAAGAAAACAGAAATGGAAAAAAAAATAGAAACGGAACACAAAATAGGAATGGAAAACAAAAAAGAAATAAATCACAAAAGCTGATATTAAAAACCAAAACGGAAATGGGACTAAAAAAACAAAAATGGAACTAAAAAAACAATAATGGAACACTAAAACAAAAAAATACATAATAACAAGGGAACAAACAAAGAGAAAATTCAAAACTAGGTACAAAACTGAAAATCGAAAAATTGGGTCACATTGAGCAATAGGAAAATCATTCATAAAATATTTACATAATGAATAAATAAATCAATAATTAAAATAAAATGAATAAAATAAATAGAAAATAATTAAGTTTTAGATAAAAGATAAACTGTTACAGGTGACTATTTACATAAAACTGTGTACCTCCTTAATACACACTCCAGTGAGTGAACACACACACACACACACACACACACACACACACACACACACAGGGGAATTATAAAACCTGTTTTAAAACGCAAATATTAATTGTAAATAATGCGTTTAAGTGTTAAATGGGCGTTCCCTTTAAGCCCATATAAAGTGTTGCATATTTCTTAAACAATTGTGGTCTAAAATTTCAAACTGTATAATACTTTTCTTGTTTACAGTGTTTCAACATCCCAAAATGAGGCAGCATATATTTGTGAAATCCATTTTTGTGACGATTCGCATGCAATAACAACTTTTGTTTTTCTTAATTGTTCTGGTGAAATATGATGTCAGACCTGCTTACAGATCTGGTGCAAGGGGCTTCACCTCCTTGTCCAATACTTCATGGTGGCTACTTATTTCTGGGTGTTCTGCGAGGGAGTCTATCTTCATACAGTGCTTGTCGTCACGTTCCTAACTGAATCCAAAGTGATGATGTGTCTCTACGCCATCGGCTGGGGTGTCCCAGCCTTGCTCATCGCTTCATATGGTATTCTCAGAGCCCTCAAGTTCGAAGACACCCTTCAGTAAGTCCCATCAATTATATGATTTTTCATATTATTCTTTGGAAGTGGGAAATCGATGTCAGGATGGATAATTCACACAATATGGTAGCTTTTTGGTCATTTTTACTTTACGCACACCAGTTAATTTGTGATATTATTTGTGATTTATCATACCGTTATTTAATAACATGTCTTATTAAAAAAATTAAATTATTTATTAACGTCCTCGTTTTGCAACTAAGGCTAATTGGGACGGGTTATCTACAGGTTGCCACCCTTGTCTAGCCAGGGTGGGACTAAGGATTTTATTTAACGAATTCCGTCACTAAATAAATTCCTTTGCTCAGGTAGGAATCGAGCTCGCCACTCTAGGTATAACATGTGAGATTTAAATCAACGCTTTAACTCAAATAGTTAACCTGAGTCCATTTTAAAATATATATATATATATATATATGTTTCGTAAAGATGAACGTAAATTTAGTGCCAGTACGCTCAATCCCTGGTAGGAATCTTGGAACAACCCGCTGCAGACATTGCAGTGAGTATGAAACCCTCCCTCATGTCCTAGGTTCTTACCAATGGGGAGAGCTGTTGCGCAATTCACGTCATCACGAAGTCCGCTCTGAAATAGCAACACTCATCAAAAAATATCACCCAGACTGGGAAATATTTCAAGAGGTTAGTTGCTTGTCAGAAAATGGCTCTCAGAGATGTGCCGACATCATTATAATTAATAAGAAGACCAAATCAGGACATATACTAGATCTTACAGTAAGGTTTGAAACAGGAAATTCTCAAGCAATTCACGTTGATTTAGAGAAAAAAAAAGATTTACGAACCTTGCTGTAGGTATCTAAAAGAGAAATACCAAGTTCAAAATTGGAGCGTCGACGGATTGCTGTTTGGGGCAAGAGGAGTAATCCCAAAAAAAAACGGCCGACTTACTCCAAGAATATGGACTCAAGACTGAAGAAATATGCCAAATGTCGACATCAGTTTTAAAGAAAAGCATCAGAATCATTAACATTCACTTGTACAAAATAAAATAAAGCTCAACATAAGCTGTTCTCTAACTAGTCACTCGCCAGATCAAAATTTAATTAAATCAAATCCCTAAAAAAAATGTAAGCATAATATAAAACATTTAAAAACAATAATTTTTTATTTTACCGATATACCCTGGTGGGCTGATTAGGAGGCTGACCCAAACGGGTACCCTCAAAATGGGGCAGCTTGTTATTTGATTTGATTGATTATATATATATATATATATATATATATATATATATATATATATATATATATATTTATACGTATGAACAATTATACAATAGGAGGTTACCTACCTATTACCTCCTAGATTATAAGAAACGTTGAAGTTGTTTTTGTTAATAATGAATCTGATTCACCTGAGTCGTGTTCAGAAGATGTAGCATTTAAGACATTCCAAAGGTTCAGAATATTGCATAAATCACGGAAATGTAGAAGAGGATACTTTATGGATATATGCTATTTGTATATGCTAAGACATATGTGTGCCAGTGACTCATGAAACCGCTGGTAATTTGAGGTGAGAACCTTCATGTAGAAAGTTGTTTTTCCAAAAGGAAACATCAGGTCGGTGAATCTACGCCAAGGAACGACGACGTTTTCTGACATGGAAATCATACCAAGGCCTCGGAAAATTCAAGGAATGTGTTTCAGGCATTATACAGTTCAACCATTCACAAAATTTTGTTGATCCTAAAACAGGAGACAAAAGGAATAAGTGATCGTTGGCCAGCTAAAAGAAGGAGCAAAATTGAATGTGGAACCAGAAGATCCCTTCTAGACTTTTACCTATTTGAGTTTGTTTACAGAAGAAGACACAAGAGCGAGGGTATATTTGTTTGTGTTTTAAAACCATTATAATATGTTTTAGATTCGATGGCAATTCAATCCAATTTTTGTCCTAGTGGTGTTAGGTATGCTCTGACAATATATTTACGGTGTTACAGCCGGTTTTATCAGGTGACTCTTGGGAGTTCTAAATCAGATTAACTAAATACGGTTGTAACGCCAGTGAATTATTTGGGGAGCATACTCCACGCTACTGGAGCCAACGCCCAAGAAATATATACTTATAATTTACGTAAATTGAAAACGTATTTACTATGTTAAATATCTATGATCATGAAGTAATTTTAAATTCTAATTGTTAGTCTCATTTTTAACTATGACACAACTACCGTAGAAATCCACTTTCCCCTTACTCCCATAAATAACCAAAGATTTACTTTATGTTTAGATTGCTAAATATGCCTAAGGTAAAATTGAATCGCACTATTTTTAATCGTTGAGGGTCATTATATTTTATATTTTGGACTGAATGATTTAAATAATACATTTTCAATTAAATAAAACAACCAAATTAAAATAACTGGTATTGAAGGGGTAGCTATAAAAAAATTTCTATTTGACATTTCATAACCATTTTCGAAGCAAATGAAACCTCCTACTAAAACTTTGACTCGGCCGATAGTCACCGTCCAAGGTACTCTGAGCAGCTGAATGCTGAAGGTCCTACTGTTTAATTCGGTGAATTCACGAGGACCGGTCTAAGGCGGGATCAAAGGCCGAGGGACGGAGTCTTTTCTCAGGACGACATGGAGCAATTTTGCATTAGGACGAAGCTGCTCCATGAGGTCCCTAAGTTTGAGGACAAAGACCTCGTTGCCCTGAGGTTGACTGGAGTGTTCCACAAGTTCACCAGGCAGTCCACGCGTTGCATGTTTGTTGGAACATACGGTCGTGCCTTCGGAATTGACGTCCTGGACAATATAGGTTTGCTGGCTTTGGGAAGCTCAATCCACTTTAATTGCAGCCGTGGATTCTTGATAAGTCCCGTTATCATTATGTGCGTGGTCTGAGCTTCCATCGTTGCCTCTAAGTCATCAGGACTAGCGATCTCACCTACCCTCGAAAATGCGTCGGCCACATCGTTATTGGAGCCAGCTACATGGTGGATGTCAGTGGCGAACTGGCAGATATAGTTCACCAACCTGATGCACATTGGTCCGGAGGGTTCTGGCTTCTGCTGGAATGAAAAGTAAGAGGTTTATGGTCCGCCCATACAACGAAATGTTGACATTCGACTTAGGTACGGAAATGTTTAATTGGCCGGTGGATCGCGAGAAGTTGCCGGTCATAAGTGGCGTTAGCACGTTGGGCTTTGTTGGGGGGGGGGCAAAGACTTCCAGGAATCGCCATCCTGCTGCTAAAGCACTGCACCCAGAGGCATCGGAAGCTAACAATAGTTCTGTGTTAGGAATACGGTAGGCAAAGACGGTGGCCTTCCTCATAGCTTCCTTGCATGCCTCGAAGGCCTTGATGCTTTTCGCGGTTCATGCAATAAGAGTCTTATCTTTCCTTTCCGCTCCGCAGAAGTATACGTTCAGGGCAGCTTGAAGGGTTGATGCATGAGGTATGCAGCGCCTGTCAAAATTCACCATGCCCAGAAACCCTCAGAGAGCCCTGACCGCCGAGGGAAGGTGGGGATGGCCTCAACCTTTCCTGGCAGAAAGCTTAATCTGTCTTCGTTGACCCTGTGCTAAGGGAATTCGACTCCTTCCTTGGTGAAAACTCATTTGGCCAGACTTATGGCCTTGCCATTTTCCTGCAGGATGGTCTGGACATCGCTGGAAGGTCTGGGATGCATTGCTTAACCCGAAGCACATTTGTAGAATCCCAAAGAGACCGAGGGGAGTTAGAACCGCTGTCTCTGAAAGGTCCTCTTCTGCGATGGGGACTTGGCAGTATGCTCTGTTGAGTCGAGCGTGGTGAAGACCTTCTTCCCATATCGGTGACTGGTACAAAGCAATTCCCGAGCGAGTCGCTGCTACTATCTCTTTATTTTCAGGGGACTTCTATGGCTAGGATTTACCACCTTACTGAATATTAAACAGATTGATACTAAAACAGCATCCTCCAGACAGACATTTGTCCTTCATGTTGTGTGCTGTTCTATTGTCAAGTGGCCATGCTTATGTTCATCTGATTTATTTGGTGGAAATTTTTTAATAGGCTTCATTATTATGTGAGCACAGGATATTAAAACTATTTTTTTTTTTCCAGTTGCTGGATTCACGAGTCTACATCGTCTTTGGTCTACTCCTTACCAGTGGGAATATCTTTTATTGTCAACTTTGTCTTTCTCATCAATATTGTCAGAGTGCTCTTGACCAAGCTCCACAATGCTCAACACCCGTCTCCAAGTACATCATTCACCGAAAAGAATATTTCCCTTAGATCTAAGAGGTTCGTATGTCATAATGATTAAATTAAGTAGTCATTATAATTTGGATACTATTTATATCTCTTATAATGCCATAGTTATTGATGTATTGTGTGCCATGTTACTTTCTACTTGTTTTGTTAGTCATGTTGCAAGCATCTTCAGGGTACTTCACCTGAGGGAGAGAGTCAGATGATCTGTTCGAATATTTGAATTTCTCTTGTCCTGTCAAGTCTAGGACACGACAGCTTTAAATGAAAATATATGTGACCCTAAAAGTGTTGCCCTTAAGAATTCTGCAGCATGACTAGCAAAATCATGGCAGAAAAAAAACCAAGAGGCAGTCGTAACCAAACCATTCATAGTTCTAGAGTTTAAACAAGACACAGCAGAAGGCATGCTTTCACAACTGAAAAGAATGTTACATTCTTAATTGGTATTCTGTCAGGTGGAAGTGACTTCTAATGTAGGTAGGATGAAAGAATTGGATACGCTTCCGCTATAACAATTTATTAAAACGGCAGAGCACTTTCGATGCAGTGCATCATCGTTAGTGCCCGAGCGTCTTGGTTGTTGACCTGACGGCTCTTGGAGCTAGAACTCTTGAGTTTAGCTCCAAGAGCCATCAGGTCCACACCCAGGATGTTTGGGCACTGACGATGATGCACTGTATCGAAAGTGCTCTGCTATTTTAATAAATTATTATAGTGGAAGCATAGCCAATTCTTTCATCCTACCTACATAAGAATGTTACATTTTTAACCCATTAAACCGTCCAAGCCAATTCCCACCTTAACTAATTCATTACAATAAATACACTGGCTGATATAAAGATTTCATGTTCCATGTAATTTTGTAAGTTTTTAGAAGATTATTGGGCCTAAAGGTGCTAATTAAAATAAATTAAGAGCTAGAAGGCTATACTCTTCAATTGAAGTTCTGCTTATTCAATGATTATTATTATTATTAATTAACAACCACTTTTTGCTACTACAGTTAATTGAGAAGGGAGATCAGCGGATTACCACTCTCTCTAGCAAGGATGAGACTAAGGATTTTATTTAATGATTTCATCTCTAAATGAATTTCTATTACCCAGGAAGGGATCAAACTAGCCGCTCTAAGTTTGCCATGTGATGATTAGAAAATGTCACCTATTAGAAACAATCTCCTTTAATGCTATTCGTTCAATTTTTTTCTTTTTTCTGTTTTACAAAATTTACTATTAAAATTACCCATGTTTACAATTAAATTAGCAATACGTCATTGGTCTGAACACTTTTGTCCCCCACTTGGATATTACAATTTTATTTTGTGGCAAACTCATTAAATAAAACTCTTAGTCCCTCCCTGGCTAGAAAGGAGGGAGGGGCACCTGTAGATAATACTTCCCACTTAGCCATAGTAGCATAATGTGGGCATTAATACATAGCATAAAACATTAAATTAGCACATGATAAGCTTTTAAGCTATCCTTGGATGCCTTTGAAAATATCATTTAGACTTTGTTTTATATTTTTATAATTATTGCAGGATTACAATTGTCAAATATACCAATCTATAACCTTACAATTAGTGTCACAATCAGAACCTTAGATTACTATACTTGATGAAGAATGATGTTAACTGAAGTGTATATCTTCTATTATTAGGACTGGAATAGAGGTAGAGTTCATATAGTTTCAACATATTTCAACAGTTTCAAGTTATTTTTCATTCATCTGCTATAATGACCTATTCAGTTATTTAATCTCCAGCTGTTTTCAAGCTTAGTGTGTATCACGTTGTTTTTAAAACTTAGCCCAGGTATATGGTTAGGATACTACCTGCATTCCACAACTCCTTCCACCTGGTTACGCAGGGTCCTGACATATCATCCCTAGACTAAGCCATTATTAACAGCAACAAAAAATGATGAGGAAAAGGCCGAATGCCTAATAATTTCCCTCATCCTCTAATAAATTGGTTTATTCACACAGAACTCTGCATGCTAGTTCCCACTTTTGGGTCTTCTTCAGAAGCTACAAAAGAACTAATTCAAATACTAAGTATAAATTCACACAGCATAGAGAAGGACCAACATTCAAGATGGCAGTCTGCCAGCTATGACTTAAATCAGCTGATCACAAATATAACTAGAATAAATAGGTTCAAAATTGATAAAATAAATATTTAGAACTCACATTATATTTTGTTGATATTATTAAAAAAAATGATTTGGAAATAATTTTTTTCTATGTTTAATTATTATTATTATTATTATTATTATTAATTAACATCCACTTTTTTCAACTTAGGCTAATTGGGACGGGTTATCTACAGGTTATCACCCTTTTCTAGCCAGGATGGGATTTTAGGATGTTATTTCTATGTTTAATCATGTTAATGTTCTATTTTACCCTCCACTTTATAATGCTCTTTTCTCTATCTAGAATTATGATATTTCCAAAATTAAACTGATCCCCATAAATAAATGCTGATCTTTGAGAAGTTATTCCCCTTTGACAATATTTTTAAAATTTTGTTTTATAAATACCTTTAATAATTTTTGTTTGTGACTTTTGTCAAAATGTTCACAACCAATTTTGCAGATATTTTATTTTGCTCCTCAATCATTGTAAATGATAATTTTCAATTAAAGTGGTAGAGCAAGGGTATAAGGAGTACAAACTACATCAACAAAGAATGAACAATCAGCTGTTAATGCTGGGTTCATGTTTTTTGATTGCATTAAAAAAAAATGTATTCTCTTTATCAGTGTAGATGAACTTTTTGATTTCCTAAAAATTATTATCATCATGAAGGAAAACTGATTTCAGTCCGATATATAAGCATTAGCCCCAAATGAGGAAAATGCATAAACCTCTCCTAAGAATACTTGTAGTGAATTCATTGTTATATATTATAAGGGATGAATTATTTCTCTCATTAAAGCATAAAAAAATATTTTTTCAAATATAATGAACTTTCATGATTTTACCACACCCATCTTGAGACCAATGCTAAATCAATAAGCGTGGCTATATAACCTTCCAGTGAGTTTAACTATTCAAAAAGTGATTTCTACTGGGTTAGAGGGAAAAAAAACATGAGGTTCACTCAACACTTCATACATGTCAATTGATGAAAAAAAGTATAGTAGAAGATGCACAATCCCCAAAAACGCACTTGCACATTTGAGAGCATTCTAAATCACATTGGTTATTAGAAATCTCAAATACTTTTTTTTTTACTTTTTGCTTTCTTATAGATCTTGGAATAGGTTCATAATCAAGCATTAACAGTAATTAATAATAAGGTCTGAAAGAGTTAGCGGAAGAGCTCCTACAAATTTAGAGCTTAATGGTTCACCAGACCTCTGGAGCAATAATCTACAGCTGACTGTGGAAAATGTCATCCAAACATACTAAGACCATCATATAATATATTTATAGTTAGTTTACTTAAAACTTTCACTGCCACCAGATTTTCAAAAAATTTAACCGTGTGCCACTTTGTTTTTTTTTTACATAAACGGTGAGCTAATAGCTTTTCAAAAAAAAAGGAAAAATAGTTCCTGAACAGATTTGTTAAAACCAATGGTTCTCTTTTAGTCTCCGGTGTTTAACTGAGTGCCACTGTAAATTTCAAACCCTTTCTTAGTGTGCCGGGGTGGGGAGAAACAATGGTCTGGAGTTATACATGGTCCGTAGCATCTACAGAGCCAGCACACAGAGTGAAACTCACGCTTCCATAAAAGCTATGGAGGTGGCAGTGAAAGTGTTAATGATCTAATTAATATGGTATACAGTTACTTTATAGTCGTAAAAGAAAGAAATAGTATTTCTAAGAGAAACAAACAAAAATCTACAATTAGGTTGCCATGAATGTGCATCAGCACTGAAATTTCAAGAACACAAAGAACTAGGCTGTAAATAGTTTTAAAAACTCTAAAAAAATTAATATAATTTTTTTATTAACTAACCAAGCTATCTAATGCTTTTTCTAATTAAGTTTTTTATTTTTTTTTTACTAACAGGCGGCTGCAAAGGTATTTTAAATCTTTTATCTACTGTTTTCTTCCATACTTTCTGAATGTTTAGTTACTAATTTCTCTCTTAGGAGAGGTACTATAATTGTTGGGCCAGCAGCTCTATCTAAGAAGACCAGGAAGGCCGTGCGAGCAACTCTGATCCTAATCCCACTTCTCGGAATACAGTTTGTTGTTGTACCATTCAGACCAGCGCCAGGAACTTCATGGGAATATGCTTACCAGTTTACACTTGCTATACTTGCCAGCTGCCAGGTTTGTTTATTCCCACTAATAAGATTTTTTAACATGTATATTCTAAAACTGCTTTCTTGTTCTTTCTGACCTGACTATCAATGTACCATTATTTTTTTTTGTGTGTGTACAAATCAAATATTTACATCAATATTTTCTACCAAAAAATAGTGGACATTTTTAAACGAGTAAATATTTAACAGAAACTTCTGAAACAGAGTATGTAAATAAAATTATTGGCTTATTTTTAAACCTATTACCTTATATAATATTGAGGTTCTGAAGACTAATTTGTTCTAAAAAAGCCCTTGCCTTGGCATATCTATTTTTCTATTCCTCCAAATGTGGGCAATAAGTCTGCCTTTTTTGATGGCATAGGCTATGTCAGATTCCCATGCTATTCCATTACTTGTTGTGCTCAACAATTAATTTATATCCAGACCTTTTGGTTAGCTTTTGCTATTGCAGCAACTGGACTGCTTTATTATTGCGGGAGGGGAGGGGATTTATTATCAGTTTCTTGAATATCTTTTTACTGTTGGATTATTTATCCAACCGGTAAAAAGGATCACTTTATTGGGTATCGAGAAATTGCCTTGCTATTCCTGCAGTATCTAATAATATCGATTTTTGTTATTGCCTAATTATCTTGTAATATAAATTTAAATATTTTGTACTTTTGACTATACTTTTATGTACAAATCCCCTTGTAGAAATAACAATGGTAGTAACTATGGCATATTCTAATTTGTACAGATCTTTCAATTCTGCAGCAAAGATTTCATATTTTCTCAATTTCTTGGCAATTGTTTTCTGAACATTCTCACCATTAGGTACCAATATATCAATGATACCTGGTGATATTTTTTTCTTTATTAATGATGAGAATGCCCGGTTTGTTGGGCATGTGGTCAGTTAACATCGCTTCATTCCAATAAATTTTTATATTATTCTTTTCAATTAATTTTTCTGGGTTGTAGCGATAATATGGGACTTCGCTGTCCACCATACCGAGTTTCTATAAAATTACTTGGTAATATATCTTAGCTACATTATTGTGCCTCTGTAAGTCGTCCGAAGAAGCAAGCATCTCCCATCCTGCCAAAATATGTTGAATAGATTTGTTGCAAAGTCCACATCAGTCAGAAATATTAACTTTCAACATATGCCACCTGTATAGCCATCACAAACCCTTCGGTGTCTGAAAATAGCTGTCCGGAAGCCATGCTTTTTTGTATCGATTTCAGACTATAAGAACAGGCTCAAATAATATAAAAATAAAAGTCGGTCGTGCAAGGGCTGTGTAAAATAAGCAGATTTCCCTTGTGATAATTAACAATAAATAAATGTACATACTGGTAACACAATAACACCATCAACATCAAGTGAATAAATGCAAATGATAATAAGAAACCTCCAGACGGGAAGCACCTGAAATGTAAACAAACAGGTGTGCCAACTTCTCACAGGAAGAAAAACAATTACGGAAATATATCAGAAAATAACATATTAATTTTATTGAAAACTATTTACTATATCTAGTAATGGAATTTATAATGGATCAGAGTAATATTTAATTCAAACATTCAAATTTTAGTAGTCCAAGAACTTTACAAGGGGTGGGTCACAATAACATATTCGCATTTATCTCGTATAATAAAGGTCACTTGAAAACAATTTATGGTATTTAAGCTTCGAATAATGTCGTTTATTAGATAACAGAGTTTATGTAACATGAGTAGAAATGGGGGTTTACTGAAGGCTGAAAACTGAAAAATCTAGATATCTTGTTAATATTCAAGATAGAGAATAAATGTATATAATAATTTTTATAGTACATTATATATATACATATATTTTAACGCTGTAGCAGTCACAATTTTTGTTTGATCATTACCAAACTCCATATTTAATCATTTCATGTAAAAAGGAAGATCAAGTTCGTCAATGGCTGAAATCCGACCAGTGGGAGGGGGGTTTAAGAAGAGGGGAATTTTGAAAATTCAAAATATCTCCGTTACTATGAGTCGGATCGAAAAAGTGTATAGGACCAATCTTATTGCAAATTAAATGTTCTATACATATTTTCTGTATCATGAATATTAACCAAGATATTTGGATTTTATAGTTTTCAGCCTTCAGCAATCCCCCACTTCTACTCATGTTAAACTAACAATACTAGATTATGTAAAAGACACATTATTCGAGCCTTAAATACCAAATATTGTTTTCAAGAGACCTTTATTATACAACATATATGCCCCCCCCCCCTGGTCTCAAGTTTTTGGACTACTTAAATTTGATTGATTGACATAAAAATTATTCTGATTCATTATAAATTACAGTACTAGATATAGTAAATAGTTTTTATTCAAATTAATAAGTTATATTCGGATATATTTCAGTAATTGTCTCCCTTTCTGGTGAGAGTCAGGTTGGCAGACCTGTTTGCTTCCAATTCAGACACTTCCCACTTGGAGGGGAAAGATTTCTTATTACCATTTATATTTATTCACTTAATATTCAAGATGTTGTTGGGTTACCAGTATGTAGATTTATCTATTATTAAACTTCACAAGGGAAATCTTTTTTCATCCAGGCCGCTTTTCCCCATCTGAATTCCCACCTTGACTTGGTTCCACTTTTGTATAGTAAGGCTGTGTCTGCTGAAGTTAGGTCTGCTTTCAGAAGAGATAATTTGGAATGCATTGGTTGTACATATTTCACTTTGTCTGATAATGTGTCGAGTGTCAATTGTGGACTAGTGCTGTAACTAAATAGAATAGCTTTGAGACATTACTGCGAATTAAGTTTGTTTCCTCTGTACGGAATATATAACCTTTAAATGTCGGCATTGGCCTAGCATTGAGTCATTTTGTTTGGCACATTTGAGTACTGTGGTTATATGCTGAATATTTTGTTTTGCACAAACTCGTAAGAGATGAAACATGTCCCTTTATCTGAGCTGTTAATGTTCAGTACCTGTTAAAGGTAGGGTAGCAAACAAAATTAACCACTGGGGAAAGAACAACTTCATATTTAACAAGCAGGACTTGAACCATTGCCGAAGAAGCTCAGTACGTGATGGCTAACTATTAAAGGAACTGACAATGCTAACTATATTAGAAAGCATGACATAAAACCATATAATTACTATAACATATTTTTGAAAAGCTTCACTTTAGTATGTCCAGACTCGAGAAAATATCTTCAGAAATTGAAATGGCCTTAGCTGAGGCTATTCTAGTTGTAGAGATGATTTCTAACTATAATTTGAACCCATATTATATCCTTGTGACCCATTTCCGATTGGTGTCCATGGAGTCAGCAAGATGTAACATTTAGATTCATCCAAACAACAACATCAGAACAAGTAAAATATATTTTTACAGATGTTAAGGGATTACCATAAAAATGTATTCTAATACCCAAGTATCAAATCATTTTATTACAAAATACATATATACCTAAGCTTCAAAGAGCTAAGGTCCATACAATTCCAGAATCAGGAAATAAAACTATAGTGTTAGTGTTTAGCTATCATGATCTCTGCCACTAATTACTAAAATCTAACTCAGTGACACATTAAAATTGTCTATTTGTAGTTTCAGGAAATGACAAATTTTCTTTAAAAAAGGAACTTGTTTTCTGTTCATTTTAAAAATGACACTTTAGCTATTAAGCTTAAAACATGGTCAACTAAGAAACATATTTTAACAGTGAGAAATATGTTTTTACATTATTATTTTTATATTAGTTAGCATTCTTCATATCATTTAACAGCTAAGTATTAAAGTTCTATATCTATTTTATTTATTCTGTATGTTAAAAATAATGTGTAAATATATTTTTCTTTTTAGGGTTTATGTGTCTCATTGCTCTTTTGCTTCTGTAATGGAGAGGTAAGTATCAATCAGCTCATTAAAACTGCATATTTTTACTTGGAAAATAGAAACTCAAGTAGATAGTCTAAGGTGTTGTGACTCAGTATCAACGTCCATGCTGAGAAATATAGAAATTGGGGAACTTGAATATTTCCTATATCTTATAATATTTTTAAAGTAGTGCCTAATTCTCATTTTCAAATAATACCTTCTTTCTTTTTTTGAGGACAAAATTATGTCAAGAAATGAAAAGTGGCAAAAAAAATATTTATTTACTTTTGGTATCTTCTGGTTTTCCTTCATTTTCATTCTGTGTAAATAATTCACAAAGAAAAACTTTTTAAAAACTGGGTTTGTCATTCAACATAGGTTATTACTGCTGTGAAGAAGAAGTGGAGACAGTGCCTCGTGAATCAGAGACAACCATGGAATTCTTGTACTGGGGTAACATCTGTGTCGGTAAGTTTCAAATTTATATTATTTTAAATTTGCACTATCAAATTTTAACAATTTTTTTATTTTTTGTTCTAATTTATGAAGTATTTGAGTTTTGATCTTGAATTTAATATCAACCAAAAGGAAGTTAGTCATTTACCATTTTTGTTTATGGCAAAGCCTTCTTTCAGAGGAAAGATTCTCTTCCCCCAAGCTCAGTTCTAAACTTAAAAAAATGTTGCAGTATTTAGTTTATTTTATTTTTGAACCTGGATATCATCACAACATTTCTGAAGATGATTTATTTAAACTACATGATAATGATTGAATCAGTAATAATTAATTCATGCAATTAAAATAATAATAGGTTATAATTCAAGATAGCAGGCAAAGCAGTTTTAATGATTAGAATAATTTATGAAAAAAATCACCCCGTTATTTTCACCACGTAACAGAAATGTCCTGTAACATACATATTAGCTGTACAGTGTAAATACCCGTGAAGTAAAAGCTGACAATTGGTCAAATTAAATTCATAATGTTTTCCCATTGAAATATAAATATTAGGTAAACTAAGTTCTGACTAATCCCTTCGATTTTGTGAAATTGCCCTGATATTGTTTTTCATGTGAGCATGGAATGACGGACTGAGAAGATTTTCAATTTTGATGAACTTGTAAAAATTGATCTTCTCTAAATTTAAATGGAGAATCAGAACAACCCTTAAAGCTTTATTTATATAGGTATCAATAAAGTTGTGGAATTTGAGGGGACTTCTAAACTGCGTTGATAAAATGATCCTTACACATGACAAGTGACCATTCGACGTTATTTTCACTAAAACACTAGCAAAGTCACAGTGTTTCCATCATAATGTGAATATCATTATCAAGTAATCCTATAACATTAATCAAATACAATTATTACAACATTAATCAGTATTACAACTAGATATCAAATTATATTTCAGCATAAAGATCATTTTAAAGAAAAAAGAGACAGTGTGCATGAGACTTCACACACTTTGAATACTAAACTAAAACTTTCATAAAAGACAATAATTTTTTTAGGTTATCACATTAACTCTCCCTGGAATTCAGATTCTATGCAAAATATGCTACAGTTTATGCATCAAAGAGCTAATGCTCGTACAATGCCAGAATCAGGAAATAAATCATTAATGCTGATATTTTTCATGCTCTCCACAATTAATCATTGTGGCCTCTTAAATAGTCATTTGATCATTGAATTACCAAATAACCTTCAGAAGATCATAGCTCATTTTTTAAAATCAAATCTTTTTAAACATTCAACATCTAACTAAATACCCACTCCGTAAAGGCAATTATTTGACCAAAATTTCAAATTAGCTAAGAAAATGCTATTCATAAATATCAGCCAGTACTACAAGCACTCTGACCATGACACTGATATCATATTTTGTACATTGAAAATCTTCCACAGGTGATTGCTGTTGGTTGTGTCTTAAATAAGGTTTCTACCATTGCGGGGTTACTTGCCTTTTCAAGCTGGCCTTCTTTCCTGCTGACCAAGTTACAGGAGGAAAGGGGTCTTGCAACATTTTACTCCAGCCAGGCCTGTGTCGGGTGTTTGTACGTCTATTTGGACCGCAATTGCAAGTCATCTCTTCGTGTTTTTTTTAGTTTTCCCTTTACCCAGATTAATTATCTGTAAGGGGTTCGTTCTGCTATCATTTTCAACTATCTTTCATCAGTATTTCTCAAGAAATGACTTGTTCACTGTCATTTTTGTTTCTTATGTTCCATAGTGACCTCCATTCGTTTGATATGTCTCTGTGGGCATTGTACCTACCTCTTCTGTTGGGTCTCAGCTTATTCCTGAAAATGAATGCTGCCAAATGAACAGCTATGTCTCATTTAGTTTTTTTGAGAACACATTTGACAGCTGTAAATTATAACTGGTAATAAGGAAGAGCCAAACTCAGCCATTAACTAATATGATATTTAGTGGTGAATTTAACAATTAAATATTGAGTATGGCATTGATCAAATAAACATTTTCGAGTTGAGAACATAAAATCTAATTGATGTCATCACACAACATATTCGTGTGTACCTCGCAAACTTCTAATAAAGTAGCTTATGTTAAAACAGCTTATTTTAATATGATATGAATAGGAGAGGGGGAGGGGGCTTAATGAAAGCTGGAAAATAAAGAATGCAAATATCTCGGTGAATATTTCAGATAAAGAAAAAATGTATATAGAATAGTTTATAGAACATTTAATTTGTAATACTCGTAATATTGGTTCTATACAATTTTACGATCCAAAGTATAATAGGGGATATTCCAAATATCCCCCCCCCCTCTTCCTGGTCCAATTACACCCATTAATGAACTATGTTTAGTTTGCCATTAAAAACTTATAAATCATGTTTTGTAGTGATTAAAAAAAAAATTGCAACTGAATGAGCAATAACCTCTCTCTCTCTCTCTCTCTCTCTCTCTCTCTCTATATATATATATATATATATATATATATATATATATATATATATATATATATATATAGTGTTGTTGTTTTTGGAGTTTTGGTCAGTGTTGGTGAAAAATTTTAATTTATTCCAACATTGGATATTCTCGAAATATTGGAATAAACTAAGATTTTTCACCAACACTGACCAAAAGAACAACAACACCATATATATATATATATATATATATATATATATATATATATATATGTGTGTGTGTGTGTGTGTGTGTGTGTGTGTGTGTGTGTGTGTGTGTGTGTGTGTGTGTGTGTGCGCGCGCGTGCGTGTGTGCATGTGTGTGTATGTGTGGGGGGAGGTGTATGTATGTTGGTATAAATACATATACATATTCTTATGTAATTTCAGGGTTCATACTCAAATAGCTGAATTTTTTCCCTGTAGAGAGAGAAAGTGAATTTATATTTTTAATTAAACAGACGACTAGGATTGTTCAATCATGCCTTGGTGATACAATTGAAAATCTTGTTGAATCTGGATCATCTCTTGTACATGTGCTCTGTGTTTCATTCGTTACATCATTCATCATGCTCACCCTTTAAATAGTTATCTATAAGAAAGTTATTGGAGACAACTCCATTCCAGGTCCTCCTAGGCTAATGGGAGTTCCATGCCAAGGTGATCACTGGCTATGTAAAACTCCCTGGAGTCTTGCTCGGGGCCGGCTAGCTATCTCGAAGATCTATAATTCCAACAGAAAAAAATATATATTAATTGTATGAAAGAAATTACACCAATGTCATATGGCTCCAGCATGTAGTTATACTTCTTTTTCTCTATTATATTTCTCATAATGCTATTTTTTCATCCCAATGGCATTAATATTATTATTATTATTTATTAACGTCCAATTTTTGCAACTCAGGCTAATTGGGACGGGTTATCTACAGGTTACCACCCTTTTCTAGCCAGGGTGGGATTTTAGGGTGTTATTTAATGAATTTTGTCACTAAATAATTGCCTTTGCCTAGGCGAGAATCGGACTCGCTACTCTAGGTTTACCATGTGAGATAAAGGTCAACGCTTTAACTCGCATGGCTAACCTTAGCCCCGTATTGGCATTAATAAAACCAGATTTGTTTTAGCACAGAAGTACAAACCGTATTCAGATTCTTCTCTGAATGAATTTAATTAGTCATATTCAAAATTGTACACCCTAAGTTCTCAGTAACTTATTTCATTATTTCTTTTATTTATTCCCTTTCTTTTATATTTGTCAAATGATCAAAAAGAACTCATTTTCTGGTGGAAGGATTTACCCCTCCCCTTTTAAACTTTTTTTCTAACAGCAGCAACTTATGAAGTAAGTTTATCTTATAATCTTTCTACCGAAGCTATAGCTAGATGACAGCTTTGTCCTCTTGCATCTGATGATCTTAAGCATAAAATATTTATCAATGGTATAGTAGCTGATTCTATTCATATCACATGGTTTCACTGTTATTCTTTGGGAGGTTTTACTCTGAAAAAATTGGTGGCAATCACCAGCTCTGTTGGATGTTCTTACATTCAATGTTTTCCAAATTCCTGCACTAGATCATGTCCCGATAAAAACTATAATTACAAAGCTTTCATTTGAAGAAATAGTTTTGTCTCAAACTATACAATTCTACGATCCATGTAGTTGGATCTCTCCAGTCTTTATGTCAGCCAAAGCTTCCTACAACAGCTGAAATTATTCACTGAAATCAAAAGTTCATTGTCTGATTAATTTTTAATCAATGAAAGGTCTTGACTTCACATTGGATCTCTGAATGTTTGGCTCTTCAATGACTCTATTCAAGGATACATTAAAATATCGAACCTTTGCTCTACTGAAGATCACCCAAAAGGAAGATGGATTACTTAAAGCTTCGAATGGAAATTTCACCCATTCTCCTATGGTCAGATTCCTCATTCATGGCTGTTGAAAATAATACCACTTAAAAACATTTTAAGTGATTTTTCATGAGTTACTCAGTTGTGTTATTAGAAGCTGTAATTTTATTTCCATTTATCATTTCTTTTTTTTCTTCCCTCCCTTGACTCCTGAATTATCAATATATATGACTATGGCTTATGAATCCTGAGATTATTATTTTATTTTTATATATTATGAGGAAATATATTTCTAATTTTAATTTAATTTATTGCAATCCCAAAATCTCTGACTTAAATGTAAATGAAAGTTTGTCAAGCAAAATAGTTTACTGTATATTCAATAATCAAATGGCAGAATGAGTTATAAAAATATCAGTATTAAATATATATATATATATATATATATATATATATATATATTTTATAAAAATATCAGAACACATTATGTATAATACATACTACACACACGGATCTATGTCATTACTCCAGAATTTCTGAATAGAATTTTATAATATTGTTTCTTGGAAAGCTAAGATGATCCATCCTTATATTCTGGTGGTAAACTAAATTTATTTGAACACATTTAAATCATCCTTGAATAACAATTCCATGCTTCGCCCTTCAACACTTTAAAATGATTGCATTATGATGACAATAAAAAGATTATTTAGTGCTCACGTTAATCCAGTCTTTATATTTTCAGGAGAAACAATTATTATTTCAATCCATTAATGGATAACAGCTATTCTAAACAAAATTTAATCTAATTACTAATTTTGACATTATGGACATCACAACTGAATGATTGCAGATTTTTTGAACTTGTTATAGGACATTTGTGTTCTGATGAATTGATGGGATGACTTCATGCATGTGCTAATTCCTATGAGAGCTTATATTATGAAGTAGGAGGGGTCCATATTAATCAGACACACATGGAGAGAATATTTTTTTAGCATTAGCCTTCATTCTTTGATTGTTTCTCAAAAGTACATACAACTTGCACTCCAATTTCATTCATATTTTATCACAAAATTGTATGCACTTGTATAAGACAAATTAACAAATGGTTGATGGCGAGCCAGCATGAAGGAAGAGGAAATCAGAGTACACTATCTACACTGACTTCTTGGTCACTTTAGGCAGATCGAAAGATCGTACGGATCTATTAAATTTGAATCTCATCTCTCTCAACTTGTTAGCCTTGTGTGCTATGCTTGTGGTTCTCCTTTCCTTGGAACATAATTTTAATAATTGAAAGTAATAAATATTTATTTTACACTTAAATGGTATTTATTAACATCCACTTCATGTTACTATGGCTAATGGGAAGGGTTATTTACAGGTTACCACACTTTGCTAGACAGGGTAATATAATTAAACAATGTGTCTATTAGTATATAAAAGAATGATCCAAGGAAGGGAGGCTGATATTTAGACTTTAATTTCAAAAACGTAGAAATAAATCAAATTATATTTATACCAATCATTTTTAAATTGTTACAATAAATTAATATTTATATAGGTAACTCAATATTATTGGGTACATAAATAGAAAAAAAATCCTGAAATTAATTTTTTTTTATGAAAGTATTTATATCATAATACTTAAAATTTATAATTGGCTGAGAACACTTATTTCAACAAATTAAATAAAAATATTCTGACCATTTTAAAAGTTACGAGACGATGAGTTGCCAAAGTAACTTAATGAAGGTTGTTTTGTGGGGGAATAAACCTTTATAGATAGTTAAACGAGAAAGTAGAAATTGAATATATTATTATAATCTTGTTTGACTTGGGCATTAGTTCAGTAGATCATCATTTGTGCAAGAAATGGCGGGTGCAGTTCAGCAACCGGCGCACATTGATGGCCTTGGATTTGGAACCACCCAGCTCTAAACGTGCCCCTGCATCTTACTAACTTTCTTCTGCTTGCTGGTGCTCCTCACAAAATATGCTTCTTTCCTGGTTTTGAGCTGTAATGGTGGAGGGATTTTCTATACCTTCTACAAGATTAACAACTAACTACTCATTATGCATTTCATATTAATGTATTCTGGATTTCCTGCCTATTATTCGGTGTATTTTTCATATATCTTCAATGTAATCACATGTAATCTAATTTTAGTGTACCTTATGTGTGAACCTATGGGTAATTACTTTAATTACAAAAAAAAAGTCTTGATGTTTGATGTTTAGTATAAATAATATTCACATTAATTGATTTTCTCTCACTTCTAGTGTTATAAATGTTGTTAGATTAATACTTAAGTGTACCCCATACTATTCTAAGAATCTTCCATTTATGTTTTGGTTCAGAAAAAAAATGGATATTGTTTTTTATAAGAGTATAAACATTGATGATATCAAATATAAGACTTAATTATTCTAATTCTAAGATGTTTTTAATTTAACCAGGGTACTAATTGGAATAGGTAAAAGATATATTTGAAGCTCATTTCTACTTAATACATTATAAACTGAAGTATTTTTATACTTTAATATACTTATGTTTAGCATTTATAATTATAATAAATTAAATATTCACTTAAAGACTATTTAGTTGTCTGGCGATGTAGACAAATTAAGATATATGTATTGATTGTAGTAAAAATTACGTGTTTTGACATTCCCACTGTCATTGGCATATAAAAAGAAATAAAAGAGAAGAGGTCATTTTCATGAAACATTTCATATTAAATAAATAAATTTATGACTTTTAAAACTCATTTTTATTTATTTTTACTGGCTCAGAACCATTATCACAGCAACTAAAAATGGGGTAAATATTCCTAAATTGATAGAAAAAAATAATTAAAAACTGTAAAAGGGCGGAACAATTAGGATGAACCTCTTTAAAGTAGAATGTTATTTCTAAACTTGAATGAAACTGTAGCAGTAGATATTTCATATTCTTTCATAATAATAGGTATAATCAAACAGAACATCATGAATTGAAAATTAATATCAGAAAACAGCAATGACTTATTTATCAGATTTCCATTAAATTTAACTAATAGATGAATTCTTGTTCCACCAATATAGTTTACAAAATCGTTTCTCCTAAGTTATTACACAAAATACCCTTTTTGAAAATTGAATGTTTGTAAAGGCAAACTATAAACCGGCTGTACTAATAATTCACTAAACTATTTGATAAAACTACAACCAGCCTTTTTTAGCACTTCTAGCCACATTTCTTAGCACTTACATTCATTTTTTAGCACAAATAATTCAGTGTAGCTCTGTGTGAATGGCACTCATATTTTTTAGTGCACGCTTTGCAGTTATTACACCACTTGGTATATTAAATTAATGACCTCTCGATGTAATTTAACAACAAAGCACAATTTTTTATTTTTTGAAATGATTCACTTATGCATCTTGTTTAAAATAATCTAATAATTGATCTAATTTCTTTGTGTTCCCAAACATTCTGCACCACATATTAAATACAACTACAGGTAAAAGCCTTATTGTTCCTTACCAATTGGACAAAGTATATGCATTCTTCTGAATTCAATTACAGGTAAATTAATGTAGCATATGAGTTTTAATTTATTATAGTACTTTCTTTTCTTCAAGAAATATTTTCAAACAAACTTTAGAAATATATGAAAAATTCCAATGTCCAACAGCGTCTGAAAGAGGAGATAAGTAAAAGGAAAATAATTAAAAACATGTATTTGGCAAATAAATTAAAACATTTATAAAATTAGAGATAGTTTCAAAAAGAGTATATAAAAAATAAATAAGCACTCTTATATGTACTATTTGTTTCAAGCTCATGGTATACTCATTCAGATATCTTACAATGAAGAAGAACTCAGTTCCTTCGATATTTTTTTTTTAAATTCACAATTTTAAGTACTTATTATATATATATATATACGCATAATTACTGTTTACAGCAAAGAAGAATCTACTGTATTTTCTGTGTCTGCACCTACACAGAAGAACAAATATGACCTTATTTACGTGCCCAATCTTAAAATAACAGTGGGAATCAGTGGCAAATATTTAAACAATTTTTAACCAACACTAATATTTGTTCTCTATATTTAGAGAATATTTTGTTTCATTTAGTATATATAATTTTTTTATTTCACTTTGTAACAAGAAATTAAAATTGTTAAAACATTTTTTTTTTTTGAGTTTATCTAATATTGAAGTTTAACTTATTTAGGATAATTTCAAATTTTAGAACAGGTATATTGAGAAAATATCAACCTTGATAACAATGTACTTTGTCATTTGTACCATAATTTACGGGAATATGAGTATTCAAATTGCATCAATATAAATTAACAAGCTTCATTTAAAAATTACAGTTAAATCGAAATGCGATAATGATTTCAATTCTCAGAGGTTTGAATCAGGACACTTTTTTCATGCATCTTATTGTCACAGGAGTTGCAGAGTACAACTTATTTATCAACAAGGGACATACTTTAGTTCTCCGTGATTTCTAATTTTTGATGTGTTTCACATATTCATCTCATTTTTGTGAGCCCATTTCCCTACATGGAATAGATTTGTATAATTTGAACACTCATATTGTTATTAACGTTTCTCTAAACAGCAACACAAAGAAGGGCTCTTCTGCTCATTTGCTGTTTATCTAATAGCAGAATTAGAGCTGGACAATCTCTTCTTCCATAAGAAGGAAATGCCCACCCTGTACAAAAATTTAACTAAACTTACCAAAGATCTGACCAGAGAGTTTTAAAACTAAATATTACTAGAGTTCTGAAAGAATTGGCCATACTATAGCTATTTACTGTTGGTACTTATAAATATAGTCTGCTTGAGTTCCTATTCAGCTTGAAATTATCATCGAAATTATACTCACATGTGTGGCCAAGAAATTTTCAAAAAAACATGAAAAAGTTTTAATAATAATTTAATGAGTTTATGATCTACTTAAGACTATTTTAGAGGATGAAGATAAAAAAAAAAAAAAAAAAAAAAAAAAAAAAAAAACTGAAGTGGTAAATTCAAAGAAAACGTTTTGAGTTCATGGCACTCTCAGAGAATCCTTAATCTTTATGAACTTATTTTAATGAAAAACGTTTAAACTTGGGAATGTCAAAACATGAATTAGAAGTAAGGGTATAATGGAACTTTGATATGATGTTTATAAGAACTTCTTATAACAAGCCTACGATTCCTTCTAACGGCATATTTATAATACAAGACAATTATTTTTAAATGAAAGAGAAAAAAAAATGGAAAAAAAAACTTTTATACATTGTTAAAATCTAACATATCAGAAAAGTATTATTTTAAAATATGTTTTCTAATAAAGCTGTCACAAATTGGGATAATGTTTATCTTCTATGTTGTTTAAGTTACTTTACTTCCTGTGACTCGGTTTATTGTTATATTTGGTTAAAGTTTTAATTGAATTCCAGGCATCTTTGTTTTAGTTTTAGTCATTATCTGAGTTTCTTATATTTTTTTTCTCATACAACACATTGACGTTTCATTTTTTATTATTATTATTACTAATATCTTTTGATCTGGTTTATCTAATCTGAAATAATGTTCTTAAATATTTATTGTTTTTCTTTTAGTTAGAATTCCAGAGACCATAATGATATTTTTTGCTGTAATTACAATATTCTTTTTATCATATTTTTTACTAAATTACCCAAACAGCTTCATTTAATTTTGATTTGGGAGAATCCGTAGACCTGTTTATTATGGTTAAAATTTCCAACTTATGAATGGGTAAAGAATATAATTTTCATAATTTAGTTTTCTTTTTAACTATTCAAAAGTCTCCAAGGAGAATACACTTTTTTTTTTTTTTTTTTTTCCTTCCTTGGGCAATGAATGATCTCAATCATGTAGAAGTTCGAGAATATGGCCTCTCGCTTTACTGTTGAGGTATAGGGAATATGTATTAATAAAGCTGTTTTCATCTAGGCTAAAATAAAGATAGCTCAGTATTAGTAGTAAAATTAATTCTTTGTCAAAACAAGAATAGAAGAAGAATGAGAAAAAATGTTTGAGAAGGGTGGTAAATGTTATTTATACCTTTGTACTGAAAATACTAGTCAATAAAAAAAAATGTTATAGTTTAAGTTTTTTTTATTTTTATTTATTTCTGTTAATCATCAGCTTAAATATCTTTAAAAAAATAAAAACAGTAAAATTAATAATCCTTTATTTATTTGACAACAAAACATTTCATAATTCATTGCACATTTAGACAAGAGTCTTTGAAAATATTAAAAGTTTTTATGAAGGTTAATTCTCAACAGTTATCATATTTTTCATGGAATAATTTTACTTTCTAAGTATAATTGTTTTAACAAAATGAGCTGTATTATTTATTTATTTCTAAGATAAGTAGCTTACCTTGGTCTTCTGTCTGTCATTAGTGTATACAAGTATTTCTCGTTTTATATAATTGTAAAAAAAATGTTTTCCTTTTGTTTTCCAATTATTGTTAAAATTGAAAATATTTTAGATTTCTGCGAAGACTTATAATTTTATGACTTTCTTTATTTCTAAAGCAACTATTGTAAATAGAGATGGTTTATATTGTCAAACTCTAAATAAACTTTAACAAAACCTCAATACCCTTTTCATTTTAATGTAGCATAGATATACATGAAAATATTGATGTTAAGAATAATAATATTGATGTATTTGGTGTTTAATAGGATTAACTGACATCTATATACCGTATTAATACTAAATAAAACATAGTGATACTCTATATAAACTTTATAAATGTATCCTTTAATTGTAAAATTGGAAGAACTGAAGTTTTCTCATAAGGTAAACTGTATTTGTTCAAAAGAATCTTCTTTACGGAAAACTATGAGTATATGTAAGCTCATTATGAAGTAGACACCAAACAATTTAGCAAACCAAGTTAAGAAGTCAATATGCAACTGACAATAATTCATACAATCACTATATCCTTGGAATAACGTAAAAGACTGTGAATGAGTTGTGTGCTACTTCATCGATCTCTTGACATCACCATCTTGACATATTAATATAATTGTACAAACCAAAGCCTAACAGAACTTACAATTCTTTAGTCATTTATTTATTTTTTTTTTAATTGAATTGAAAGCCTGTATGACCATCTAATTATAATTTTAGTGTAAGATGCTTTTCAAAAGAAAAGTAGTTCTTAAAGTGAATAATACATCAAGCTAGAAGATTTTACTGTGTGTTTGTGCTCATATTTTCTCCCTCCTTAGATAAGTGTTTTCCCCGTTGGAGGTTAATAATAACTAACTAGATTCTATTGAACAAATACATCTAATTTTTCACCAGTGTTTTTGTTTCACTAATTAAATTTTGTCATAAATCAGTAGAAAATTACCACACAAATTCACAAAATGTTGCAGTTCATATTAGCAAAAAAAAAACTTGTTTTACTTAATCTTCATATGTTCCTCTAATTTATATTATACGTGTACCTTATGAAGAAAAAGGGAGACTTAAAAGAAATAAATAGGGAAAACAATAACAGGCTGTGTAAAGAAAAAGGTGGTTGGACCTACCCTTATATTTTTAAAAATCTATTCAATTGATGTTATTTATATGTGTCAAATGTATGTTATATGTGTTAAATGTACTCTATATGTGTTAAATATATGTTATATGTATTAAATGTGTGTTACATGTGTTAACTGTACGTTACATGTGTTAACTGTACGTTACATGTGTTAACTGTACGTTACATGTGTTAGCTGTACGTTACATGTGTTAAATATATGTTATATGTGTTAACTGTACGTTACATGTGTTAACTGTACGTTACATGTGTTAACTGTACGTTACATGTGTTAACTGTACGTTACATGTGTTAGCTGTACGTTACATGTGTTAAATATATGTTATATGTGTTAACTGTACGTTACATGTGTTAACTGTACGTTACATGTGTTAACTGTACGTTACATGTGTTAACTGTACGTTACATGTGTTAGCTGTACGTTACATGTGTTAAATATATGTTATATGTGTTAACTCTACGTTACATGTGTTAACTGTACGTTACATGTGTTAACTGTATGTTACATGTGTTAACTGTACGTTACATGTGTTAACTGTACGTTACATGTGTTAACTGTACGTTACATGTGTTAACTGTACGTTACATGTGTTAAATATATGTTATATGTGTTGCATGTACACTATGTGTGTTAAATATATCATATGTGTTAAATGTGTCATATGTGTTAAATGTACTTTCAAAGTCATAAAGATATAATTTCTTCCAATGATTATTTACTAAAGATAAATTAGAAATTTTAGTTTTCTTTTGTAAACAAGTAGTAAGTAGTAAAATATGATTTGGTTTAATTTATATATATATACATATATATATATATATATATATATATATATATATATATATATATATATATATATGTATATTCATGTTGCATGACATGCTGTATTATCCTTTAACAAATAAAATTGCTTAATGGTGCTTTGTTACTAATTTTTCAATTCCACTATCCGGTGTCAGGCTTTCTTTTCTTTGTCCAAAGGTGCTTCTAAAGTAGATAGTTGATACTTACCAACAGTTCAGGTGATTATGAGTAAATATTAACCAGGTAAGAAAATCTTAATCACAGTAAAATGGTTCTAATAATTGTTTTAATTAAGCCTGTAACTTCTTCAATGTTACGTTTGAGTGCAAAGTTAACTGATTCATTTTTGTTAATTATTATTATTGTTTCCAGCTGTGCTGCAGCTTTCTTTTCTACCTCTGAAGATCTTTTTTTGAGCCCGTTACTCATTTGCTGTTAGTTAGTGGGGCTCTTTACCGAATTGATTTAATACTGATTGGTTAGCATGGTAAATTTAGCTGAATTATTGGTGAAGAAAAAACAGTGTCCAGTCTTCATAGCCTTAGAGTATTATACAAATTTTTGATATTTCTTGATTGGTTCAATCTGATGTAATGTATTCATATTGCGAAATTTCTAAGTTTTAGTTTTGGATGTCACAGTAAGATTGTCTGAAACCCTAAGAAATCATTTCTAAAAGAAAACCTATTTCAATACTCTTGTCAGAAGTTTGAATGACAATTAAAATTTGATGGATAGTCTAACTAAAACTAATTTAAATTCCTGCAGGTTGGTAACTCTCACCTGGCAGCCAATGAGAAAATCTGAATACTGGTAGCCATATAACCACCTACATTTAGTTCCACAAGCCCTTTAACCCTTTCATTGTGCAAAGCCACTATAGTGGCTTGGATCAAGCTACTATAGTGGCTTTGCACAATTAAAAGGTTAACTGTGGATATTAATTAACCTTTTCATGAAATTAACTTAACTCTTAAATGATTAGGTGCTAGCTAAGGTACCCGGAAATCATTTAGTCTCTAATGATTTCCGGCTTCGCTCGGGAAATTATTAGAGGCTGAATGATGATGGTATTTTTTTTTTTTTTTTTTTTTTGCAAGGCTTCAATATGTATAACTACACTTCCTCTCTGGGCTTTTTTTCACCTGTAAGGGTCAGGTAGGAGACTTGTAGAATAGAAATTTTAGTTTTGAAGAATAAATGAAAAGTCCCTTGTCACTCCCTTTCCACTGATTGACAAACCGAGAATAATTCAAATCATAACTATGGATATCATTTATTATAATTAGATATTATCTATAATGCACATATTTCCTTTCAGAAACCTATCAGAGATTGTGAGCTTAGTTATATACATAATAGTAAATTTGAGTAGAATGCAATTCTATCATTTCACACGAAATAAGTTAACTCAATTAACTGTGTAAGCCTACCAACAACTTCCATTCCCGCTTGAGCATCAACATTACTTAAATTATTTATTTAAAATATTAAAAAAAAAAAAAACATATTTTCCAGTAATTTATATACCTGGTGTAAATAAATAACAGTGATACCCTAAAAATAATTTAATTTGTATTCTAAAAGTGAGGTTTAAATGCATATTATCTTCTGTTATAAAGACATTACCAAGTAGTATTTAATAGTTATAGATAGTACATAGTCATTTCAATAACGTCAACATATCGAAGGAAATAAGATAATATATACTACAATTAAAGAGTTTGATTCCGCACAACTTCCACTATCACACATTATGTGAGTCAGCATGACATTGTTTAAATAATACATTAAACAAATTAAATAATTGAAAAGCTCTTATAGCTTAAATTTATATTCGAAATAAATAACAAAGTTATTTTCTAATTGAAATAAATAACAATTGAGAAGGGGAGAGATTTTTTACCTCCCTAATCCAAAACATAGAACTATCATATAAGTCTAAAAACATAACATGATTTGTCATAATATGTCTATATTTCAAACACTTTAATGAGTAATAATAAAATTGTTGACTCCCACTATAGTTTTTAGAGTACATATCAGTTAATCTTTGGTAAATAACAAAAGTTACTTTAAATAAAAACACAAACAATGTTTGTAATTTGTATCATTGTCGAAAAACCAAAAAGAGACGAAATATCCCGGTTTTTCATTTCAGGCCTCCCTCATAACCCCTACTCCTGTTCGTTCCTAGCAATATTGGTACAGCTTATAATCATGTGGGAGTTATTACTAATTCACATACCGAATTTTGTTTAGTTCGGTTCATTCTTTTGAGCCCAATAAAATTATCGATTCTCACTATAGTTTTTGCATATATCTCATTTATACTTCAGTATACGACAAAAGTTTATATAACAAAATTTTCTTTAAATACAAAATAAACAACTTTTGTTATGTGCATATCTACCATAAAACCAATAGAAAACGAAATATCGCTATTTTTAATTTCAGGCCTCCCTTATATCCCCCACTCCTGTTCGTCTCAGAAATTGTTAGTATAGCCTATAGTCTAAGTTGGGTTAGTAGTAATATACGTACCAAGTTTCATAAAACTCAGTTCAGTAGTTTGGAAAGGTGATAAACAAACAAACAGACACCAAAGCTACAAATTGCAGATATCAGGTCTATGGCATGTGAAACTAAAAAGTATTGAAAAATTCCTAAAAAAAAAAAAAAAAAAAAAAATCAATGTACAGACAGAAGTTATAATTTTATATATATATATAGATTATACTATCAAAAATATAGATATTAATGAGTCATGAGTTAAAATTATAATCATTTTATTAACTTTTTAACATACTTCACTACAATGCTTTCAACATAAAAAAATTGGAAAATTCATAATTCTTAAAACAATTATGTAAGTAATTTCCAGAAAAAACTATTAATTATGCTGAAAATATATTAAATTCATAATTTTTGTTTATGAATTGACTTGTTATTAACCCTCCTCCCCTACCCTTTTATTCTATGACACATTTACTACTCCTGGGTCGTATACGACCCATGGACCAGAAATTCATCTTGTCATATTAAAATAAATCATTTAGGATTTAAAATGAAAAGTACAAAACTTATGAAGTATAGAAACATCATTTTTAATCTTGAAAAGGCAAACAAAGGTAAAAAATAAATAACAAATTGTAAAAACAAAATTAATGAACAGGTAAATAATACATTACAAGAAATATTACATTACACTATGTTACAAGGCAATTTAATCCTTCATATTTTAAATATTCTATTGATGATTTTGAAATATTCAATCCCGCTTCGGTCAAACAAGATGGACAAATACCCATTTTGTGTTCACCACAAATAGATTTTTGGCAAAGCTGACAGCTGGAATTGCGTTTTAGATCCTTGTTCCAGTGACAGAAACTGCACCTAGCTCGTTTTGAAGTTTCTGAAGATTTTGTAGGCCTTGGTTCTACCATTTCCTTTTTTAAAAAATTGGTTATTGCCAATTTTAGACCTCCTGGAATGGGCTTGAACATCCGTTGTTCTAGGTACAGAGTAAACGAGAGCGATGGGTAGCGTTTTCAGAAATTGCGACCAATATTTGTTAGTATTTGGTAACTGGTTCAATAAGGCTCAGAACATATTCAGATGGTAGTTATAAATCAGGCCTAATTCTCAACTCTTTGCCTATATATGGGATCCCGCCACAGGAATAAAATGTTTTCGCGTCGCACATGGAGATAATTTTCAGGCCGTACTTGTCAGGCTTCGGAGGTATATGCATCCCGAATGGGCATCTGCCTCTAAAGCCCAAAGAGTCTCGACAATTGTAAGGTATTCAAAGAGAGTGTAGTGCATCTTACAATTATCATTGAATAAGTTCCATACCTCTCTAAATGCAGCGAACTTATCTTCTTCTCTTCTGGATGCTCGAGTGGTTTTTGAATCAAACCGAATGGAGTGTAAAATAAATTCAAACCTGCACTTAGGCATTGTGCAGCGGAATATTGGAGGGCCTAGAGTGGTTGACAACAACTCATCCGTATACAATCCACCACTTTTTAGGACTCCTGCCATAAGCAGCAAGCCCAGCTGAGCAGCAGAGCTGAGATTTCGTTGTTGTCAGTCCGTCCAATAAAAGATTGTTTAGAGTTGAACTGAGCTGCCGTATCAATCTCTTCATTTGAATATTTTACAACGAGGTCTATCATGTTCTCACTTATGAAGAGAGAAAATAATTTATTCTCGTCTACGAGCTCTTTAGCTTCCCCTTTTGTGCCTGGCAAATGAGTAATTATGTTTTTTGGGGAGTTCTGGAGTACTTAGTGCTTATAGGTTTGTTAGCCCAAATAGTTTCCAGATCCTTCCCGAGTACAAAATTTACTTCATCACTGTCTTCTCCAGAGGAAAAAGGTAAAACATCATCTCCCTGGTCGGAAGTATATTCTTCATCGTCAGCTACATCGTCATCATTGGCTATAATTTCGCCGTTAGGTTCACTAGACTCGCCAGTTGGGTCTAAACCGTCTTCTTCCTCCATCTACCGGGACAATTCCTCTCGAATTTCATCATCAGTAATTAAAAGGCGTCGTTCGGCCATCTTTACTGCAGGAGAAAACGAAGTAATTAGACCAGACAGACGAAAACAGTTTAGAATATTCATGACACATAAGCTACCCCTGGGTCGTATGCGACCCACACTTGCAGATTTTTCTAGAAAAATACTAGAATAAAGGTTAGAAAAACAACCACACTTACCTTATTGCTAGTACAGCTTCCAGAGGACTTACTGGGAGGGTAATTGACCCCCTCCCCCCTACCCACCTTGTACAGGTGCGTATAAGTGCCAACAAAGGAGCTCTGGGTCGCCCACAACCGGAGGGTTAATGAAGTTACCTTCTTTATTCTATTCAATAATAAAAATTTGTTGCTTTACCAAATCCCTTGGTTTCAATTAGCGACAGTTCACTATATATGCAAGCTCTTTATAAAATAAACAATTTTTAGAAGTATTATAAGTTACAATGATTGAGTTTCAAAGATGGGGTAGGAACATGATAGAAGAATGCAAAACTTACACGATGCCCTTTATGCCATCTATATATTTCAACAAAAAAAATCATACATCGTTATACATAATATTAATAATGCTATATAAAAAAACAACATGTATATCCCATTAATTTGATGAATACAAAATATACATTACAAATGAATTACATTATATAGAAAGACAAATCTAATATCTTATAATACTGATAAGTATATTTATATGAGTGTTTTGATTTTTTGATTTATTCTCAGAGGCTTCACTGTACTATGCAAACCATGATCTTTATTTAACATATGTAAATACTGCAAGGTCCTTATTATATTAGGCCACCAGACAGGACAGTCAATCCCAACACCAGTTGCTAAAGCCATGTTGGGGCATTCACTGAAATGAAGCCCATTAGATTTGGGCAACTGGTGTAATGCTACAGTTTTGCTGGTACTCCTACCACCAGTTTGGAAGCTAGTGCTTACCAAGAACATCTGGTGATTATTACCATGAGCCAGCACAGTCAATCACATAATGAATTTTGCTTTCTTTGCTCATAGCTTTCTTTTTCACTAGTCAGAAAGGAAGTACTTGAAGAAACATCATACTAGCACCAATCTTTTACATCATTGATAGAATACTGGTACATTCTAGGAACAAGTCAAGTTTTCTTCTTCTTAGTTCTATCACTGATTTTGTTAGGGAAACATCAGTATCTATCTATTATAGTATAATCTGGAAGGATATCAGCTTCTTCCTATACATTGATTACCTTCTTAACACCTTTATTAATTTACTATGACTCCATTCATCAGTCTTGAAAAATACTCTGGGAGTATATACATCAATACATACCATAAAACTGAAGTGTCACAAAGTCGTAAAGAGACTTAAGAATAAATAATGATCTCTTCTGCAGTCTCAACAAGTTTATTGCTCTATACAAAAAAGCCATCAAAGTTTACATCATTCGATATAGTACCAGGTTTCCTGCAGGGTTATCATTCAGTCTGTCTTTGGTAATGTTATTTGGAATATTCACAGGGTACGTAAAAAGAGATAGAAATAACTTTCTGCTCATCATTTTTATTCACAATGTCTTGTGGCACCACACATAAAAAATAGTTTTCTACTGGTTTCTAGGAGCTACAGTCCTTATAAGACCAGGACTTTTGCTACTATTTGATAATACTCAGGATCTAAGATCAACCAGTCCCTAGTCTTCATAAATCCCCTTCACCCAGCCTCTTCTTGGATCTGACCCTCTTTCTCAGCCCACATCATGTGCCACATAACATTTTCCTGTTCAATAAGTTGGGTCCACTCTCTTGACCTCCCTTAACCAGCTCAATCTGCCTTTCTTATTTGAATTAAATCAACCATCTCTATTGATCTCTCACTTCTTACCTTGATGAGGATTTCTTTCAGAAAACAAAGAACTGTCAATCACAAAATAGTCAATTTATTCTTTAAAAAAAAAAAAAAATTGGAGTTTTTGTATATGTATTAATACATATAAAAGAACTCCAATTTTATATGTATTTAAATATATAAATCATAAAATCCTTAGTCCTACCCTGGTTAGAAAAGGGTGGTAACCTATAGAAACCCGTCCCAATTAGTGGACGTTAATAAATAAGAATAATAAAATATATAAAACAAAATACATGCCCAAATTATGTTTTAACATATATTTGTTTTATATTGCAAAAATAAACCACGTAAATATATAAAAAACCAGACTTTACCCTTGAAATAACGGGTTGTGAAATTCCCAAATCAAATCAAACTCTGAAAGCTGCTAAATTGGAAAGACCTACTGGACTCTTCTTTAGGTAGAGCAGCCTCTGGAGGCAGGATGTCTCACAAATTTTATACTCGAACATTCACTTGTTTAATAGTATTCATACCTGCATGTCCACTTGTTTTATTACCAGCTAACATATTGAAGCGCTTCAGTCCTTGAAAGACTTGCGTCTATGGCACTACTATTTTTGACCAACACATACCACCCAGTTCTCAACAAGGATTTCACCTACCTTATTTTGGTTGTCAGGAGAGTTCGTCTAAAACATTTTATGATAATGTAATTAGATGTGTTAGAATAATAAATAAAACTACTTTAGGGCATCTATTTGAAACAATTTTCAAATAAGAATTACATGCAAATCAAGACTGAGGAAAAATAAAGAGCTGTTTATGATTTTATTTTTTTATTATATATTGAACAATTTTCTGAAGGAATAATAATTTGTTTTTGTACTTTCCAAAGTCACACAAGAGGCTTTACCAACCAAGCTTTTGATATTTAATGAAAATATGGTATGATTAAAAACTGGAGCATCTTAGAGAAGACCAGTTGTCCCAGAACCATCAAGAAGATTGTTTGTAAGTATCTTATTATCATAAAACACAATATTGTTTCTTATTACTAAATATTTTCATAAACCTTTCAAGTATATATATCTTTCAAAAAACAAATACAAATTCCTTTTGTATTATTTTTCCACCTTCTCTATATAGCTAGCAATAGTGTTTCGAGTTAAAAGGCTATTTTGGTTTTGTCACAAATAAACAGAACTTTTAAAAAAAAAAATTTAATAATTAAAAGTAATGAAAAAAGAAGAATTAACTAGCTGTTTACATTGGATTATGGTGATCTTTAGAGTGAAGGCGGGTGAATTCCATGTTTTAAACATACTCACATACATGTAAATAATTACTTTTTTACTTCAACCGATATTTATAGCACCAAATTAACAAACTACATTGGGGCCCATGTCAAAAAAGTCTTGTTAGACATAGCTAGAATTGAAAATAAAAAAAAACTACCACATTATAGTGGTAATCCCGGGGAAGGTTTTGATTATATTTTTACAATAAGGCCCCATGAAAATAGAACCTTCCTTTGATAATGAAAGCAAGAAAGGAAAAGATTGACTTATAATGGTTTAAAGAAAACAAATTATGTACAATGCATGCTCTGAAAAGTGCAGAAAATTTGAACTGCTTGGTAAAGGAGGTGTAGGAAGATTTTCAGGCTCCAAAGAGCTGGAAGACATATAAGGAAACCAAAAACTTTAGTAATTCAGTCAAGGGACTTTTTTTCCCTTTTTATAAATATCCTTTATTGAGTAACAAGAAATTTACAAAATAATTTATACTGTTCCTTCTCACCACTACATTATTACAAAAAGAAATATCAAAATAAGATTTTCTATTTAAAAGTAGAAGATTGCTTAAAAATGGAATTAGCTAAAAGTAGGCTGTCATATTGCAACTTAGTGATTATTACAATTATTTTTAAAATTTACAAATTTAAATGATCTTACGAGCTAATAATATTAACAAGAATTTATTTTTTTATGAGTAAAGATGATTACAGGTAAACTAGGGATTAAGGTAAAGGTGTTTACATGTCTTTAGTCAAGGGACTTAATTTTGTCTAGATGAGTAAAGAATCTTTCCCACACAAAGAGATCAAATCTGGAGTAAGTTGATTCAATACTTTGTCGTGGCTGGCACTCCTTGACGTAACAATAATGTTGTCTAATGTATGTAGGATGAAAAAATTGTTGGCTACGCTTCCACTATAATAATTTATTGAAACGGCAAAGCGCTTTCGATGGTGTGCATCATCGTCAGTGCCCTGTTGACACACAAAATAATAGTTACAATTTCTATTAAAATATGTTAGATACCATATAACAAAAAACTTATCTTCCTTAGAACAAAATAACATATAAAACATAACGTAGAACTAAATAACATAGAAAACATTTCATATATCAATAGTTATTTTTTATTAAATTAAATGGGTACAGGTAGGAAATTAAAGCTAACTGAAAGAAAGACTTAAACTAGACTATTTAAAAAAAAGAAGAGAAAGAGGAACAAAGGAGAAGAGAGTGGGGTCTTACCGAAGGTTTTCAATGTTGACCTTGGGCCTGGACTGACTTTTCATCCCAGCTAGTTGAGATAATGAGGCTATTGGTACAAATTTCAGAGGGCAGACATCCTCTTTAATATTAATGTTTTTCTTTGACATTAGAAGGTCCAATCTAATCTCTAGTCCCTCAACCCTGTCCATTTTCCTTCCTTTAGGTAGGTGATGTAAAACTTCCAATTGTAAAGAGGTCAACCCCCCTGGTCATGATTTTCAGTCACTAGGTGTTTTTTCATTTCACTTTTTTTGTGGTGAAATGCTCTTTGACCCTTGTTTCTATCTTCGTGCCACTCTGCCCTACGTATGTAGCTTCACAGGAATGGCAGGATATCCGGTAGACGCCAGACTTCTCCAGAGCGGAAACTTGGGGTTGGGGAAGAGATTTTTGAGGGCCTTCTTCTGTTCGCCAGAATACTAACTCAGAATAATGTTGTCGTTAAACCTCTATGTAATTGTTAATTATGTCAGCCTCTTAATCCTCCTTGGCCAGAGGGTTACATTATCTTTCTTCCAAAAAAAATTGTCTTCTAGCCTTCCTCTGTGCTGTTGTTCTTCTTATCACTTCCTCCACATCTTCCTGCTCGCTCGCAGTAAATGTTAAGGCTGAGTTAGTCAGTGATTTAGTGGCAAGTACACTGTGTGGACTAAACTAATAAAAGGTTGGCCAACCATTCAATTGCTCTATTAACACTCCAGAACTCGCGCGAGAATTTTTCTCACACCACCTATTTCCCTCAAAAAAAAGTTGGTAAATAAAATACTTTCAAAAAAAAAAAAATATTATATTTATTGTAAACATCAAATACAAATATAAAATAATAATATTATTCAAAATTTATCGTTCAGGTATTCTGTTTTGAGGAAACATTATGTCAAGCAACTTAAAAAGCTACCTAATTAAAATTTTGTTCTCCGCAAAAATGACATACAACAAAGGAATGTTCATTACACACTGTTTTTCTACATGTTCGGCAACTCTTTTTTGACTTTTTGTTTTTACTCCTCGGACAATAACACAAAACGACGGAGTAATAGAACCAGAGCATGTGGGATTTTCCTCTTCTACACCAGCAATCCTCTTCATTTTGTTTCTATCTAATAGGGGCGTGATCAGTTGTGAACGGTTGTTCAGGTGAGGTTTGATAAGTTCCAGAGCCAAAATACAGTTTTCGGTAAATCACCAAAGCACTCGCTTGATGAGAACAACTCTCGTATTAAAAAAGAAAAAAAAACTTCCACCAGAACTCGCTTGATGAGAAAAACACTCACAATAAACCAAAAAAACGTTGCGCCAGAACACGCACTGTTAGAAAAACACTCACACTTAACTTACTCCGGCTGATTAATTTTGTCAGTTGATACTAATGATTGGGAGTCAATGAGGGTAGTAAGAGAAGGCTACAAGGTGTAGCTAGAAAGAGTATCACTATCCCAAAAACGTATTGTAATAGATATAACTTTTTTTTCGGGGTGTGAGTATTTTGCTCACGGCGCGAGTTCTGGAGGGTTAAGTAAATTAATTCTAGCAGAAAAGTTATTAAATATGTTATTATTAGCTTTAACCTTTAACTACTACCATGGATCAAAAACGACCCGAGCATAAAATAAAAATTAAGGTTTCTCTGGTTTGTTGCTAGGCAGTGCCAGCAGGTACCATGAATTTTCCCCTTAGTAACAGCTGTTACAGTTAACCTCTTCGTCTTGTTTCTCTGATTCTCTGTCTAACTAACGTTTTGGTGTCATTTTTGACCCGTGGTAGTAATTACGTTATTAAAACGTTGTTTAAAGTATTCATAGTGATATGACTGATGAAGGTTTTATTGTGGATGGCAGACATTATAAGGACTGCTTGGCATAAATGAACAAAGATGATGGAAATCAGAATCCTGTGTCTGATGATAATGAGGATCTAATGAGTAATAGCAGTGACAATCAGCCCATTTGTGCAGATTCATAAATTACAGCCAAATGAGGATGAATTATGCAAAAAGTCTGACCAGAAACATTCAACAATATGCTATAAATGTATTAACACAGGTTGCATGAATCACTCTGAATCTAAATTTCTCTGCCGGAACTGTGAAGATAAAATTTTAATTTATTTGATAGTGTAGCAGAGAGTTTATTACTTAAGATATTGAATAATAATTGATAATAACTTTATCTTTGTATTGTCGCCACTTAAACTTTGGTCATAAGACTTTCATTTCACATGGAATTTAAAAAAAAAAAAAATCATTGTTCAGACGAAGGTAACAATTATATATATATATATATATATATATATATATATATATATATATATATATATATATATACATATATACAGATACCCGGCTTCGCCCGGGAATTCATTTGAGGCTGAATGATGATGGTATTTTTTTGGCAAGGCTTTACTTTGCACAATATTTTGTCATTTACCCAAACCAGCGTTTAGGGGTTATACCCGTTGTTGGCATTTGTTAATAATGAAAGGACTTTTTTATGTAAAACTTCACTGTTTTCCATATTGTCATATTTCCCGTCTCCTGTGCATTATGCATAGATTTCAGTTATTAAAGACAAAATATTAACGTAGATTTGAATTAATTTTTCCAGGTGAGGTACCTGATAGTTCAAATTGAAATGAATTGTTGAGCATATCAATATTTCTACGCAAATTACTTGCTCCACACATTGTTATTGGAGAAATGTATAAAACAAAAGTTAATCTAAATAACAAAGTAAACAGTTTTTGTTATGTGCATGATTGTCGAAAAACAAATAGACAATGAAATATCTCGAACTTTTAATTCAGGCCTCCCTTATAACCCCCACTCCCGTTCTAACCTAAACATTTTAATATAGCTTATAATCATGGAAGAATTAATGCTAATTGACATACCGAGTTTTGTAAAGTTCGGTTCAATCGTTAGTGCCCAATAAAATAGTTGACTCCCGCTTTAGTTTATAGTGTATATCTCGTTTATACTTTGTTTTGCGACAAAATTGAATATAACAAAAGTTACGGTTATGGTGTCTATGACATGTGAAACGAAAAGTTATCGTGAAAATTGGCGAAAAAAATCAATGTACAGACAGAGGTTACAATGTAATATATATATATATATATATTTGGTATCTTCAATGTAATATTTAGGACTGAATATAATAGAAAAGAAAAATTAAAAGTAATGAAACATTGACAGGATAACTATCTATATAATGTAAATAAGCAGTAAAAATAAATTTACACGAATTATCAGTGTTTTTTAAGGAACAAATTCAGCTTATAAATCATGGTTTCAAGCATATTTTATGCAGTCTGGAATTGTTCTGCAGGCACCAGCTCGCTTTCATTATTGTGAGCTTTAAACACACGAGTTAAGGGCCTTCCAAAACTCTGAATTTTCAACAAATAAATGGCAAAGGACCAATGATTTGGTCATTAAATATGCTAGACCTTCACTATCATTTTCTATACTGATGAAATTTTCATTAATAGTCTCTCATGAGTAATTACCCTACTTTTGTAGTGCCTTCACACATTGTTTAATAAAATTATTACTATCAGAGCCTGATTTACACATCAAACAAATCTAAAATTGTTTCAATGAATTAATTTTAGTCCTAGATTTAGAAATGTTTATATGTACATACTGGATATAATTTCTTTTTTTCTTTTTAGAAAACATGAGACATCTATTAAATATGAGAAGTCCTTGAAGAATATGTGCGAAAGTAGTTGAATCAGACGTTAATTCAAAGAGAAATTTGTTTTACGCAGTGATTTCAAATATTACGATTCTTTAAAATTTTTATATGAATAATGTATATTTGTTTATATCTGCTTGTATATATGTTTATATTTTCTATAAATAAATTTAGCTTTTATATACTAGATTCTTCTGTTCATTATCCATAATATAAATCAGATACATGTTAACAAATCAGAATAACTAATAGAAATACATCAGAAAAATGAATATAAGCAGATTTCCTCTGATGGAAATCAACTATTGAGATTGTACTCCTTACAGCATTTTCGAAAAATGTCTTCAAATGTCCATTGATCCTACTTAGAAATTGGCGAAAATGGTTCCATACAAATTTATATATATATAAGAATAGTAATAAGTAAATCATCCTATCCAAGCTTTTCATTTATAACGAAAGATCAAGTTCATTAATGGCTGAAAGCGGCCCAGGAAGAGTATAGGAGGGGAAAAATAAAAAGTTTGTCACGCAGGGGCTGCGTTAATTAATCAGATTTCCCACGTACGTCGCTATTTACATTTATCTCAAAACGTAAAGGTTCTATAAGAACAACATGTAATATGTTAACAACATACATGTAAATGAATCAAATGAGTGTTTCGAAGCATCGGATGCAACCCGCAATACATGTAAATGAATCAAATAGTGTTTCGAAGCATCGGATGCAACCCGCCATGCATGTAAATGAATCAAATGAGTGTTTCGAATCATCGGATGCAACCCGCAATGCATGTAAATGAATCAAATGAGTGTTTCGAATCTTCGGATGCAACCCGCAATGCATGTAAATGAATCAAATGAGTGTTTCGAATCATCGGATGCAACCCGCAATGCATGTAAATGAATCAAATGAGTGTTTCGAAGCATCGGATGCAACCCGCAATACATGTAAATGAATCAAATGAGTGTTTCGAATCATCGGATGCAACACGCCATGCATGTAAATGAATCAAATGAGTGTTTCGAAGCATCGGATGCAACCCGCAATGCAAATGCGAATCATCGGATGCAACCCGCAATGCATGTAAATGAATCAACTGAGTGTTTCGAAGCATCGGATGCAACCCGCAATACATGTAAATGAATCAAATGAGTGTTTCGAATCATCGGATGCAACACGCCATGCATGTAAATGAATCAAATGAGTGTTTCGAAGCATCGGATGCAACCCGCAATACATGTAAATGAATCAAATGAGTGTTTTTTTCCTTAAGGGAAATCTGCTAATATATATGTATATACATATATATATATATATATATATATATATATATATATATATATCTGTTGACGCTCTAGAGGTCGCAATTTTTGTTTGATCGGTACCAAACTCGATATTTAATCGTTTTATGTAAAAAGACAGATTAAGCTCCTTAACTTCTGAAATCGGGCAAGTGGGAGGCGGGGGGAGGGGTAAGAGGGTGAGAATTTCGAAAATTCTTGATATCTCCGTTATTATGCGTCGGATCGAAACATAGTATAGAATCAATCTTATTGCAAATGTTCTAGTTCTAATGTTCTAGAAATGTTTCACTATCTTCATTATTAACCGAGATATTTGCATTAGTTAGTTTTCGGGTTTCAGTAAACCCCCACTCCTACTCATCTCATATTAACAATATGATTTTATGTTATGAAGCTCTTTATTTGATGTCTATATACCAAATATTATTATCATTGAACAGTTACGTTTTGACATAAATGCAAATACTCAACGCACGTGGGAAATCTGCTTAGTTTACGCAGCCCATGCGTGATGGACTTTTTTATTGTAGTTTCCCTTGCTCATTGAGTCCGGTCTTCTTAACTATAATGGGAAGCAATATTAAGAAATCTTAAAAAAATATAAAACAACAAACTAATAATTCTACTTTATTTATAACAGAGAATGAATAATTTTTACGCCTATTTTAACATTAGTATAACAAGATTTAACATAGTCCATAGTAGATTTCTTGATCCTAGGCCTAAAATTACAAAGTGTCGAATTGCCCTAGAAGATTCATCAGGGAGTAAGTTGCCTTGACAATCTGAAACAAATATTTTCAATAAAGTATAGCCATTATGTTATTATAGACAATATTTCTGTGGAATAAAAAGTCCGTCACGCAAACTAAGTAGATTTCTCACATGGTGGTACTACTGATCTCATCTCACCATATATTTTCTATTTCCATGGAAAAATCTTCTACTAGGAGTTCACTAGAGTTGAATGAAACGGTCAAATTTTATTACATTGAGTACATTTGCGAGTTAAGAACATAAAATCTTAATTAATGACCTGAATGCTTAACGTGTTTCCATGGATCTCTCATAGTACGTTGAAAATGTTTGGTATTTAAGCTTGAAATAAAACGTTTAATAATATGTGCTCAATGTTAACGTGCAAGGATTAAAATTGGGGGTTTACTGGGGAATGATAAATAAAATAACGCATATATCCTTGAGTAGTCATCACACAGTACAGGTACAAACTTATAGAACAATATATATAGTAAATCCAATTTGCAATAAGATTATTTGTATCCAGCCCATATTAACGGAGATATTTTGAATTTTCTCTCTTTTTTTATTCCTTTTATGAGACACAGAAATAATAGGGCGATTGTTATGTTGGTGTGGATATTGAAATTTAGATAATTATGTAAGGTAGATCTAGGGTACCCGGTGGATTGTACAAAGAATGAACTGAAGAAGATGAAGAGAAGAATAAGAGAAATGGACGTATGCAAGAGTAATAAATGTGCTAATGAAGGCTACCTAATATATATATATATATATATATATATATATATATATATATATCAGGCAGGGTTCAGAAGAGAAAGAACCACGTCTGATCAGAATATTTGTTCACAAACAGATACTTAAGAACCGGTGGGATATAGAGCACATGTACATGCCTTGTTCATTGCTTTCAAAGCAGCTTATGATTCAGTTGATAGATGCTGGAAAATAATGACTAAACTAGGGATTTCAAGAAAACTTTTCCACTGGCAATGGTGTGTATTAAGTGTACCTGACGTCCGGTACTGCTTGAACGGGAGTATTCGATGTTAAGTCAGGATTGGGGCATGGTGACTGCTTATCTGCGATGTTGTTCAACCCAGTCTTGGAGAAGGTTCCTTGGCGATGCACAAATTCCTTGCAAATACAGATGATGCAGCTGTTCTCGGAAGGAAGAAAGAGGATATACTCTCTCTCTCTCTCTCTCTCTCTCTCTCTCTCTCTCTCTCTCTCTCTCTCTCTCTCTCTCTCTCTCTCTCTCTCTCTCTCTCTCTCTCTCTCTCTCTCTCTCTCTCTCTCTCTCTCTCTCTCTCTCTCTCTCTCTCTCTGTCTCTCTCTCTCTCTCTCTCTCTCTCTCTCTCTCTCTCTCTCTCTCTCTCTCTCTCTCTCTCTCTCTCTCTCTCTCCCCTCTCTCTCCTCTCTCTCTCTCTCTCTCTCTCTCTCTCTCTCTCTCTCTCTCTCTCTCTCTCTCTCTCTCTCTCTCTCTCGAAACCCTATAAACAATGGTAGAATGTCTTTCTCCAGAAAATACCGGTAGGTACAGGAACCAATTGGTTGGGATCAGGATCGAGTCGCCCCGGCGGTTTAGTTCCAAGCTACACTGCTGTAATCAGGCACTGACGTTGGAGCGCTGAGACTCTGAAAGTGTACTTGGCATAAATTATAACACTAGTAGAGGACAAGGTCTTTTTATTGAACTTGATCAATTGGTTCCTCTGCCAACCAGTATTTTCTGCGGAAATCACCGCAGCTTCACCAAGCTATGGCTGGAATCCAACGGTCAGTTGCCAGGCGGTTTTGGTCCAGGCTACACTGCTCTATTCAGGCACTGACGGTGGAGCGCTGAGACTCTGAAAGTGTACTTGGCATAAATTATAACACTAGTAGAGGACAAGGCCTTTTTATTGAACTTGATCAATTGGTTCCTCTGCCAACCAGTATTTTCTGCAGAAATTACCGCAGCTTCGCCAAGCTATGGCTGGAATCCAACGGTCAGTCGCCAGGCGGTTTTGTCCAGGCTACACTGCTCTATTCAGGCACTGACGGTGGAGCGCTGAGACTCTGAAAGTGTACTTGGCATAAATTATAACACTAGTAGAGGACAAGGTCTTTTTATTGAACTTGATCAATTGGTTCCTCTGCCAACCAGTATTTTCTGCAGAAATCACCGCAGCTTCACCAAGCTATGGCTGGAATCCAACGGTCAGTTGCCAGGCGGTTTTGCTCCAAGCTACACTGCTGTAATCAGGCACTGACGTTGGAGCGCTGAGACTCTGAAAGTGTACTTGGCATAAATTATAACACTAGTAGAGGACAAGGCCTTTTTATTGAACTTGATCAATTGGTTCCTCTGCCAACCAGTATTTTCTGCAGAAATCACCGCAGCTTCGCCAAGCTATGGCTGGAATCCAACGGTCAGTTGCCAGGCGGTTTTGCTCCAGGCTACACTGCTCTATTCAGGCACTGACGGTGGAGCGCTGAGACTCTGAAAGTGTACTTGGCATAAATTATAACACTAGTAGAGGACAAGGCCTTTTTATTGAACTTGATCAATTGGTTCCTCTGCCAACCAGTATTTTCTGCAGAAATCACCGCAGCTTCACCAAGCTATGGCTGGAATCCAACGGTCAGTCGCCAGGCGGTTTTGGTCCAGGCTACACTGCTCTAATCAGGCACTGACGATGGAGCGCTGAGACTCTGAAAGTGCATTTTGCATAAATTAAAACAATCGTAGAGGGCAAGGCCATTTTATTGATCCTGATCGAAGGTTTGACCTCAAGTTTCCTAGAGCCATATTGTCCGATATTGGGATGATGATTTAGGACTCTGGAGAAGGAACACAAGATAAGAGATTGTAACTGAAACGAAACAGTCGATTTCACATGAAAAAAAAACCATAAAATTGCAATGGGTTGCCCTTTCGCCACGATTTCTCTATTCTCACCCTAATAACAATATAAGCTTAAATAACACTGCCCAGCTACAATTGATCTTTATATTGTTCCTAATGGTCATATATTTCTCCCGAAATGCTGCAGAGGAACCATATGCGAAGTGCACTTTCAGAGTCAGCGCTTCACCATCAGTGCCTGATTAGAGAAGTGTAGCCTGCACCAAAACCGCCGGGCGACTCTGAAAGTGCATTTTGCATAAATAAATTAAAACACTTGTAGAGGATAATGCCTTTTTATTGATCCTGATCTACAATCATGTAAGTCTAGAAGTAAGTTTACAAACTTTTATTATATTATTATCTATTAACCAATAAATGTTCGTACTTTATATAGTAGCACATAGAACTACTTGATTGGGTGTAGGGGTTCTTCTCAGATGTAAATATCACAGGTTGGACATATTATGGTTTAATTAAATTGAATTAATATGCGAAAACCTTTGAAAAATGGGTTCGTACCATCAATATCTCTCAGAATCAAATTACGAACTAATTAAAAAAAAAATGAGTGACTTACATTTCCATAACACTCCCTTGTTAGTGCCCCATCAGCGACTGTAGCCTTGAAAACCATTGGTTCTTTAGTTCCTTGCATCATGATATGCAACATCTGCTTGAAATGCTTGTCATAGTGAAACCATGAGGTTTTGTACAAGTTCCGATAAAGTTCATCACTCTGAAATATCAAATGATTGGCTTCATAAACATTGAGATATCATCTTGATGAATATCTGTTTCTAATGCTAATTGTCGTTTCCACCTGTGAACAGAGAAGCTCAAGACACTCTTGGAAACGATCTAGGGAAGTGAGTCAGTTATTGTATAAGAGCATGCATATTTTTCTTAACTTTTTTAAGGTGTATGGAGCCCATACAGCAAGGAATTCCGCACATTATGTTCTTCGCAAGCGGTACTATACCTCAAATTCAATTAAAATTCGATTCCGAACGGGAGAATAGATATTTCAAGTTTTAGGTTTTTAAGCAGTATTATTTTTTTTGTTATCAAAATGTAGAAATATCTAAAATTCTCATTCAGTTAAAAATTTGTCTTCTTGCTCCTTTATTATTTTGGTAACATCTATAAAAAAGTACATCACGCAGGGGCTGCGTAAACTAAGCAGATTTCCCATGTCAATTTTAATAATAGATAAACCTACATACTGCTAACACAACACCACCGTGCATATTAGGTGAATAAATAGGAACGGTAATAAGAGATCTTTGTCCTCCCGGCGGAAAGCGTCTCAAATGTAAACCAACAGGTCTGCCAACGGCTTTCAGTTATAGTTTTTCTTTCCGACACCGGAAAGAAACAATAATTGAAACATATCAGAATATAACATATTAATTTTATTGAAAACAATGTACTATATCTAGTACTGTAATTTATAACGAATGAGTATAAATTTTATCTCAATCAATCAAATTTTAGTAGTCCAAGAATTTATGACGGGGGGCACAAGAACATATTTACATGTATCTAGTATAATAAAGGTCTCTGGATAACAATATTTGGTATTTAAGCTTCGAATGTGATTTATTATATAATAGAGTATTCTTTACGTAAAACTAGTAGAAGTGGGGGTATACTGAAGGCTGAAAACTGGAAAATGCCAAAATCTCGGTTAATATTCAAGATAGGGAATAAATGAGTATAACAATATTTATAGCACATCAATAAGATTCATTCTTTACATCATTCATTCATTCTTTACATCATACATTCATTATTTACATTTTTTCGATCCGACTTATAGTAACGGAGATATTTCGAATTTTCAAAATTCTCTTCCCCCTCCCCCCTAATCCGATTTCAGCCATTAACTAACTAGACCTTTTTTTTTTTTTTTTTTTTACAAAAAACGACCAAATATCAAGTTTAGTAACGATCAAACAATAATTGCGACCGCTAGAGGGTTAACAGGCAAATATATAGATATTGAACAAATGTTTCGAAAATCGCGTCATTAGTACGGACCTCAATAGCAGATTCCCCTTTAGGGAAATCTGCTAAAAACAATCTCAAGGAATGTGGAGAGTCTAAAGACAGCTTGGAGAGCTTATGAAGAGAAACCATGAGTTTGCATCCAGATTTTTATTTTAACCCTAGAATGGTAGTGATATTATTTCCCGCTTAATGGTATTAATACGTAAATTTTACGTGTGCAACTAACTGGTAATTGGTGAAATTATTCAAAATTTATTAATGTTTGTGACTATTTTTTTATTTTATTAAAACATACACTTATCTTTAACTTATATCTAAGTTAATATCTAATAATGTGCACGACATTCCTTTCAGGCGCTTTGTTCGAAACACGTTCCGGAGGTTGTGTGCTCCATTCATATCCATTCTTACCAAGCACAACCCCACCTTCTACATTTATTGTGACTGATCTGTCAATATTGTGTGGTTGAGAGGTTTTAGGTTTTTTTCCTCTGTGTTTGTTCTCTTTCTTCGATTGCCTTGATGTCTTCTAAAATGTTCTCACTCTCATCGCTATCTAGCCCACTCTGTGTTGCAATTATTTCCGGAGGCTCAACCTCCTCATCACTTGGAGAATACTCCGGATCATCATCGCTCTCCTATCCATAACCATCTATTTCATAATTGTCATTTTCCCCATCTGAGTCATCGGAGAATTCTTTCAACAAATTTCTGATTTCTTCATCCAATGAATATTTTTTCTCCATTTTTCCGAAACTATAAACAGATTATTTATATTCTTTTTATACATCTTTGACTTTTTTATATTCAAAAATAAAAGTTAAAAACATTAAGAGAAAATAAATTATAATTTAAAAAATAAATTGGAAGAAATTAAATTGAGAATAACATTAACTAAGTTATGGCATAAAAACCGGTTATTAGTAGTGATACGTAAATTTTACGCGCCAAAAAGTAACGGTTAATGGTATTGATACGTAAATACTACGTGTCGTTTTTATTTCAAAAAATAGTTTTGGATGAGTGGTAAGGTTCACTTAGCTGCACTTGGCGGAGGTGAAGTCCGAACTGTCTGGAGGGCTCATAGCTGAGGGGTGGGGGCGGTGGGGTCGTTAACGGCCCTTTGATAACAGTTCAAACCAGACCATACGTAATTTTTACGTACACTACCATTCTAGGGTTAAAAACAAGGGGAAATTTTTTCTATTCTTGGAGCCCCACTTTTCTTCGTTTAATCCTATTTAATTTTCATTTTTTTTATTATTCTATACCAGATAAAATTTGAACAACAAGATCCACAATTCATCTACACGTCATCCATAAATATAATTTAAATTAAAATCACGCTTAAATATAAAAGAAAATATCATACCTCAGCAACAACCTCTTCTCCCTGGAGACATAATATCAGTGTTGTCGACCCTTCGGACAGAAACATGCAGAAGTATTTCAGTCTCATGCTTATAGGCAATTTCTAAAAAAAAGATAGTGATTTATATACAAAATTCATGTCAATAATGTATTGTGTACTTTACACTATAATTTCTTAAATGGGTTTCTACATCTGAAATAGTTTCTCTTTGAGAGAAAACGGAGTTTTGTCTTAAAGCTGAGACAACACTTCGCAATAAGTTGACAATCCTGGAATTTATCCAGCTCGAATGTATTTGCCTCAATACAGCCATCCGTTTCTGAGTTATTTAGACAAAAGTGGAATGTATAATTTATAAGTATATACAGTTTATTTATTATTATTTTCTCCTAAATCTTCTATGGTGGATAAGTGTTCCATATATCTTAGAGGGGCATAGGTTTTCCGCTGGTTTGGGGTTTATTAGCGAATTTCTCTTAAGCAGAAATCACCTGTTGAGGTTCCACTGATGACGTTGAAGTTTCAAAACCTTTCTTCTAACATCCATCGATCCTGCTTAAGTGATGACGAAAATGATATTATACATATATATCTGTCAGTTAACACTCTAGCGGACTCAATTTTTATTTGATCATTACGTCCCAAAGGGTGGGGGAGGATTAGAAAAGTCGAAATAGCACCGTTAATCACTTTAATATACATGCACCAAATAGTACTGTTGTGTTTTACAGAAATAGTAAAACGCATAACCATAAAAGTCCGTCACGCAGGGGCTGCGTAAACTAAGCAGATTTACCACGTGAAGTTATACAATAGAGAAATCTCCATACGAGAGCCGAACAGTAACGGAAACGGCCGAACAAGCTTTTGGCCGGAAACTCACTCGTCCGTTATCAGCCCAGTTTTAATAAAAATGCAAATATCTCGCTTAATATTCAAGATAGAGAATAAATGTACAGAACAATGTTCATAGTAAATTTAATTTGCAATAAGATTGGCTCAATATAATGTTTTGATCCGACGTATGGTAACGGAGATATTTCGACTTTTTGGAAATTCCCCTCTTTACCCCCCCCCCCCTCCCACTGGTCTGATTTCAGCCATTAACGAATTTGATCTGTCTTATTAAATAAAACGTTTAAATATCGAGTTTGGTAACGATCAAACCAAAATTGCGACCGCTAGAGCGTTAACAGACATATAAGTATATATATAATTTGGAACGGACCACATTTTCGTCATCTCGTGGGTAGGATCTATAGACATTTGAAGAAATTTTTCAAAAATCGTGTCATAAGTACGACCTCAATATCTGATTTCCCTCAAGGGATATCTGCTAAAACAAAATGGGGCTAAGGTTACCCATATGAGTTGAAGCCTTGGCTTTAATCTCACACGGTAAACCTACAGCGGCGAGTCCGATTCCTCCCTGAGCAATAGAAGTTCATTTAGTGACGGAGTCGTTAAATAAAATCCTTAGTTTCACAGCAGTGTTGTTGAAAGTGAAGAATATTGTGTACTTGGAGTGAAAAAAAAAACTTCCAATTCTTCACAAGTTTTTTTTTGTTTTATCATAGACTATTGTCTCCATCTTCAGAGCTACTTGCAAGCGCTCATAGGGAAAGACAGAAAATCACTTACACAAGTAAAATCCTCAGTCCCAACCTGGCTATAAAAGGGTGGTAAACTGTAGATATCACGTCCCAATTAGCCTTAGTAGCGTAAAGTGGACGTTAATAAATAAAATAAATCAAAATACAAGAATATTCTCCAAACCCCCAACCACAAATATAAATATTTTGAGAACTGCTCTTCCCTTTCTTGAGTGAAATTCGGCATACTTTAATAATCTTTTCAGGTTTTCTTTTTTAACCTTCGGCCTCTAGATTTTTAAGTGAATTTAAATAAATCATATTTTCATAATGCATACCGTAGTATGTACTAGGCTACTAATATTATATTACTACTATAATACCTCATATATATATATAATATATTGTTGCGAAAATTAAATACGTGAAGGATTGGCAGAGAGGGAGCCGCGTATTTGGGAGGTGCGAGGGACATGAAAGGGAGCCGACGAGGAAGATTAGTGGAGCCGGCAGGATCTAATTAGGGCCGCGTGTGTTCCAGGAATTTCTGGCCCTTCCTGCCTAACCCCTTCTGGCTATACTGTGTGATGTTTGCCGACAGGCATATATAAGGGGCCCTGACAATACCCTAGTTCAGTTGATGCTCAACGGTCTTCGAGGGATGCTTAGCGCTACAGTGCGACTTAGTGCAGTGCAGTAAAGTGTTTCTATGTGAAGAACAGTGTTGTGCCACAGCAACAACTTTAACTTTGACTTTGTGTTAAAGTCACAACTTTAAGTAACAATTTAGTGCAGTGTTTAAGACAGTGCAGTGCCGCGAAGTAAAGGACAGTGCAGTGCCGTCTTTTGTGAAGTTCAGTGACCGTTAGTGAATTATTGGACAGTGTAATAACAAGAACAGGGACGCTATCATTGCATACTGTGAGTAGTAATTAAGAATAATTAACGAAGTGTATTGTGCATTTTTAATAAATTGTGCAGTGATAAAAACTGTGAAACTTGTTGTGTTTAATTTTGCAATAAAAAAAAAACTCTTATAAATAACGTTTATTACTGGTTTTGTAATAAAATGTAATAATATCAAGGGCTCACCATGATTGTTAGGTATAGTAGAAAGGCGTATACTATAACAATTATAAATGAGAGGGCAGCTGCTATAGTTGGTCCAGAGAAGTATTGGAAGGAGTTCTTGAACCTGAAATAATGAAAAACAATTAGTTTTTTTTTTTTTAAATAGTTAGATAATACTGGAAACAACAAATAAATCATACTATTAAAACAAAGAGGATTCATGATTCATTTATGCAATACAAGCGACAGTCATTATTTAAATATTCTTATCAATATAAGCATTTCGCACAAAATTATTGTTGTTTTCGCACGCACTTAGGGGAAGTTGAATGAACAACCCCTAACCACTGTGACACTAAAATGTCCGTCACGCAGGGGCTGCGTAAACTAAGCACATTTCCCTCTTGAAGTTCAACAATAGATAAATCTACATACTGGCAACACAACAACACTGTGAATATTAAGTGAATAAATACAAACAACAATAAGAAATCTTTCAAACAATTTTAATAAACTCCCAAAGAAAAGCGTCAGAAATGTAAAAAAAATACACAGGTCTTCCAACCTCTCACCGGGAAAAAAAAAACAATTACTGAAATATATCAGAAGATAAAACATTAATCAATAAACTATATACTATATCTAGTACTGTATAATTTCTAATGAATCATTTTTATCTGAATCAATTAAAATTTTTAAATTTTTTTTTAAAAAGTCCAAGAACTTAAGACTGGGGGGGGGGGAGGTAACCAGAACATATTTGCATGTATTTGGTATAATAAAGGTCTCTTGAAAACAATATTTGGTATTTAAACTTGGAATAATGTGGTTTATTATATTACAGAGTATTATTTGTATTTATTATATGTAATATGAGTATAATTGGAGGTTTGCTCAAGACTGAAAAATGGAAATATCTCGGTTAATAATTCGGCGTATGGTAACGGAGATATTTCGAATTTTTAAATATCCCCCTCTTTAGCCCCCGTTCCTACTGACTTTGGTAACTATCAAACAAAAGTTGCGACCGCTACAGCGTTAACAGACAAATATATATATATATATATATATATGGTATGGCCAGCGGTACTCAACCATCAGCCAGTGACGACGGTCACCCATAGGTATGACAATAATATATACATATACATATATATATAATTTTCAACGGATCTCATTTTCATCATTTCCTGGGTAGGATCGATAGACATTTGAAGGAAGTATTCGAAAGCTGCGGCATGAGTATAACCTCAAAAAGCTGATCCCCTAGGGGAAATCGCTAAAAGTGGTTCTTCGTGACCCTCTATTTAGAGCTTAGATAAAACGTGTGGCGCAGGCTACTTTCATTTCAAGTGTTCAAAGGAGAACAATAATAGATTATAAGGCTTCCACGTCTTTTCAGAGTCGTTAAACATATTTCTTTCCAAAAGCACTCCTTTAAGATATTCAAGCAGTACTATAAATTCTATTATTCTACTATATATATATATTTATATATATATATATATATATATATCGGTGTATACGGCATTGTTTTAACAGTTGGCATTTATTGGCAGTTGCGTGTTACATTGTTCATCTAATTTTGATAATTCATTAATGACAAAATAAAACATACTTTATGAGTCTCTGATGATGACGAATATTTTCCCTGAGACAAATCCTGAGGCAATCATTGAATTCGTCGTTGGTGGAAATGTTTTTGAGGGACACTTTGTCAACATCAACCCCGTACTTCTTCGAATACAGCTTGAGAGCCCTCGAATGTATGAAGTTCAAGGAATGGTTGAGTATTTTCAAATGAAGCTTGACGTTTGTTAGAACCAAAAGGAACAATTTCACTGTAGAGAAAGTCGTCGAACAGCCCACTATCCAGAACACGAAGTCTACTCCATAAGTCAGGATAAAACCTTGATACAAACACACAAATTACTATGAACTAATAATTAAAAATGAGTATCAGATATAAAACCTAAATATTCCAAAAGTACTTTTGAGATTGAGTTGTCTCGAGAGTTTACCAACGAGAAGGATTAGAATGAATATATTATTAAGAATAGGAATTGCGATTTCGAATATAGAATATGACTCTCAAAGGTGAAATACACATATAACAGACGTTTACGGGAATGAAAACCTTAACCTTTGAACGACAAGGCTATGTCATACTTGACACCTATGCCATAAGTTGTACACGCATGAGCTTGTGACAAACAGGACAAGACTGGTGTGCTTAATACCCTCCTATTCAATAGTCAACTACATGCCAAGGTCATTGCACGCTCTGTCCTCTACCATTATTCGTACTTTTTGGGAGTTTTTGTGCCGGTAGGTGTCACATTTGACACAGCTTTGTTGTTTAACTTCCCTTTTGTGTATTTTCTATGGCATTGAATTCGCTATTTATCACTGAATATGAGATTAGAAATGAACTTTTAAGACAAATAGAAGAAAGTGATAGTAATTTATAATTAATAAAAAAAATAGAAGAGGTACTTTGCTGTAAATGGCAATGAAGTGTTTGCGGTGAACACATAGTATACAATGGTTTCTCTCAATGTTTTTCCACTAACGAATCGTCAAGTGAATAGTTTCATGTTTTATGGGTTTCTTATGCATTATTTTCCTTATAAATGAGTATCCTTTGATTTTTTTTTGTACTATGTAGGTTAATATTTTTATATAATTTTTTATACTTTGGCATAATTTTGTATAATAATAATAAGCTACTAATATATGCTTGTTTGCTTATTTATTTTGTAAGTAAAGGTATTACATTGTATGTTATTATATAATAAATATTATGTAATAGATTATTATACTATAAATATATTTTTGCATATTTATATTTAATACTTCATGTAAAGCTCTCATTGGTGACGAGATGATACTATCAAGCACACGCACTCACTATTCTTCTTAACATTTCTAAATGTTATATTGAGACAAGAAGACTTATTCTGAGCAGAATAAAATGGAAAATATGCACATTGCCGGTAGGTGTCAAGTATGACACCTACTTGTCAAATTTGTCCTGGGTCACAGCCTTGTGGTTTAATGGTTAAATAAAATTTCTTTTTTAAAAATAAATGTTCCTTGAATTTCCTGCAGCCAAAAAGTCATTACTAATGTATTACTTGCTCAACATGCATTTACTTGGGCAATGTAGGTGCAGATTATAAGCTATGGTGGTATTTAGTTGGAATAATAAATGTATATTTGGGTCATTTTGTCATTTAAATGACTTGGAATTGTCTTACTAGCTCAGTCTAGCACGGATGGAAGGCTACTAATAAAAATTACTAAGTAGACGTGAAAGTAAAAAATAAAAGATAAAATAAATTAAATAAAGCTCCACTTTCATCTTTATTTGGGGCTATGTGAATAATTTTAAAGCAATACATATGATGCATAGATTAAAAAACTAACTCAGAAATTGCAGTCAGAATGTTATATTTCGAATTTTGAGAGTACTAATAAATTCAATGAATAGGTAAATAAATCTAAAGAATTAGTCGGAATATATAATTAATCTAAACAAAGTAATAAAATTTTATGTCCCCCTCCCCAAGGATACGAGTCCAAATCAAGTAGAGTATTAGAAATCTTGCGAAACATGATTTTAGAGAATGTTCATCAACAACATAATATACTTGCGTAAACTACTTCATTAATATATGTCTTGCAATAATTACATAAAAGTATTAATTGCGAGTGAACGGACAGAATGGTAAAAATGTAAGGTTATTGTTGAATAACGAATCCAAAATGTTTTTTACTCTTTACTAGGCCAAGTTTCATATTTGAAAGTACTAGTTTCGATATTTCAACTTTTCAAATTAAATGTAAATTTTGTTAATGATCATAATCAGAGATGTAAATATAGAGATGAAGAAAAACGTAAAATAGCAAATATTCTTTCTTATTTACCTAAGTTTGACCATAAAATGCTTCATTTCCTTATAAGTGTATTTCATACTTTTTTTTTCAATCCTTAATGGAGTGCATTTAATTTTTGAGTTTCCCACCAATCAGCAGGTTTCAGTGATTGAGATTGTACTCATAACGCGTTTTTCAAAAAAAATTCTCAAATGTCCTAGTAGAGGACGAAAATGAAGTCCGTTCAAAAATATTTATACGCACTTATCTGTTAGCGCTCTAGCGGTCGCCATTTAGGGAGTAGGGAGGTGTTAATGATGGGACGTTTTTAAAATGGAAAATACCTCCTTTATTATACGTCTGCTCAAAACTTGTATTCAAGTATCTTATTGCAAATTTGATTGCCTATTAATATATGCGAATTTTCTCTATCATGAATATTAACTGAGGATATGATATGACGTCATAAGTGTGATAGACTTTTGTCTATTGAGTTCATCACTCAAAAATCTGACAACTTGACCCCTCGACGATAATGTGTTCAATTATTCTACTCAAAAAAAAAAAAAAAACTGTTTAAAACAAATTAACAAATTGAGAAACGTACCTAAAATGGTATTGAAACCAAACGGGCTGTAAAACATATGTGGCAGGTATTGGCTGACCGCGGGGTCCGTAAACCACTTGGAATTGTCCATAAACAGATATGCTAAGATTGGTGACACAATCATTATCAAGCAGAATGATCCGTAGTACAGCGACGTAAATATTGTTATCACCTTTTTCCATTCTTTTTGAACCTTTTTTTTTATTTTTAGCATTTCAGAATCAAACTCCTCATTCTCATAGGTGTAAACTCCTTCAATCAACATATCCCCGACATCATTCAAATGCCTGAAATCATAAATTAGTTTTACTAGTATGTTTTAAGTATATTCTTCAAGAAATGAAGGTATCCACCCCCTAGCCCATTTTCAGAAGATATTTTTGTATATAAGAGTGTTGAAATTTTACTTTTTAGGTATAAAATCTGCAATGCCTTCAAAATGAAGAGCATCTTTTTAATTTCAAATGGAATACTAGAAGTAACTTAACATTCTCAGATTCATGAATCTGATGAATAAAAGTCCGTCACTCAGGGGCTGCGTAAACTATGCAGATTTCCCACGTGATGTTTTACAGTAGAGAAATCTGCCCAATAACAACTGTAGTAGTAAGGGATCTCTAAACCTATTCACAAAGGACGACAGTTACGGAAACGGCCGCCAGAGCTCTCGGCGGAAAGTCCCGAACATAGCCGACTCCTGCCGACCACACACAGAATACAAATGCAAATATCTCGGTTAATATTTAAGATACAGAATAAATGTATAAAACAATATTTATAGTAAATTTGTAATAAGATTGACTCTATATAATTTTTCGATCCGACGCATAATAACGGAGATATTTTGAATTTTCAAAAATCCCCCCTCTAAACCCTCCCTTCCACTGGTATGATTTCAGCCATTAACGAACATGATCTTCCTTTTTAGATAAAACGATTAAATTCCGAGTTTGGTAACGATCAAACAAAAATTGCGACCGCTAGAGCGTTAACAGACAAATATATATATCATTTTGAACGGACCTCATTTTCGTCATCTCCTGGGTAGGATCGATGGACATTTGAAGAAATTTTTCGAAACTCGCGTCATGAGTACGACCTCAATAGCTGATTCCCCTTAAGAGAAATCTGCTAAAATTACAGATGATTTTGGAATTCACAATTTAGATCATCGAACAATATATATAGTATTTAAAATATTGGAAAATAATGACAAAAAATTACTTTCTATTCCCTGGAGTTTTTGAAAGGCCTGGGCCTTGCCATAACTATAATTGGTCATACCTAGTACAAGGCTCTCAGGAAAGCTTCTCTATTTAAGAAACTTCTCCAAGCGAAGCTTTGATGTCCAAAACGTAAATTATAGTTGTGTATATGTCAGTGGAAAGTGGTCTCTTGCAAAAGAGGTTAGGTGGCCATGCTAGGCTGGGGAAAATGAGCCCTGCGAAAAAAAGGCCACCACACAGGGGAGCTAATTTGTGTGTGGTATATTTCCGGAAAGTAGAACCCGTTATAGATAAATTCTGTTTGCATCTTTTCCTTTTGAGAAGATTTCCTTTAATATATTAGGTATATATATATATATATATATATATATATATATATATATATATATATATATATATATACTTATGTTACCGCTCAAGCAGACACCATTTTGATTTAATCGTTATCAAATTCGATATTTAATCGTTTTATATAAACATAAATTATCAAGTTTGTTATTGGCTGATATCCCTCCATGGGGAAGGGGGTTGCGAGGGGAGGAATTTCGAAAATTCTTAATAGCTCCGTTATTATGGGCCAGACCGAAAAATTATATAGAACAAATAATTATGCAAATTTTATGTTTCATAAATGTTATTAGCTACGTATGGTCACTAACTTGATTATTAACGGAAACATTTGCCTTTTCCAGTTTCCAGCTTTCAGCAAACCCCTACTTCTACTCATGTTAGATAAACAATACTCTGTAATATAAAAAAACACACCATTCGAAGCTTAAATACCAAATATTGTTTTCAAGAGATCATTATTATACGAGATACATGCAAATATATTCTGGGGACCCCCCCCCCCGTCTTATGTTCTTGGGCTACTAAAATTTGATTGATTGAGATACAACTTATTTTGATTCACAATAAATTACAGTACTGGATGTAGTAAATCGTTTTGAATAAAATTATTATATTATATTCTGATATATTTTAGTAATTGTTTTCTTTCTGGTGAGAGGTTATCAGACCTGTTTGTTTACATTTCAGACGCTTCCCGTTGGGATAGGTGCATGAGTCTGTAGACTATTATATACTCTTTAAGATAAAACACCCTATATAAATGTGTATATATATCCAATACTTACTTAGAAACAACAAGCCTCAACAACAAGGTTGATGTCACAAACTGGGTTACGAAAGAGAGATGGATTTCCGTAATTATGTACACAAACTCATGGTAGACAAGCAAGATGTTGTAAATGGATGACGACGATATGAATGTGAAGAGTAAGAACACAAATCCGATATAGAGAATGTATGGTTTGGTTCTGTTCCTTGCGAATCCAGAAGTATACATGGATATATCATGGAACACATTCGGATGGATATTGAGAATACTGCTTTCTTTTGGCATTCCAATACCTTGCTCAGCATTATTATTTTTTTCACCCTGAAAAAAATATGAAAACTTATAACAGAATTTGGCCTTCTACTCGTTTAAGATCTATATCTTATCTGTATAACTTAAATAACATTTATTAAATATCTAAGATGGCGTATACATTAACGGAATGATGTACCAGAAGATAGGGACAGGGAATAAAATTGATGCAATGAAAGGAATAGGATCATATATTCAAGCAATGGTTGTTGATGCTGATGAACTTTTGTTAGTGAAGTTTTTTTTGTTGTTCTTAATTTTTGTATCACCTTTTATGAAAAGTACCATGAATAACATTCTTCAGATGAAGGGAGGGGGAGAATATAAAAAAAATATGCTGTCTCCTTTATAATATGACCTGTGGGGTACCCTGCCAGATAATGTTATGCAGTTAACCCTAGGGTTTCAGTTGGTGGTACAGGGTGAAGCAGAAAGGACGGACGGTTTTTAAAAAGTTATAAAACAGTTAATTTTTACTCAAAAACAAATTTATTGATGCAATAAGGTTCACAAGAAAATAGCATTTGAGACAGTTAAGTGTGGAAAATAACCTCAGGCATGTGGTGACCGAAATCGTTGATGCAGTGCTGGAGGCGTTCTTGGAAGTTCGCATAGACTCTCTCCAACATTGCTCCCTCAACTTGGGCGACTTCCACGCGAATTTCGTCCTTCAATTCGTCCAGAGTTCGGAGCTTGTGTCCGTTTACTCTAGCCTTGAGGAGTCCCCACAAGAAAAAATCGCATATGGATAAATCTGGGGACCGAGGAGGCCCATGAACATCGCCAAATCTGGAAATGAGGCGACCAGGGAAGAGAGGGCGAATAACGTACATTGTTGCTCTGGCTGTGTGGGCGGTCGCCCCATCCTGCTGGAACCACACACGTCGGGTTGGGACACAAGCCCCGAACTCTGGACGAATTGAAGGACGAAATTCGCGTGGAAGTGGCCCAAGTTGAGGGAGCTATGTTGGAGAGAGTCTATGCGAACTTCCAAGAACGCCTCCAGCACTGCATCAACGATTTTGGCCACCACATGCCTGAATATTTTCCACACTTGACTGCCTCAAATGATATTTTCTTTTGAACCTTATTGCATCAATAAATTTGTTATTGAGTAAAAAATAACTGTTTTATAACTTTTTAAAAACCGTCCGTCCTTTCTACCGTACCCTGCTCCAATATCTAACTAAGCATATTTTCCTGGCATAGGCAGGATGTGCTGGGATAGATAGGCTCTGACCCCTAGTCCAGGACCAGAGGACGAGACAACTAGCTAAGTACACTTCACAGAATAACGAGATATACGCCGAGAAGGACGTGCTGGCATAGGCTCTAACACCTAGCTGAGGACCAGATGAGGAGGTAACAATCCAAGTGCACCCCACAGAATAACGGGATATACGCCGAGAAGGACGTGCTGGCATAGGCTCTAACACCTAGCTGAAGACCAGATGAGGAGGTAACAATCCAAGTGCACCTCACAGAATAACGGGATATACGCCGAGAAGGACGTGCTGGCATAGGCTCTAACACCTAGCTGAAGACCAGATGAGGAGGTAACAATCCAAGTGCACCTCACAGAATAACGGGCTCTAACACCTAGCTAAGACCAGATGAGGAGGTGCTGGCATAGGCTCTAACACCTAGCTCAGGACCAGAGGAGGAGGCATCTATCCAAGTTCACTTCACAGAATAACGGGATATAAGCCAAGCAGAATGTGCTGGCATAGGCTCTAACACCTAGCTAAGGACCAGAGGAGGAGACGACTAACCAAGAGGATTTCACAGAATAACGGGATATAAGCCAAGCAGAATGTGCTGGCATAGGCTCTAACACCTAGCTCAGGACCAGAGGAGGAGGTAACTATCCAAGTTCACTTCACAGAATAACGGGATATACGCCGAGAAGGACGCTCTCAGGACCAGATGAGGAGGTAACAATCCAAGTGCACCTCACAGAATAACGGGATATACGCCGAGAAGGACGTGCTGGCATAGGCTCTAACACCTAGCTGAGGACCAGATGAGGAGGTAACAATCCAAGTGCACCTCACAGAATAACGGGATATACGCCGAGAAGAATGTGCTGGCATAGGCTCTAACACCTAGCTCAGGACCAGATCAGGAGGTAACTATCCAAGTTCACTTCATAGAATAACGGGATTTAAGCCAAGCAGGATGTGCTAGGATAGGCTCTAACACCTAGCTCAGGACCAGATCAGGAGGTAACTATCCAAGTTCACTTCATAGAATAACGGGATTTAAGCCAAGCAGGATGTGCTAGGATAGGCTCTAGACCAGAGGACACATAGGTCAGGACCAGAGGAGGAGTCAACTAACCAAGAGAATTTCTCAGAAGAACAGGATATTTGTCAAGTAATTTTAGGATTTTTGTAAATGTGTTTGCTTACCATTTTAAGCCATCTTATCAGGACAGACAAATAACATTTCCACTAAGACGTATATTTCTATATATGGTGATATCCGTCTCTGCAGACATTTGTTTTTCCGGGATAGCATATATATGCTATATTCATTAAATTTGATTTTCAATATATTCATTTTGTTCAACTTTTCGCATTATAAATGATTTTCAGTTGAGAGTTATCGCTTACCTTCATTGTCTAGATTCGTGGATGGTACCCCTTTATGGGAGTAATTCTTCCAAATGATTTTTTTCGTTATTCTGTTGTATCGACCTAGATGAATGTTTGATACACTCCTAGAACTTTTAATTGGCTTGTACCCACACAATTTGTTCGTCTGTCTTTATTTAAAGTATTAATGTACACTAAACAAGTAGTTCGAAATAATGTTTTGGGGTATTGTTAGTAAATAATTGCCTAGGTTTTATCAAACTTCAATTTCTTTTTGTTTGATTTGAAACTATGGCCAGCTGAAGTTTGGATTTAATAGTTCCTTCAGAAATGATATTCCAACATTTTTAAATATTTATGCTGAATTCCGAATGAATAGTATTAAACAGGGGTTTCTTGTCTACAATTTAAATAGTTGTTAGGATATGATCAATATGAAAGATGCCATGAACATTGGTGTGTTTGACGTATCAGTTTTGCGAAATGGATCACCAGAGGAAAATCTGATAACGGAAACCAGAATATTAAATCAGAAGGATTACTCTAATTTTTGTTAATATATATTTCCAATAATTAAATTTTTTTCTTTGTCTTTGAGACTCATGATTATGTAGTGTATCTTTATGTAAAATTATCCCCCAAAGGAAATATGTGAACTGTTCATCAATTATCAAATAGCGTAATTTTTTAAAAAAACATTTGGTCAATTTGACTATTGCAATTTTAGCAGATTTCCCTTAAGGAACATTAGCTATTGAGGTCGTACTCATGACGCGATTTTCGAAATTTTTCTTCAAATGTCCATCGATCCTACCAAGGAGATGATGAAAATGAGGTCCGTTCAAAACTGTATATATATATATATATATATATATATATATATATATATATATATATATATATTTGTCTGTTACCGCTCTAGCGGTCGCAATTATTGTTTAATCGTTACCAAACTTGATATTTAGTCGTTTTATGTAAAAAGAAAGATCAAGGTTGTTAACGGCTGAAATCGAGCCAGGGGGAGGGGGGGGTTTAGAGAGAGGATTTTCGAAAATTCAAAATATCTCCGTTACCATATGTCGGATCGAACAATTAATCCAACAACAATTAATTAAATTTAATTTAATTACAATCTTGAATATTAACCGAGATATTTGGATTTTTCAGTTTTCAGCCATGAGCAAACCGCCACTTCTACTCATGTTACATAAAAATACTCTGCTACATAATAAATCACATTATTCGAAGTTTAAATACCAAAAATTGTATTCAAGAGACCTTTATTATACGAGGTACATGCAAATATGTCCTGGTGACCCTCCCCCCCCCCGTCTTAAGGTTCTGGACTACTAAAATTTGATTGATTGAGATAACAATTATTCTGACTCATTAGTAATTACAGTACTGGATATAGTAAATCGTTTTCGATAAAACTAATACATTATATTCTGATGTATTTCAATAATTGTTTTTCTTTCCGGTGTGAGGTTTACATTTCTAACGCTTCCTGCTGGCAGGTTATTGAAATTGTATGAAACATTTCTAATTTCCGTTTTTATTTATTCACGGTGGTGTTCTGTTACCAGTATGTAGATTTATCTATTACTAAACTTCACGAGAGGAACCTGCTTAATTTACGCAGCCCCTGCGTGACTGACTTTTAACTTATATCTACGAAACTCATTGTTTATAACTTTCGAAAACTTACCCTCCAATCTTGCCTCACTTACATGTGTTGAGTATTTGGCCTTGGAGGTGGCACTCAGCTCTAGCAGCCTATATTTTTTATTTATCGTAAGGAAATTCGATATTTCAGAGTTTTTTTGTAGTTAGTGACTTTAAGTTTGTTAACTGCAATTGGTTCTAGAGGAGGGGTGATATAGAGGGTTGAATAATTGAAAATATCTCCATTACTATGAGCCGAATCGAAACTTCACATAGAACCAATCTCAGTTCAAATTTAATTAAATGTAAATGCTCTTTTATAATATTTGTTTCATAAAAAATAATAAATATTAACTGTGACATTATTTGCTTACACTCTTGAGTAAATCCCACTATTATTCATTTCACATTAGGAAGCCAGTACAAGTATTACAATTCAACTTGAAATGTGTGTATTAGTTTCATAAGACATGGAGGAAGGGAAAACTTCAAATATGCAGAATATATTCGTTATCACGAGTGAGATCGAAAGATGTTACATGACAAATGTTATTTTGAACTCAACTTCCTACAATTATTGCACTATAGGTTCTTTCTTTAACTCGAATATCAACCTAGGTATTTGCATTTTTATTGTTGTCTGTCCGTTAAAAACTTCCACTCCTAAAGTGCGATTTTTATTTCGAGCATTTGAGCCACAAACTATCTTATTTGCACTTTAAATTTCAAGCCCTAATTAAATAGGCTTATTCTTACAGTAAAAATGATGAATAGATGATTTCAGATTCTTATTCTTATATTACGGGATTTAGAGGGGGAATTTCGACAATTCACGATATGTTCATTATTAAGCGCTGAGCTATAGAACGAATCTTATTGGAAATATAGTGTTCTTTTTTTTTTTTTTTTTTTTTTTTTTTTTTTTTTTTTTTTTTTTTTTTTTTTCCCCACCTCTGCCCCCGCTGTACCTTTGGGTTTCCCCATACCAGCGGTCTCCATTTAATAAGAGATATAAAATTTTGAATACATAAATTGGGCCAGGTAACTTAGCCTAACTCACCGAGCACGGCTAAGCATTAAAGTGCAACATTTGGGAGATTTAGTTTAAGTCCGAAAAGTCCTAGGGGAACCCGCAGCTGCGACTCCTTTGCCTCTGTTCAAAGAAGTGGCAGCAAGGGCCTAACTAACTAGCCTACATACCTAAAGCCTAAATACTAGACTAAACTCACATATAACTATACAAATAATTTACAAATAAATTCAATTTTACTTCTCTTTCAACACCTCTTGGGCAAATGTCCTGAAGGCTGAAAATCTATCAGCGTTGTTTACAAACATGTCGTAGCTCTCAGGAGGCCAGTTCACATATGAGATAGCAATCATTAGCCGAATACGCTTGGCGTTGAAACGCGGACATTGGAGGATCACGTGGTCAGCCGTATACAACTCGCCACAGGAGCACAATGGGGATTCCTTTCGTTTGAAGAAATGAAGTTTGTTATTTAAGTCCCCGTGACCACTGATAAGTTGGCTGGAGAAGAAATCTGGGACGTACCATGTCATCTTAGTTCTGGTCCTGACATCTGGGAAAAATTTGTAGGTCATCCTACCTTTGCTGGAGTTGGTCCAGCGACTCTGCCAACTGTCTCAGATGGTTTTCTCAATATGGTGGAGTGTTTTTTTAAGGTCCTGCTGTCCTATTGTGAAGATAGACTCTCCTATCTTGTAAGGCAACCCCTTTCAATGTAGTGTTCTATAAATGTTTTTATATACATTGTTTCTGTATCTTGAATATTATCCCAGATATTGGATTTTTATTGTTTTCAGCCTTCAGTAAACTACCACTTTTTAACAATAAGGCCCGTTCAATATATATACAGGGGCACTTCCAGTAGTTATTAAGGCACCTAAATTTGTTCTGGAAATCTTCAGAGACTGAATAATGATGGTATGTTTTCGCAAGGCTTCATTTTGTATAAAAGTTTTATATTTCCTCTATCCGTGTTTACATGTTTTGCCAAAGTATCGGTTACTTTTAGCAAACTTACAGACTTTTTTAGAGATTTGAACTATTAATGAAAATGAATTCCTAATCAATGCCCATTCACTGTTCAAATCACCGTTGATAATATGAATCATAATCGTGGATAGCGTTCATCATTAGAAAGAACCACAGCTGAAGAATCCTTCTCCCGCCAAAAGCTGGCCCGGAGCCGACCGTGTTTGTCTCCACGAAACATCTGCCCCATCATGTTTTGTAAATACAGCATTATTTTGTTTAAATTATTGTAACTTCAGTTATTCTAATAATGAAACCATCGTAAAGTGAATCAAACAGATAAATGATTGCATCTGAAAGTATTTATCCCTGTTTTAAAAACCAATATCTTCCTATCCCAAAATACATTCTTTCTAACACAATTACTACCTGGACACGGAAATGCAAATTCTAACTTATACAGAATCAAGCATATTGAATCAAATACTTTTAAATGCGACAGTTACTCTGAACAGACAACCACCCACCTGATTTATGAATGAAGACTCAAGACATATAAGGAAAGTTCAAGACTCATATTCCCATATGTCCTATCAGTCCCGATACTTTATTTTCAAAACACTTAAATTTATTAAAAACTATAGCCAATGATATCCTAAAGTTGAGAGAAGAAACGAGAATATAATATTAAAATTATGTAATTTTGTTTTACAATTTTTTTAATTGTATTCCTTAGTTGTTAATATTTAATGATTTTTTTTGTAGTAATGTTTCACTTTCTATTTGCATTTTTTAATATATATATATATACATACGTGTACGAGTACATTATTATATAAAAATTGTTACAAGTTTTGACAAAATGCACATATAATGCAAATATGCATGGAATATACGGAATAATAAAATCCCTCCACATAGGGTTACTATGTAGAGGAAATAAGTAAAAAAACAAAAAACATCGTAATGTTCAGATAATTCACTTTTCCTGGGAAAATAAATAATTCTATTAAATGTCATTTAACCACGATTTAACTTAGATTAAGAAAGTGAGATAGGAAGTGGAGATTTATAATGTACTCAATAACCCGAATCATAATTAGAACAATCATATAAGTCTAAAATCATAATCATCCTGAAGTGCCAGGATAATATAGCCAACTCGAAATCGGGAAATTGTGTTCTGCGCCGACTCCCACAGCGATACAAAACATGTACATCACTCACTCATTCATTAATAGCATTATTGACACTATCCGGAATATACAAAACTCAGAAGGGGAAATTATATTACAGGGATTATACCAGGTCATGAAAAGTAGACCGGACCATTTCACCAGAAATGCTGATGACAGACATCACCCAGGTTTAAGTTCTATCAATCACCAAGACCTCTAAAAAGACCGTCACGCAGAGGCTGCGTAAACTAAGCAGATTTCCCATGTATTTGCATTTATCTCAAAAAATAAATGATCAATGAGAAAGATATTTTGTATTTATTCTTCAAATATTGTGCTTCATAATATAATAGCAAATTGTTAATGACATGAGAGAGGAGGAGGGTTTACTGAAGACTGGAAACTATAAAATCCTAGTATTTCGGTTAATAAGCAAGATTGGGGAAAATGTACATAACAGCATTTATAGAACACTAAATTTGCAATAAAATTGGTTTTTAGCAGATTTCACTTAAGGGAAATCAACTATTGAGGTTGTACTCATGACGGAATTTTCGAAATTTTTCTTCAAATGTCCATCGATCCTACCTAGTAGATGACGAAAATGAGGTCCGTTCAAAACTGTATATATATATAGATATATATATATATCTATATATATATATATATATATATACATGTCTGTTACCGCTTTAGCGGTCGCAATTTTTGTTTGATCGTTACCAAACTCGATATTTAGTCGTTTTGTGTAAAAAGAAAGATCAAGTTCATTAACGGCTGAAATCGGACCAGTGGGACGGGGGGGGGGGGGGGTAGAGGGGAGGAAATTTTAAAAATCCGTTACTATACGTCGGATCGAAAAATTGTACATAATCAATCTTATTGCAAATTAAATTTAATATAAATAGTGTTATATACATTTATTCTCTATCTTGAATATTAACCGAGATATTTGTATTTTTATTAAATCTGACCGGCTAACGGACGAGAGTGACTTTCCTGCCAAAAGCTAGTTCGGCTGTTTCCTGACTGTTCGGCTCACGTGAAATTTCTCTATTTTAAAACTTCACGTGGGAAATCTGCTTAGTTTACGCAGCCCCTGCGTGACGGACTTTTTACAATTTTTCGATCCGACGCATTATTATTATTATTATTTATTAACGTCCACTTTTTTGCAACTATGGCTAATCGGAACGAGTTATCTATAGATTACCACCCTTTTCTAGCCAGGGTGGGAGTTAGGATGTTATTTAATGAATTTCGTCACTAAATAATTTCCTTTGCCCAGGCGAGAATCGAACTCGTCACTCTAGGTTTACCATGTGACCCCTCCGACGCATATAACGGTGATATTAGAATTTTCTAAATTCTTCCTCTCTAAACCTCCCTCCACTGGCCAGATTTCAACTATTAATGAATTAAATCATTCTTTTTACATACTATGACTAAATATCGAGTTTAGTTTTTCAGACGTTTCTGAAATAAAGATTTGTTCATTTTTTGGCTAAAGGATGCGTCAAATCGAGTTCACTCGTTTGAGAGTTTGATTCTCTACAAGAATCCGTCATAAAATGTATGGCATTCCATTAGAAATTCCAAAGTTAGAGTCGCTGGAGAAGTACTGGAGAAAGTTACGAGGTTAAATATGGACTTGAAAGATTCTTCAGTGGTCTCAATTCTGACGCACCAAGTTTATCAATTTATTAAGACAATCAGCGATTTTGAGGGAGGTGGCACGGAAAGCTAGGGCACCTCCGTATATAAAATTATGAACGGACCTCATTTTCGTCATCCACTAGGTAGGATCGAAGGGCACTTGGAGAAATTAATTTTAAGATCGCGTCAAGAGACAGCCTCAATAGCTGACTACCCTTAAGGGAAATCTGCTAGAACTCATCAATAGTTCAGCACTGTCAAGATACATGGTAAATACTGACGGGCAATAAGATTCGACAAATAAAGCAATCAGTGAATGAATGTCCATCCAGCTATTGCTGTGATAGGTGAAAGGAGCTCATTTTATACTGATTAAAAATCTTTAATCAAAATTAACACATGGACACAAATTCGAAAAACCACTGTGTGAAATGTTGAACTTACCGTAAACCACCTACTGATTGACTGCAAATAAAATGTGAGAACATTGGTGTGCCAACATAGGACATTACAGAATTGCTGAGTGATCATAGCCAATTATAAATATATATATATATATATATATATATATCAACATTCCTCACATATTTACACGACACAGAACTGTATAAGCTCATTTAAGACCATGAAGGACAGTAGATGTTTGAAGATCTCATAGCATAATAATAGAAGACCACATCTATAAAATATAGGGTGGTAACAGACATATATGTGTGTGTATATATGTATAAAATTTTGAACAGACCAAATTTTTGTCACCTACTTGGTAGAATCGATGGACATTCGTAGACATTTTTCGAAAATCACGCCATAAGTACAACCTCAATAGCCCCCCTAAGGGAAATCTGCTAAAATCCATTTTGGTTAGATGTTGAAGAAGAACTTCAAGCTAAGGTGGAAGCCAGGACAGAAGAACTATCAACAAGCGCCGGAAAACACGGTCACCCAGAAAAAATGATTGAGTAATCCAAGGAACGGTCAAAGAAAAAAAAAAAAGTCCGTCACGCAGGGGCTGCGTAAACTAAGCAGATTTCCCTCGTGAAGTTATACAATAGAGAAATCTGCATACGAGAGCCGAGCCAGTCAAGGAAACGGCCGAACTAGCTTTTGACGGGAAAGTAACTCTCGTCCGTTAGGCGACGCAGCAAAATAGCTGCTAATAAATAAACTTCTATGCTGTAATATGACATTACCATTTTACTTGGCGCTCACTACATATGGATTTAAAACATTTTACGCAATATGTAGTTGTATACCTCCTCTTCTTGTATGAACAATATTTCTTTGGACCTTTGGCATATTGTAATTGGCCTTCATTTTGTGAGTGCGTAGGTGTTTCCCCACTTTCTCATTATATTATTATATTTTTCACAGGTATTTTAGAAATTCTGCTTGGCTTAGTTGTTTGTCAGGTAAAACCATTCCTACCTTGCACCTCCTCTCCTGGTAAAGAGATCATCGGGATTTGTGAGTAATCAGGAGGAATGCTTTGATTTTTCCTTTGTGGAAGGTCTTTTTCCCCCTTTTTGGTTGGGGAGTAGAAATTGTTTCTTCTTTCTCAAAATCTATTATAGAATGTACTACCAGCTCTTCAATATCCTTCTCCTTACATGTATCCTCATCTCCAGGAATATAATCAGGGTCTGCGTCACTGCCATCTGAATTAATCTCCAGTATATCTTCCTCTTCTTCATCAATGGCATCTTCATTAAAAACTCTCCAGAATTCTTCAATTTCGGTAATTCTATGCTCCTCCATTCCCAGAATTATGGTCGGTTTGCGAAAACAGAATTATAATAAAAAATACCGAATTATTTCACAACTATTCCTGTACCCATTCTAAAAAATAACTAATATTTATTGATAACTATGAGTAAATATTACTTACATAATATTCTCTTATTAATAACTATGCGTAAATTTTACTCACCATCTTTACTTTGATGATGTACCGCTCCGAACTGGGCTGATAAACAAATGTGACCTTGACCGCGCCTCAAACACTACTAAATGTAGGACCTGGCTCCAGGAAGCGCCAGCCACATTTCTAAAATGGTGGCATGTGTTTCCCTAAACTCTGTGAGTAAAATTTACGTAGGTTAGTATTCTACGGTTAAAGAGGGAGCCAACAATTTTATTGGGCCCAAAGATTGAAACTGAAAGCAAAACTCTATACGTGAATTAGCATTTTTTCTTCCATGATTATAAGCTATATTAAATTTTTTAGGTTCGAACGGGTGTGGGGGTTATAAGGGAGGCCTGAAAAGAATATTCGCGATATTATTTTCTATTTGTTTTTAGGCAAACGTGCACATAATAAAAGTTTTGTTTTGTGTGTTATTAAAAATAGCTTTTGATATAAACATAATATTCTTTAATTTATTATCCCAACCGCTTGAAATATCATGCAGGACAACGTCTGTCGGGTCCGCTAGTAAATATATAAAAGTGTTGCAGATGTTGTTGATAGGTCTCCCAACAAAGTATGCGTGTTCAAATATTATTTTATTTAAATAATTTATAAAAACATATATGTCATCTATAAGTGAATTCTATGTGTGGAAGGTGTGATTCGTTGATAAATGGCATGTCATTTCCGTTGCTCGACTCCAGGGAGGTAACACTACTGGTTCTTGTGCTCACCAAAAATGTCCAAAATAGAATATATGCTGCATTCCAGGTTGACTATGGAGGCCGGGTTAACGATGAGTTCTTGAGAAAGCCAGAAAGAAACGGAGCTGCTGTCATTAGCGGAGGGAACCTCTAGAGTGACTCACTGTTTAGAGTTTGATGTAAAAATTGTGTCGGAACCCGGGAGAAAAAATGTTGAAGTTCATAAATACGAGTAACGCATAAATACCAAAAAACATGCTTTAATTGAACTATAAAAATTGTCTTGTGAGAACCTATATTGAAGGAGAATAACGAACGGGCGTTTTGACGCTAACGCCTAGTTGATGATTTGAATTCTCATAAAGCATGTTGTACCTAGGGGTAGTTGACTTACAAATATCCATTTAAGTCTTCCGAGCTGCGTGATCAAACATATCGAGGCGCGAGCAAAGCTGAAGTAGTTAAATGTTACCTTAAATGACCAGGAACCACTTTAATGAAAGACCGTCGTTGCGTAAACTAAGCACATTTCCCATATGCTGGAATGTAACGTGATTTTGATCTCATCTCACTACATATTCTCAATTTATACATAAGAAAACCGATGAGTAGGGGGGGGGGTGTCACTGAAGGAAAGAAAAAAAGTCCGTCACGCAGGGGCTGCGTAAACTAAGCAGATTTCCCATGTGAAGTTTTACAATAGAGAAATCTGCATACTGGTAACACAATACCACCGTTATTAAATACAAACGGTAATGAGAAATCTTTCAGTTAATTAAAATAAATTCCCAACTGAAACGGCTTCTGAATTGTAACAATAATTTATATTTTAATAACTCAAATTTTAGTAATCCAACAACTAAAGAAGGTGGGTGGCGGATGAACAGAACGTATTTGCATAAATCTCACAAAGTAACGAAGGTAAGGTAAGGTTAGAAAAGACAGGTAAGGTTAGAAGAAGCTGACCCGAACAGTTAACGGAAACGGCCGAACTAATCCGAACATACCCCTCCACATGTCCCATAGACTTAATAAAAATGCAAATATCTCTGTTAATATTCAAGATAGAGAATAAGTGTATATAACAATATGTATAGTAAATGTAATTTCCAATAAGATTTCAGTCTCTAGTCAGATTTCAGCCATTAACGAACTTGATCTGTCTTTTTACATAAAACGGTTAAATATCGAGTTTCGTAACGATCCAACAAAAATTGCGACCGCTAGAGCGTTAACAGACAAATATATATATATATATATATATATATATATATATATATATATATATATATATAATTTTGAACGGACCTCATTTTCGTCATCTCCTGGGTAGGATCGATGGACATTTGAAGAAATTTTTCGAAAATCGCGTCATGAGTACGACCTCAATAGCTTATTTCCCTTAAGGGAAATCTGCTAAAAAAGAAAGTACGAAAAATTCTCTTACTGCTTGAGTTACGAAAAACATGCATAGAACGAACTGTTAAATATTGAGTATGGGATAGTTTAAATAAACTTTCCCGCGTGAACAACGAAAAATTGCAATTGGTGATGTCATCACATAATGTATTTGCATGTATCTCCCAAAGTAAAATATCAATGATAACCATATTTGGTATTTAACCTTGGAATGAAGTGCTTCATTACATAACTAGTTATTGTTCGAACGACATGAGCAGGAGGGGGGGAGGGTTACTGATGGCCGATATGGAAATATTTCTGTTAATATTCAATACAGAGAAACATGACAACATTTATGGAAAATTACATTTTTAATATGATTGATCCTACGTGTGTGGGTGTGTAACATTTATTATACGCTAATTAGCCCCGAATGTTTCCGGGAACCATATGAGAAATGATTGATTTTCGCATAGCTTCACTAGAAAAACGTTTTTACATTTTCTGCCTCACTAGGCTAACTAATGCAGACTTATGGGATTTTTTAGAGTTTTATAAATGAAAATAATTTTCTAATAAATCTCTTTTCACTATTCAAAACTAAGTGAGCAATGTTAACCATAATCATGGACAGCAATCACCATTATAAGTACCATGGCTGAGGTTCCCGTAAACATTTGGTCGTAAGAATGTATGTGAAAGTTATCACCTGATTACTCAGTATGATTACATTTCCGGCCGCAGTATTTTCTATCGTGTTCTACCATCATATAACATTCTGAGAAGTAAGAAGAATCGACGTACAATCGTCGATATAGTAAATTAACCGTAGTGAAGAAATTTATAACATTAGTTATTATTGGTCAAATTTGTACGTGAATGTTAATTTTTTTGAAATCCTAGAAATATGAATTAGGAAAACTTATGCAATAGAATAACAACAAAGTGTCACTATTTGCCATAGAGTGACGCAACTGGTTAGATCTGAGTTTTATCAGTTGCTCTGAGGCATTAATATTGCTTTGTGAAGGAAATTGTATCGCATTAACTGTATAGATGTCTAGAATACACCAGCGTATGTAATCATGGTTCTGGAAGGTTATCCTAGTTCAAATCCGGTTCAACTGGAATCCAGGGAGACGGAAGAAGAACTTGGCAACTATGGAGGAACTGCTGGACCTCCGGCGACCATTTACTCGACCAGAGGTACATCTTTTTTTTGTTAGTTATAGAACTCGGGTAATTAATTACTGACCAATTTAGAGACAGTTTTTACTTCCTTGTACGAAGCAAAGCATTGTAATTGTAAGCAGTTTTCAAGTTTCTAAATTTCAAAGGAACTTTCGGTTTTGGCCCTCCCTCGACCCATGGTGACTACATTAATCTGCGCGTATGTAGATAGGTACGTATCTGCAAGTGTTGAAATCACATATTAGGTCTCTATTTGGTAAAAACATAGACTAAGATGGTGGGAGGGGGGAGTGAGTTAAAACTTCCATATATCTGCTTAGCTATTGGACATACAAATCATTATTTACTAATTATAATTAGTATATTAAAACCAATTTTGAAAATCATATAAAAGTGATCTATGACATTTTGACCCGATGGATAGGAATTTATTTGTCGTGTATTACTCTCAAATGAAATAATTTTAAATGAAGTTCAATCTAATAGCATCAGGAAGTCATGTGGTGCCCATGTCAGATTGTTTAATGAATGTACACACCCATAGACTATTTATGCGGTTTTAAGGGCTGAGATGTCCTTTGGGATTCAAAAGAAATTTAAAAAAAAAAAAACTATATTGTTATTTTAGAGTTTTTATTAGGAATCTTTAAGAGATAGTAAGAACTTTGCCCAAGACTAATATAGCTTTAGATGATGGTGAAATACGATATTTGATGAAAGAGGTCACTCGTTCAAATCAGTGCAAATGATTGCTTGTGCCCTATTACAGGATTAAGTGATTCGAAATATATATTAATTTTAATTTCCGAAGTACTACTTCAATCAAGAAACTCCTTTATGGCAGAAGGAGGTCCATGGTGACACGATATACAAATTTAAGGATACAAGAAATATTTATAAAACGGTTTTTGTTTATTATTAAAATTTTCTACAAATGACATATACCTATTGGACCAACGCCTGAAAGGTGAGGAGCATGCGTTCTTAGAATATTTTTTACTATCCTTTATAAAATTTGTGACACATATTTACTGATTTCCTTATCAATTTAAAATGGTAAGATATATGTTCCGATAGGAAATTTTGTTTTCAATTTTATGGAAATGAAAGAGGTAAATTCAGTAGAAAATTTGCGGAGCATCCAATTTACTGCAAAGGAATTTTACTTAACTTGCAACCATTGAAAAAAAAAACTATTTTTTCTGTTTCAGAATCAAGAAGTACTACTTCTGTGGACTTCGAAACTGCTTTAACAATGGCAGGTATGATATTTTACTTTACTTTCTCTTTCTTCTGTAGTCCTAATTCTTTAATACCTAATTCGAAGTAGTCCTGTCTACAAGTTTGTTTTTAATTGGACAAAAAGTCACGATATAGTATTTAAAAGTATTTTTAGATGCTTATAAACCTATATAATTTAATGGTACAGTTTAGAATATTTCATTATTATTGGATAGTTCTAAAAGCAGGTTGCGTAAGTATATGAAATAATTAGACCTGAATGCAATAGCAAATATACGCAACAACTTCATTAAAACAATGTTTAGCCTTACACAATAGACTTGATGAAATACAATAACCATATCATTTTTTTTTCTTCCTGAATATCTCCCTGTACTTCCCATACGACAGTTCATTAAAGTTAAAATAATTTAAAGTTCGAAGTAGTTGTAAGAATATCTTTTAATAAGTTTACTCCTGGTTGAAGGCCAATTCAATCAATGGTTCACTTATTTTTATAATTATGTTGAAAAAAGTGACTATTATAAAATTTAGGCCAGTTTTATGATTGTTATGAAATGTATGAAAAGTATCCATAAAACATGATTTAAAAATGTAATATTAAATATGATTGATGTTCTGAAAAATCACCAATATTCAAATAAAAATGTGTGGTTCATATTTTTAACTTGGTAAATAGATATATAGTTAAAGTTTCGACCTTTTTCTATTACACCTTTTTTATATTGATTATTAATTATTTAATTTTACGTAATGTTCCATCCTCAGGACTCCTTCATTATGAGTAAAAATGGTAAATAGCCAATCTATCGATGTAAAAGAACTATGAAGTGAGTTTTCTGTATTTTTGTTTTCATTTTTAACCTCTCAGTTAAAAATCCATTACGTTTTAAGTCGAGATAAGTTCAGACTGTGCGATAAATATAGAACATAATGTAAGAGCAACGTCATCTATGAGACGTTACAGCAAGCAAGGTCAAAGATTGATCTACGGGGAGAAACCAGACTTTCACAGAAGTATTCTGTTTTATTTATTCCTTTCAATCAATATTCGCCCACTCTGTCCTTTTGCTTCTCAGCCTTTGCAGCGAAACTGTTCATTGAGATTCATTTAATAAATGAGAACTCAAAATCTCGAATTCAGATTTAAAATATAATGGAAATTACCTCACTGAATAGCTGTACACTCTGCCATCAGGCAGATAAATAGATAGTTATCGCGTATGCAAATATTTGATTCACTTTAAATATTATGGCAGTGATATCTTAGAAAATCATCACGTGATTCAGCCACATAGTACATGGTCGGCATTACTAGCATAGTTATGTGAAAACGTTTATTTACCAATTTTCTCAAACAAAATGTGGCCATGAGGCAATATTCCCTAATTGTAGGTAGTGTAAGGACAATCAGAAAAATGAATGTTATATGAGTATAGATTTGCGAGTGTATTTAATATATTATATTATACATATGTGGTGTTTCGATTAAACAGCAGGACAGCAGGAATAAAAAATAGCTTTATTGAAAACATTATATAAGTTCCTTTAAAGTCCCTTTTAGTGGGCGGATGTTGTTCAAACTGTGTATGATGTTTATTGTGAGATTGAAAAGGTGATTTATATAGGTTGTATTAGATTTGTCAAGTTTTGGGGTGGATCCAGAGGGAGAGGCTAGGTGCTCTCTAAAAGCGCTTTTGCATTTTTTATGTTACAAGAAAGATATATTTCTATACTATTCCTCTTATTATATTTTTTTTGTTTAAACATATTTATATTTTTGTTTTAATTATAAGCATTACAATTGATGAAATAACTGTTTGTTTTATTGGCCATCAATCAGGACTAGTTTTAAAAAATAGCTTTATTGAAAACATTATGTAAGTTCCTTTTAAGTCCCTTTCACCCCCCTTTTTCTCTATGAAACTTACTTGGCTGCGTATGAGTTTTCCACTGATCAAAGCAGTGCTGTACAAAGAGATGTCGCCTTCTTCAGTAAATGGGCCGTTTTTGCAGATTTCCTCAAATCGGCTATTGAGGTTGTATTCATGGCACGATTTTCTAAGTCCTTCAAATGTCCATCGATCTTAACTAGTAGATGACTAAAATGTGATCCGTTGTAAATTACGTGTATATATATATATATATATATATATATATATATATATATATATATATACTTGCCTGTAACGCTCTAGCGTTCTTGTTTGATCGTTACCAAATTCGATATTAAACGTTTTATGAGAAACTAAAGATTAAGTTCTTTTTCCCCCACCTCTACCCCCGCTGTACCTTTGGGTTTCCCCATACCAGCGGTCTCCATTTAATAAGAGATATAAAATTTTGAATAGATAAATTGGGCCAGGTAACTTAGCCTAACTCACCGAGCACGGCTAAGCATAAAAGTGCAACATTTGGGAGATTTAGTTTAAGTCCGAAAAGTCCTAGGGGAACCCGCAGCTGCGACTCCTTTGCCTCTGTTCAGAGAAGTGGCAGCAAGAGCCTAACTAACTAGCCTACATACCTAAAGCCTAAATACTAACCTAAACTCACATAAAACTATACATATAATTTACAAATAAATTCATTTTTAATTGTCTTTCAACAACTCTTGGGCAAACGTCATGAAGGCTGAAAATCTATCAGCGTCGTTTACAAACGCGTGGTAGCTTTCAGGAGGCCAGTTCACATATGAGAAAGCACTCATTAGCCGAATACGCTTGGCGTTGAAACGCAGACATGGGAGGATTACATGGTCAGTCAAATCCAACTCGCCGCAGGAGCACAATGGGAATTCCTTCGTTTGAAAAAATGGAGCTTGTTATTGAAGTCCCCGTGACCACTGATAAGTTGGCTGGTGAAGTAATCTGGGTCGTACCACGTCAGATTAGTTCTAGTACTGACATCGGGGAAAAATTTGTAGGCCATCCTACTTTTTGCTGGAGTTGGTCCAGCGACTCTGCCAACTGTCTCAGATGGTTTCTTCAATATGGTGGAGTGTTTCTCTAAGGTCCTGCTGTCCTATTGTGAAGATAGACTCTCCTTTCTTGTAAGGCAACCCCTGACTGCTTGGTATCTAGCAACCCACTTTGCTCTGCCGCTTGGTCTATCGGAAGCTGCCCAGCCATCACCTGCAATGTATCGCTCGAAATTGTCCGATACGCCACGGTTACCATTAGGAGAGCTCTTCTTTGGGCTTGGCATAGAAGGTTTTTTGTCGCTCTCGACATCTTTTGGGCCCAGGATGGAGCTGCGTAGCACACTGTAGAGACAAACAAAGGTTTATATAAAATGCTTCTGTTCTTATCAGTGATGCCCCAAGTATTACGTGCTATTGTCCTTAGGTGGTGAAATCGTCCGCTGACCGAATCCCGGAGATGAGAAGCGTGAGGGTTGAGATTTAACCTCTCCCCGATGTGGACTCCTAGGTATACTACTAAAGATTAAGTTCATTAATGGCTTAAATCGGACCAGTTCAAGGGAGCGGGGTCATAGTGGGAATTTCGAATAATCAAATTATGTCCGTTGCCCTGAGCCCGATTGAAAAACTATACATAACTAATGTTCGGATACATTTAATTTTCTATCAATTTTATTCTATATAAGTTTTCTCTATCTTGAATATTAAGCAGGAGTTTTGCATTCTTAGCAGATTTCCCTTAAGGGAAATCAGCTATTAAGGTTGTACTCATGACGGAATTTTCGAAATTTGTCTTCAAATGTCCATGGATCCTACCTAGTAGATGACGAAAATGAAATCCGTTCAACACTGTATATATATATATATATATATATATATATATATATATATATATATATATATATATATATATATATTTGTATGTTACCGCTATAGCGGTCGCAATTTTTGTTTAATCGTTACCAACCTCGATATTTAGTCGTTTTACGTAAAAAGAAAGATTAAGTTCGTTAACGGCTGAAATCGGGCCAGTGGGAGGGGGGTATAGAGGGGAGGATTTTCGAAAACTCGAAATATCTCTGTTACTATATGTCGGATCGAAAAATTGTACAAAACCAATCTTATTGCAAATTAAATTCACTGTAAATATTGTCATATACATTTGTTCTCTATCTTGAATATTAACCGAGATATTTGCATTTGTATTCTGCGTGTGGTCACCAGTAGGCTATGTTCGGACTTTCCGCCGAGAGCTCTGCGGCCGTTTCCATAACTATTCGTCCCTAGTGAATAGGTTTTAGAGGTTAGGTTAACTGTTTCTTGTGGCTAGAAACTACTGGGTTATTACGCCCTAAATAATTTTTTTTAGGTTTAGAGGTTTCTTACTACTACAGTTGTTATTAGGCAGATTTCTCTATTGTAAAACTTCACGTGGGAAATCTGCTTAGTTTACGCAGCCCCTGCGTGACGGACTTTTTATTAAAATCGGGGCGCCTAACGGACGAGAGTTACTTTCCCGCCAAAAGTTAGTTCGGCCGTTTCCTTCACTGGCTCGGGTCTCGCGAAATTTCTCTATTGTAAAACTTCACGTGGGAAATCTGCTTAGTTTACGCTGCCCCTGCGTGACGGACTTTTTAATTTTCCTCTTTGAGTAAACCACCACTTTTACTCATCGCACTTTAACGATATGCGAATATATCACGTCTGATTCCAAGCTTAAATACCAATATTTTCTTGAACAGATCTTTACTAGATGAGATACATGCAAACACATAGTGCTAGGATGTTGTCAATTAAGATTTCATTTAACCTTCGGATTTTTATTTGGAAATAGGGAATATATGGTAAGATGAGGTGTGTAGTGTGTCATGCCAGCATGAGGGAAATGCGCTTGGAGTACGAAGCCCCTGGGTGATGGAGTATTCGCCTTCATCTCCTCGACATACTGAAAATATGTTCCTTTCATAAAACTTTGGAATCCGGTTGAAGTCTTGGTGCGAAACTTGGTGGGAACAGTAGTGTGTTTGTCAGCCAGAACTCATTGTACGCGGAGGACGTCACTTACTGGAAAATCCATTTGGTGTTCTTCCATTAATCTGACCTTTTCTTCACCACTCATTCACTAAGCTTTCAATATTATGGTGCTGATTTACTCTTTTCCCTGCAGGTGCCCATTCAATCTATGATACCTTAAAAGCGGAAAAAAAAACCAATAAGCATAACGTTTAATCTGGACTTCCTCGTTGGAGATTTTTCCCTTCGCAATGAGGGGGGGGGGGTCTTCCAGTGAATGAAGCGTCGCACAGTGGTCCCGATTCCCGCATCATGGTGAGAAAAATACTTTTAGCAGGCGGATCTCGTTCAAACTGTGTATGATGTTTATTGTGAGATTGAAAAGGTGTTTTATATAGGCTGTAAGCATTAGGTATGTGCTCTCTAATATTTTTAGCACTTTCGTATTTTTTATGTTTCAAAAAAGGTATATTTCTATATTATTACTATTTTTTCCTAAGGCAAATCAGCTATTGAGGTTGTACTCATGACGCGATTTTCGAAATTTTTCTTCAAATGTCCATCGATCCTACCCAGGAGATGACGAAAATGAGGTCCGTTCAAAACTGTATATATATATATATATATATATATATATATATATATATATATATATATATATATATATATTTGTCTGTTACCGCTCTAGCGGTCGCAATTATTGTTTAATCGTTACCAAACTCGATATTTAGTCGTTTTATGTAAAAAGGAAGATCAAGTTCGTTAACGGCTGAAATCGGACCAGTGGGAGGGGGGGGGTTTAGAGGGGGGATTTTTAATATATATCTCCGTTATTATGCGTCGGATCGAAAAATTGTATAGAATAAATCTTATTGCAAATTAAATATACTATAAATATTGTTCTATACATTTATTCTATATCTTGAATATTAACCGAGATATTTGCATTTTTATGAAGTCTGTGATCGGGTTTAGTTTCTAAAGTATAGTTCGGAAGCTTCTTCTATCCTTACCTGTCGTTTTTTCAACCGCCCCCCCCTTTCTTTAGGTCTTGGACTACTAAAATTTGAGTTATTAAAATATAAATTATTCTTACAATTCAGAAGCCGTTTCAGTTGGGAATTTATTTTAATTAACTGAAAGATTTCTCATTACCGTTTGTATTTAATCACGGTGGTATTCTGTTACCAGTATGCAGATTTCTCTATTGTATAACTTCACGTGGGAAATCTGCTTAATTTACGCAGCCCCTGGGTGACGGACTTTTTATGTTACAAAAAAGGTATATTTCTATACATTTACTATTTTTAGCAGATTTCCCTTAAGGGAAATCAGCTATTGAGGTCGTACTCATGACGCGAGTTTAGAAAAATTTCCCCAAATGTCCCTCGATCCTACCCAGGAGCTGACGAAAATGAGGTCCGGTCAAAATTATATATATATATATATATATATATATATATATTTGTCTGTTAACGCTCTAGCGGTCGCAATTTTTGTTTGATCGTTACCAAACTCGGAATTTAATCGTTTTATGTAAAAAGGAAGATCAAGTTCGTTAATGGCTGAAATCGAACCAGTGGGAGGGGGGGTTTAGAGGGGGGGATTTTCGAAAATTCGAAATATCTCCGTTACCATAGGTCGGATCAAAAAGGTGTATAGAACCAATCTTGTTGCAAAGTAAAGTTACTATAAATATTGTGCTATACAGGTCTTCTGTATCTTTAATATTAACCGAGATATTTGGATTTGTATTGTGAGTGTGGTTGGCTATGTTTGGGAGTTACCGACGAGAGCACTAGCTCTATTCTGGGAGTTTCACTAAATATTAGTACTAGTGAGACTAGGTTATTAGTATGCAGATTTCTCTATTGTAAAACTTCACTTGGGAAATCTGGTTAGTTTACGCAGGCCCCTGCGTGACGGGACTTTTATTTTGTTTTTTTGTATAAACATATTTATGTTTTTAGTAGATTTCCCCTAAGGGGAGCCAGCTATTGAGGTCGTACTCATGACGCGATTTTCGAAATTTATTTCTTCAAATGTTCCTCGATCCTACCCAGGAGATGACGAAAATGAGGTCCGTTCAAAATTATATATATATAGTGTTTCCGCTCTAGCGGTCGCAATTTTTGTTTGATCGTTACGAAACTGGATATTTAACCGATTTATGGTAAAAAGGAAGATCAAGTTCGTTAATGGCTGAAATCGTACCAGTGGGAGGGGTGGGGTTAGAAGGGGGGATTTTCGAAAATTCAAAATATCTTCGTTATTATGCGTCGGATCGAAAAATTATATAACATCAATTCTTATTGGAAAATTAAATTTACTATAAATATTGTTCTATACATTTATTCTCTATCTTGAATATGAACCAAGATATTTGCATTTGTATTCTGTGTGTGATCGACAAAAGTCGGCTATGTTAGGGACTTTCCACCGAAAGCTAGTTTGGCCGTTTCCGTCACTGTTCGTCCCTCGTGAAATAGGTTTAGAGATTCGTTACTACTACTGTTATTATATCGCAGATTTCTCTATTGTAAAACTTCACGTGGGAAATCTGCTTAGTTTACGCAGCTTAGTTTGACGAACCTTTTTACTTCATAAACGTTTAATTGAGGTGCAGGCTTTTCTCCATTTAACTAAATAATTACGTGTAATACTATTGGCTGTCTCTTTATGTGTTCCTTTTCCAACAAATTGTATTTAATAAGGATTTGGTTGTAAATTTCACAGCTTGAATTTGAATTCGAAATCAAATACACCCAATCTCTTCTAGTTGGCGTTGTATTTGTACTACTTATAAATTAATAATTGCTTAGGAATATTTATTTACTAGACAAAAATAAAATGCGTTTTAATTATATCTAAAGAAAGTCCGTCATGCAGGGGCTGCGTAAACACCTAAGCAGATTTCCCACGTAAAGTTTTACAATAGATAAATCTCCATACTGGTTAACACAACACCACCATGATTAAATACAAACGGTAATGGCTTCTGAATTGTAAGAATAATTTATATTTTAATAACTCAAATTTTAGTAGTCCAAAAACTAAAGAAGGGGTGGGGTTGCGGATGAACAGAACGTATTTGCATAAATCTCACAAAGTAACGAAATTAAGGTAAAGTTAGAAGATGCTTCCACCGTAGCCGAGAAGTTACGGAAATGGCCGGACCTAATCCGAACTATACCCGACCACAGACTTCATAAAAATGAAAATATCTCAGTTAATATTCAAAATAGAGAGTAAATGTATACAACAATATTTATAGTAAATTTAATTTGCAATAAGATTGATTCTATACAATTTTTCGAACGAGATATTTCGAATTTCCGAAAATGCTCCCTTCTAACCCCCCCCCTTCCCACTGATCCGATATCAGCCATTAATGAACTTGATCTGTCTTTTTACATGAAAACGACTAAATATCAAGTTTGGTAACGGTTAAACAATAATTGCGACCGCTAGAGCGGTAACAGACAAATATATATAAATTGATATATATAGTTTTGAATAGACCTCATTTTCGTCATCTCCTGGGTAGGATCGATGGACATTTGAAGAAAAAATTTCGAAAATCGCGTCATGAGTACAACCTCTATTAGCAATTTCCCTTAAGGGAAATCTGCTAAAAAGTAGTAAATGTGCAGTTGAAACTCGTTACATAAATTTAATTTATAGCTCTACTAATTTGTTCCTTTTTAATCCATCAGCAGTGGAGACTAAAGTTTAATATTAATATTACACATGTAAAATATAAATTTATACTTATATGCTACTTAACCATTTATAATAAATCTTGAAAATCTTAAAAAGCATATAATAAAATATTGGATGTCGCAACCACATCTTCTAGACTATGAAACGAAATAATCCCTTATAGCGGTATACACTTACAGGATGAATAATGTGGGTTGTAAAAAAAACCGATATGATTGGATAAAAGTAAAATACAGTTTTTGTTTTCGGTATATTACTGACACAATACCACAATAGTTGGTTCTATTAACATTTTGGGAGGTTTTTATTCGAAAATTTATGCGCAGTTAGTTTGCAGTTATAAGTGCTTATCTCAGGTAAGCAGACACCGCTGTCACAGATTTTTTATAGATTTTATGCTATTTTATTGCTATCTAGAATCTGGATATCTTTCTCAAATTCCCAGTTTAAAATTTTCACGTTTTGTTTTAAATAATAGGTAATTACGAGTATAATAATAGATAAATAGCACTGATGAACATTTATGTGTGTAATTATTTAATTTTCAGGATTTGGGAAGTTTAATTACCTGATGCTTCTGATAGCGATCCCAGCGTCCTGCACTAATGCGTTCGTGACTGGATCGATGTCGTACGTCGTCCCAGTAGCCGGGCCCGATTTAGGACTGACACCAACCTCCAAGGCGCTACTCCAGTCGGCTCCATATGCTGGTATATTATCATATCTCATTGCTGTAATTTACTTAAAATAAAATAAAATAACACAGTTATGGCTCACTCTATGTGTGTGCCTGTTGATGCACTTGACAGCCAAATCTAGGAAGCATAGGCCACATTAGTTATTTATCTTTTAGAATTCATTTTTTTTTTTTTTGTATTGTCAGTTAAGTGTTTAAACAGCAGAATTTATTTGAAATTAGGTCACATAAAAATAACATCTTAAATTAACTTCACGTTTTGTGGTACATTGCCTAGTCGTTTTACCACCTCGACGACTTCCATCAGTATAGCACATACCCACCAAATATCTTTTATTTATGTATGAAAGTCCACTTGAAACTAAGGTCACTTGGAACGGGCTATCTATAGGTTACCACCCGTTTCTTGTCAGGGTGGGACTAAGGTTTTGTTTTAGAGATTTCGCCACTAAATAAATTCCTATTGCCCTGGTGAGAATCGAACTCACGACTCCAGGTATACCAAATGAAATTAATAGCACCACCTTAACTCACATTGCTAACCTGAGCCCCATGAACTTTTTAAATCTGGCAACTTAATTTTTATTTATATATACATGCATACAGGGTGTTCCAAGTTCCCGTGCCACCCCCTTAAAATTTTCAATTAGTTTAATACATGAGACTTGGTTTAAATAATTGGGACCCCTGAAGTATCCTTTCATTCCATATTCAACCTCCTAACCTTCTCCAGTTCCTCTCCAACGACCATATCATTGGAATTTCCAATGGAATGCCCTACCTTTTATGATAGACTCTTGTAGAAAATCAAATTCTAGAACGAGATTATATCGGTGAATTTTTTTGATTTGACGCATCCTTTAGCCGTAAAATATAAAAACATTTTTATTTCAAAAACGGTACATTTTATTGAAAAATATTGGCACATGAGAGTTATAATCAACAAAATTTTCTTTCAAACAAGTCTACTGGGAAAGGGATGGATTCTGATTTGAAAAAATATATATATATATATATATATATATATATATATATATATTTAAAACGAAATAACGCAAAAGTAGGCATCAATGAATCCAAAAAAAGTCCGTCACGCAGGGGCTGTGTAAACTAAGCAGATTTCCCATGTGAAGTTTAGCAATAGAGAAATCTGCATACTGGTAACACAACACCACCATGAGTAAATACAAACGGTAATGAGAAATCTTTCTGTTAATTTAAAAAAATTCCCAACTGGAACGGCTTCTGAATTGTAAGAATAATTTATATTTTAATAACTCAAATTTTAGTAGTCCAAGAACTAAAGAAGGGGGGGGGGCGGATGAACAGAACTTGCATAAATCTCACAAAGTAACGAAGGTAAGGTAAGGTTAGAAACGGCAGGTAAGGTTAGAAGAAGCTTCCACCAGAGCAGAACAGTTACGAAATAGGCCGAACTAATCCGAACGGTACCCGACCACGTGTCCCACTTCATAAAAATGCAAATATCTCGGTTAATATTCAAGATAGAGAATAAATGTATATAACAATATTTATAGTAAAATTAATTTTCAATAAAATTGGTTATATACAATTTTTCGATCCGATGCATAATAACGGAGATATTTCGAATTTTCGAAAATCCACCCTCTAAACCCCCCCCCCCTCTGGTCCGTTTCGAGAATCGTTCCCGAGTTTCGTAACGATCAAACAATAATTGCGACCGCTAGAGCGTTAACAGACAAATATATATATATATATATCGTCATGAGTACGACCTCAATAGCGGATTTCCCTTCAGGGAAATCTGCTAAAATGTTGACTTCAAAAGACGTTATTAGAATTAATTTATTTTAATCTAATTAAGCTATTATTATTTGTAAAAGAATACATTTTCCACCTGCACGGATTCATGTATTTATTTTTAATCTGTTATACTCAATAGTTCCAGAGGTGGCGTCTCCATGAACGTCACTTCGTTGTTCCTGATCAATGAGATGGTGCCCAATGTAACAATAATTAGAATAATATCAACGAAAAGAATAGTTTCTACCTCTTATACCGAAAATTGTCTACCTCTTATCAACTTATTAAACAGAGTGATATGAGGATTTTATTGCTGAAAAAAATCTTTCGTCACGATTTTTGACAGTTATTTTTCATAATATTCAGTACATAATCAGGGAAGCTATGATTAATGAACCTACTCAGGCACAAGTTTCGGCGAGTGACATTTAGTTTTAGCAGATTTCCCTTACGGGAAATCAGCTATTGAGGTTCTACTCATGACGGAAGTTTCGAAATTTTTCTTCAAATGTCCATCGATCCTACCTAGTAGGTGACGTAAATGAGGTCCGTTCAAAACTGTATATATATATATCTATATATATATATATATATATATATATATATATATATATATATATATATATTTGTCTGTTACCGCTCTAGCGGTCGCAATTTTTGTTTGATCGTTACCAAACTCGATATTTAGTCGTTTTATGTAAAAAGAAAGATCAAGTTCGTTAACGGCTGAAATCGGACCAGTGGGAGGGGGGGTTTAGAGGGGAGGATTTTCGATAATTCGAAATATCTCCGTTACTATACGTCGCATCGAAAACTTGTACAGAATTAATCTTATTGCAAATTAAATTTACTATAAATATTTTTATATGCATTTATTCCTTATCTTGAATATTAACCGAGATATTTGCATTTTTGTTAAATTTGGGCCGATAACGGATTTTTGAATTTTCCCGCCAAAAGCTAGTTTGGCCCTTCGCCGTAACTGTTTGGAATGGAGAATTCTCTATTGTATAACTTCACGTGGGAAATCTGCTTAGTTTACGCAGCCCCTGCGTGACCGACTTCTTATTTTTTGGGTGGGGAGAATTTGACGTCATTCACCAAGATGAGGGTGGATCTTTAGGGTTTTTACATCCTCGTATTATTTAAGTAATAAAATATTTGGTTTGTATGTTAAACTGAGGTGTCTATTTTAAATTAGTAAAGCACGATAAAGAAAAAGTCCGTCACGCAGGGGCTGCGTAAACTGAGCAGATTTCCCACGAGAAGTTTTACAATAGAGAAATCTGCCTAATAACAACTGTAGTAGTAAGAAACCTCTAAACCTAAAACATTATTTAGGGCGTAATAACCCAGTAGTTTCTAGCCCCAAAAAAAAGTTAACCTAACCTCTAAACCTATTCACGAGGGACGAATAGTTATAGAAACGGCCGCCAGAGCTCTCGGCGGAAAGTCCGAACATAGCCTATTGGCGACCACACGCAGAATACAAATGCAAATATCTCGGTTAATATTCAAGATACAGAATAAATGTATAGAACAATATTTATAGTAAATGTAATTTGCAATAAGATTTATTCTATATAATTTTTCGATCCGACGCATAATAACGGAGAGATTTTGAATTTTCAAAAATCCCCCCTCTAAACCTCTCACTGGTCCGATTTCAGCCATTAACGAACTTGATCTTCCTTTTTACATAAAACGATTAAATTCCGAGTTTGGTAAATATCAAACAAAAATTGCGACCGCTTGAGCGTTAACAGACAAATATATATATATATATATATATATATATATATATAATTATATATATATATAATATAAATTTTGAACGGACCTCATTTTCGTCATCTCCTGGGTAGGATCGATGGACATTTGAAGAAATTTTTCGAAACTCGCATCATGAGTACGACCTCAATAGCTGATTTCCCTTAAGGGAAATCTGCTAAAAGTATTGAGTTTTAGCTAAAACTGAAACCAATTATCTGCCAAGAATAGTTTATTTTTGATACAAATATTAATAATTGAGAAGTTCTAAGAATTCTAAAAGCATGTTTAATGAGCTGTTTTGGAATAGTAAGAAGCAAGTCTTTTTATTTTCTTTGGAGAAAAAAAAAAATGTTATTAATTTCATTTTGGAAGGCAAGCTACACAGGTCGAGACATCGTTAAAACTGTCACGGGAAACCCAAAACGTCTTGCTATTGGTTAAAGAAATTCCATTTTATTTTAATCATAAGAACGATGGGTTTAATAAAGGATCAGTTTGATGTCATAATGGTTAAATCTTTTATTTTATTTTTTTTTAAATAATGAATTTAATGGCAATGCGCACAACAAAAGCAATCAGATGCCTACAATGATTGTTTTGTTCACCCTTAAATATTGTGTACATTTTCTTCTTGGCTATTATTCTTTGTATGAAAAGTATCACACCTAAAATTTATGATGCGTAAGGTTAATAATAATACTTGATAACAATTCTGTAATAGGAAACTAAGAAGCTCATAAACATAACTTCACAATGTTTTATTTTAATTCTAATATTTTTTTTTCATTCGTAAGTCAACATCTACAGCTAATTTATAATCTTAGTCTGACAATGCAAATAACATAATGAATAAAATAAATCATCATATTCATACGCACGTAGATTTTAATGTAAAAATTGTTGACCCATTATTGCCATCAAGTGTCTTTTGGTAGTATTTACGAAAGTAGGACTCCACAGTGCTTAGAAATGATTTTCTTTTCTACTACATGCCGTGCTATTTATAATTATACATTAACCTCCAAATGAGGACCAAACATGCAAGGTATATCGTATAAAACGTGTGTGTTGACGTGGTGAATTGCGTTACAGGAATCTTGTAAAAATGGTGGTTGTTTAAAATATTATAATTTTTAGCATAGAATATATCTTCTTGCGTATATATATAGTTTGCAGGTCGTTCAAGTGCCTGGGAGGAATAGTTTGTTATAGAGAGCAATGGTATATCGAATGGAATACAAAATAGAATGTTGTGTAGTCGCAGAGAACAGATGCTTTTATGCCTTGGAGAAAGTTTTCGAGCTGAGAACTCCAGGAGGACAACAGTCTAAATCATATGGGGGCAACAACCGCCCAGCTGTAAGATTTGATCCGGCCAGCAAGACATTTTGAAAACCCAATTAAACAAAAATATTACACTACTTACTCCAAATGAGGAAGATGAGGAGAGATTTGTGCGTTTGGCAGTACTAATAAATGCGAACAGTTCTTTTCAATGATGCAAGTTAATAAATCAAAACAACGTACAAGACTGACTGACGATAGTTTGGAAAATTCTTTACGTCTTTGTATCAGTGGAATTAATCCAAACATTGATGGATTAGTTTCACAAATACAAGCTCAAGTCTCTCATTGATTTCGGTGTCGCTATTTGACTCGTTTTTTGTAGTAATTCCCAATTTTACGATTTAATTATAATGTTGTACCTATTTTTATATTTCATTTTGTTATTTTAATGCTGGAAGAAAACAAATTGAATAATAACTTTAGAGAAAAAGATTAAATCTAAGAGCAAAAAAGTACAAGTGTGTAATTGAATATGAAACAAAAAAGTAGGGACCAAAAAATAGAAATGTATAACAAATAGAAAATATTAGGTTAATAAATAAGACCTTAATTGAATAAATAGCTGTTTATTTAAAAAAATAAGGAATAAATTTGATAAGAAGGAAATATCAATATTATAAAATACTTTTCCTCTATTAATGTAATGAATTATTCAAGAATTCCATCTAAAAGCTTTCAAATATATTTAAAAAAAAAACCGAGAATTTATAAGTAAAAAGGTAGTACATGAGTGGATATAAAAAAGCAAAGAAAAAACTATATTTTTGAGTAAAGGTGTATTTTCTTCAGATGGTAGAACTGTGTGAATGTGTGGTCTACCCTTCTACAGTAATTCGTGTGGAATTTGTAAGTTAATACGTTGATGGCATTCAGCAAGTATGTGTTTAACAGTTAGGTGAACATTGCAAGTTTGACAAATTGGAGTTGTTTTTCTTTCTAACAAATATGAGTGTATGATTAAAGTATGTTCAATTCGCAGTCACATTTTACGACTAGACACTCAACCTCAGGACCCTGGAACCGCATAGCTAAATAAATAAATGATGGTACCTCTGGAATGCAGTGTAGTACACTATCTACGTCCATCTAATTTATATTGAGGAATTTCAACTAAATATTTATTCGTCAATTATTCATTAGTTAAACAACATATATTTTCGGCTTTAGCAGAGTTCCCTTAAGGGAAATCAGGTAGTGAGGTTGTACTCATGATGCGATTTTCGACATTTTCCTTCAAATGTCCATCGTACCTACCTAGGAGATGACGAAAATGAGGTCCGTTCTAAACTGTATATATATATATATATATATATATATATATATATATATATATATATATATATGTCAGTTACCGCTATAGCGGTCGCTATTATTGTTAGTCGTTACCAAACTCGATATTTAGTCGTTTTATGTAAAAGGAAAGATCAAGTTCGTTAACGGCTGAAATCGGACCAGTGGGAGGGGGGGGGGGTTAGAGGGGGGATTTTTGAAAATTCAAAATATCTCCGTTACTATAAGTTGGATCGAAAAAAGGCGTATAGAATAAATCTTATTGCAAATTACATTTAATATAAATATTGCTATATACATTTATTCTCTATCTTGAATATTAACTGAAATATTTGCATTTTTGAGTTTTCAGCCTTCAGCAAACCCTCTACTTCTACTCATGTTATATAAACAATACTCGGTTATGTAAAAAGCCACATCATTTGAAGCTTAAATACCAAATATTGTTTTCAAGAGACGTTTATTATACGAGAAACATGAAAATATGTTCTGGTAACCCCCCCCCCTACTTCATAAGTTTTTGGACTCCTTAAATTTGGTTGATGAGATAAAAATTATTCTGATTCATTATAAATTACAGTACTAGAAATAGTAAATAGTTTTCAATCAAATTAATACGTTATATTCAGATATATTACAGCAATTGTTTTTCTTTCCGGTAAGAAGTTGGCAGAAATGTTTGTTTACATTCAGATGCTTTCCGTAGGGAGGTTTCTAATTATATTTAGTATTTATTCACTTAATATTCTTGGTGGTGTTGTGTTACAGGTGTGTAGATTTGTCTATTGCTCACGTGGGAAATCTGCTAAGTTTACGCAGCACCTGCGTGACAGGCTTTTTTATGAATTTGGATTTTACCAAAATAATTAAATATCATTTAATTCGAGAATAATATTTTTTTTTCAGGCATGATTATCTCTGGATTTTTCTGGGGAGTGTTGTCAGATTCTTACGGACGTCAACGCTTGATAGCGGCTGGTTTCCTTTTGGATTTCGTTATGAACACACTTTGTGCACTGGTACCTTATCTACCCGCGCTTTTAGCTTTCAAGTTTCTCTCAGGGTTCATGTGAGTTTGTTCTTTATATTGTGTTTTACATTCTGTGTAAGTGAACCGGATTAAATTTTATAATATCATTCCAATATTCTTTTGTATTTTATGATTTCTGTAAGGCCAAAATCGAAATTCCATTTTATCAGATTTCCCTTTAAGAAAATAGTAAATATTCAAACTCTTTTCTCAAATGCCCGTCAGTGTATGGATAAATACTTAAATTAATACTTACCTACATACATGGCTTGCATTATGTAAAACAGTTAGAGAATATCCCTGATCGATCTAGAAAAAAATAAAAATCTGACGCGGGCACCCCAAAGACTGTTTTACTCCTATCAAAATATATTTTTTAAATATATTTTCTTTCTTGCATCGGATCGAAAAATGTCATAAAACGTAATTCATAGACCTTTTAATGACAATTAAGAAGGGTAATAAACAAATTTTCTTCATCAACTATTCGCTTTTTTTGTTGTTGTTTCTTTCGTCAAAGCAGAACTAAGCATTACAACGATCCTAAATAGTAGAACGTTTCAACATTCTAAGGGTAACCGTTTTTGAGTTTTACGAAGTAGGTTGAACTACTAATACGCTGAAACTAGTTAAGGAGAAACAAATAGATAATTCCGTTTAACCAGAAAAACGATAAATTACATCGTTTACTTCATATAAAAAAGTAAAAATTGCAAAATTTTAAATGTAATGAAATTATTAGTGTAATCGTCCATAGTCGTGATCCGTTTAAGCAGTTTCCCTTGAGGGGAAAATTTCTCGATATTAAAACGTTTTATAATAAAACTAAAGATGAAGTTCGTTTATCGGCTGAAATCCGCCGGGAAGTTTTGAAGATTTAAAAAAATATACGTTATTATACGCCCGATCAAAAAATTGATAGAATCAATCATATTGAACACTTTAATGCCTCTAAATGTTGTTATATAAAAAATATTTCCCTCTTCTATGTACATATTGAACATTACACGAGGTATTTGAATGTTTCAGCTTTCAGTCATCAGTAAACCCCGAATTCTCTCCTTGTTATATTGACAATATTGTTGCGAAAATTAAATACATGAATAATCCTTCAGAGAGAGAGAGAGAGAGAGAGAGAGAGAGAGAGAGAGAGAGAGAGAGAGAGAGTCGCGTATTTGGAAAGTGTGACGTAGATCAAAGAAGCCGACAGAACGTTCTAGCTCCTTAGAGACTCGTCCAGCCCAGCGTCGAAGGAACCAGACAATTCCCCTTTGATGTATGCCGACAACCTATATAAGAGCAGCCAGCCGTGAGCAGTCAGTTTTTATTCTCACCTGTCTTGATGTTCACATCAGTGCTACAGTGCGACTTAGTGCAGTGCGGTAAAGTGTTTTTATAAAAAGAACAGTGATGTGCCGTGAATGAAAATAAGAGTTTAGTGCCGTGTTTAAGATAGTGCAGTGCCTCGATGTAATGGACAGTGTAGTGCCGCGAAGTAAAGGACAGTGCAGTGCCGTCTTGTTGTGAATTTCAGTGACCATGAGTGAATTGTTGGACTGTGTAATCTGAAGGACAGTAACGCTATCAGTCTACACTGTGAGTAGTAATTAAGAATAATTACCAAGTGTATTGTGCATTGTGAAATAAATTGTGCAGTGATAATAACTGTGAAACTTGCGTGTATTTAATTTTTCAATCCAAAAGAACTCTTATTAAAAACGTTTATTACTGGTTTTGGTAATAAAAACGTAACAATATGATGATATATAACCAAACACTTTATTCGGAGCTTAAATACCAATTATTTTTTTAACAGATCTTTAACTGATGAGATACATTTAAATACCTTGTTATGACTTCATCAATTCATATTTTACGATCTTACCTCAGTAATGTTTATTTGTTCTATACTTTACTCAATATTTTTTCGTTTCAACCAATACTAAAGATTATATTCGTTAATGGCTAAAATTGGACCAGGACTAGGTGGAGGGGGAATTCGAAAACTCAAAATATCCCCATTATTATGAGACGGGTCAAAAGACGTTGCAGCACAAATTGTGTTAAACTATTAGTGCCCAAATTCTACATATTAAGCTAGTTATTCGCACTTCCTTGATTTCAGCCATCAGTATACCACCACTTCAACTAGGATTTTTACTAGGAAATAGAAAATATTTGTGAGAAAAGATCAATAATGTGTCATACAAGTACGTGGGAAATCATCCGAGAGACTTTTAATAGTTACTTAGCTAACAGTTCATTATATTGAAGCATATAACATTTTTTTTATAAATCACATTCCATTTCAGGGTATGTGGTCCTTTTTCGATTTTTATGGCTTACATATCGGAAGTTTTTCTGGAGGAAAAAAGAGATCTTGCTGTTTTGTCCTCCGGCATATTTGGATGTACCCTCACAGTTGCACAAGTCTGTATGTATACAATTCACAATTATGTAGTAAGTGGTTTAAATGAATATTTTCCATGTATTAATAGAATAAACATTTAATAGAATAATTCATTTAATATAATAAGGGGCTCAGGTTAGCCATGTGAGTTAAAGCGTTGTCCTTAATCTCACATGGTAAACCTAGAGTGGCAAGTTCGATTCCCGCCTGAGCAATAGGAATTTATTTAGTGGCGGAATTCATTAGGTAAAATCCCACTTTGCATAGAAAAGGGTGGTTACCTGTAGAGAACCCGTCACAATTAGCCTTAGGTGCAATAAGTGGACATTAATAAATAATTTAATTTAATATAATAAGCTATGATTTAGTGGAAAATTTTAATTTATAATACAAACTAATCTTTAAGGATAAATTTACGAATGGTATTGTCTCCATTTTAATTTATCACGAGCAATAAATGCTAAAGTTAAAACTGTTTGGTTTAATTTTTGTCTTTTCTTTGTTATAATTTTCAAATCTCCAATTTCTTTTCGTTTTGAACAGAAAGGCTTACATCTCATATAGTTGTAAAATTTAAGAGGAATTGGCCGGTGTAGGAAATAAAAATATAAAATAAAGAACAGAATATGGCTGATCTTGAATGTGAATTAGAAAAAAAAATGTAGAAACACAATTTGTATTGGAATGAAAAATTACTGAACAATCTGTGGACTCCAACACAGGAAATCAGATATAAAATCATTTCACCACGGACGAGTAGAAGAAGTGTGATTTGTTGAAAGAGCATTAAAATCAAAGCTCACAGAAGGGCAATTCGGAAATATAACTTGCATTGATTCTAACTAAAAGATAACCCATTATGTCCTTGTGACTTCAGCACTAAACAAACTTAACATTTAATATACGACTTTGGACTATTGACAGACGAAAGACAAATTTTAAAGCAGATTGTGGCAAACGAAGTAATGCAATGACCTCTCGAACCCAGAGTTTTTTTATAAATGCAAAAAAAAAACTCTTTGAAAATTTACTGAGAAAGTTTATCAAACGAGTGAAACTGGAATACTTAATACAGATAACTTTGTATATATTTATTTCATTATTTTGTCCATTTGCATTTTTTTTAAAATTATTATTTACTTTACTAATTATTTATTTTGGGGGTTGAGGTTAATCATGTGAGTTATAGCGTTGACCTCAATCTCACATTGTAAACAGAGTTGCAAATTCGATTCCAGCCAGGGCAAATAAGAATTTTTTATTGGCGACCACATTCCAAAATCCTTAGTCCCATCCTGGCTACAAAAGGGTAGATAACCCGCCCCAATTAGCCATAGCAGCAAAAAAGTGTAACTTAATAAATAATAAGAATTATGTATTTTATTTTATTTACCCAAAACGTTAACGCACTCTCATAATTTTATTTATATTACAAATTGTATGTATTTACATTCATTGTATTAATTTTCATTATTTTTTATTAATTTTAATTTAGAACAACCAGAAGCATGTTTATTGTATAATATTACCATAATTTAATACAAATATATGGTGTGTAAAAATATAAATATCACATACAGGTAAAGCCCATTTCATAAAATCAGACGAAATATTTTATTTTTTTTATTTTTTTATTTTTTTTTTTTACACGTCCATTTTATGCTACTAGTCTAATCGGGACGGGTTATCTACAGGTTACCATCCTTTTCTATCCAGGGTGGGTACAAGTAGTTTATTTTATGAGTCCGTCACTAAATAAATTTCTACTGCCCAGGGCGGGATTCGAACCCGCCACTCTAGGTCTGCCATGCGAGATTAGGACCAACGCCCTAACTCTCACGGCCAACCCGAGCCCCTAGATGAAATATTTAAGTGGTGTAAAAAGTACATTTATGTGACATTGCCACAGACAGTAATATTTACTATCATACATAGATAAAAACAGGGACGAACTTTCATTGGAATATATGATAAATATTAACAGTACTGAAAAGCTAAATAACATATTAACTTTATTAAGAGTATATTATTCTCACAATCAGTCTCTTAACATTTATTTTTTTTTTTCAGAATTATCGTATATTGTTGCATATGTATTGCTATATATTACTTATATTAATTTTCTTTCAATTTATTTATTAACGTTCACTTTTTGCAACTATGGGCTAAATGGGACGGGTTATCTACAGGTTACCACCCTTTTCTAGCCAAGGTGGGACTTAGGAGCTCATTAAATAAAATCCTTAGTCTCACCATGGCTAGAAAAGGGTGGTAACCTATAGATTAGCAATAGTTGCAAAAAGTGAACTTTAATAAATAAATTTAAAAAAAAAATTCATATAAGTAATATATAGCAATACCTATGCAACAATATACAATAATTCAGGGGTAAATAAATAAGTGTTAAGAGACTCTTAATAGAGGAAACTATGTTATTTAGCTCTTCAATTATTATAAAAGCATTGGAAATTGTATTATAAATTATTTAAGTAGAATATCTAAGGATACTAACAAAAAATGGCCCGACCCCTGGCCACGCCATGTATTTATGCCAAAATAAATACTAAAAAATAATTAATAAATTCCCTCTCTCAGGGCTTCAGAGAGGAAAAAATAAAAATATTTATAGGTGGTATGATTGTTGTTATTTTCAGTTCTGGCATTCCTGGTAATTCCTGCTGAGTCGCCAGACTGGCTCCCCCTTAAATCGTGGCAGCTGTTCATCCTGCTGTGCGGCGTCCCTGGGCTCATCACTGGAGCAGCTTGTGCTGTCAGCGTAGAATCGCCCAAGTTCCTAGCTGACAAGGGCAATACCGAGAAGGCTCTACAAGTACTGAGGAAAATATACTCAATTAACACTGGTCTACCGCCTGAAACGTTCCCGGTACTATTTTATGCAATAATGTTACGTTTATTTCACAAATAATAAACGTTGTTTATTATAGTTCTTTTGGTAGCATAATTAAACACACAAGCTTTACGACTGCACAATTTATTTGACAATGCACAGCACAATAACTCACGATCACTGAAGTTCACAAAAACACGGCACTGCACTGATCTTCACAAAGAACCCGGCACTGCACTATTCTTTACATAAACATGGCACTACACACTTCTTTACATAAAACACTGTAGCGAAACTAAAAACACTGCTCACTGAACGCACTGTTATTCACTTGAAGAGAAATGAGAACAAACTAACTCTCGGGACGAGCTGGGCTAACATCAAAGAGAATGCTGAGAATGGCTTGACGGCGTAGTCGAGACACTTCGGGCGCCAATGGTCCTTCCATCGGTTGGCTCCTTTCATCTACTTCGTTCTTCTTAAATAAGTGATTAACTCTGTTTAATTTTTCATGTACTTATTTTTCGCAACACTGCCGGCCACTTAAGCCATTTCGTCCCTAAAAGGCTCAACATCACCTTTGCCATATTTGGCTAGTAGCTCTAGGTGAACCACTTTCATTTTATACCTGGGATTGTGGTATCTCTGTGTCCTGTAGACCACGTCGTTCAATCTCTTGATCACCTTGTAAGGTCCCTTCCAGTGCGTTTGCAACTTAGGAGATAATCCTTTCTTGCGTTGTGGGTTAAATAGTAGAACCATTTGCCATTCAGTAAATCCCTCCGTATTTGCTGGCTGTCTCCTATCATACCTGGCTGTCTTATTATCACTAGCCATTTTAATGTGATCCGATATTCCATGACGGGTCGGTCTTCTGTCGTCATCCTTAGCCAGAGTAGGGTCACCCTTCTGCGCCGTCAACCAGTATCCTTCTGAGCTAACATGGCTAAGTCGTACATCAATGACCCATTCCTCTTTCTCAGTTATTGTACAATCCTTGTATTCTACGTTGCATGGACGCCTTGAGAGGCCTCATTGTGTTTTCTCCCTTTTCTATGCTCAGTAGAAAAGGTTTCTGCTCGAGGTGATAGTTTCTGGCGTCCGTCGGTAAGTAGCTTCTTTGTGGTCATGTCCAACATCCAAAAGTATTTTTGCGTTGCGCCAAATCATTATTTGCTTACCCATGTGCAGGTCAATACCATGGGCTATCTGTCTGTAAGTCGGCACTGATGATCACTTCATCCACTATGTCGGTGACAACAAATACAGTATAATATTTCGAGATTGTGGTTATGTTTAAAGTAGTGAAATACGAAGTCTATGTACTGGCTAAGTTCATGTAGTAATACAGTCAAAGTGTATGTGTAGTCTATGAGTTCTTAGGTAAGAGTCATTTATTATATGTTTTAATGTAAGTCTGCAGATGCAATGACTGGAGGGTTCGTCTTCTCCAGTAAGTAAGTGTGTGCCAGTCATGAATATCCAATTCTTAACTTTGTTAAGACTACTTCTTCTCTTCTAAAGAGCGTTTTTAAGGAAGACCATTCTTGAAGGTAAAAAGGAGATCGTGAGCTCATAATTATAGTAAGGATGTAATATTCCTTAGTGTAAAAATAATAATAATAAATGAGATTATGTTTATTTTGTGGCAAATCACTTGCTGAGCACTGTTTTCCTCATCAGTGTCCAGTTGTAAAACCAAAAATAAAATATAGAAATATAGAGTAGTAATTGTCATTGGTAGCTTTCTCACGTTCTATACATTTATTCTGTATCTTGAATATTAACCGAGATATTTGCATTTGTATTGTGTGTGTGGTCGGCAGGAGTCGGCTATGTTCGGGACTATCCGCCGAGAGCTAGTGCGGCCATTTCCGTAACTATTCGTCCCTCGTGAATAGGTCTAGAGATACCTTCCTACTACTGTTATTATTAGGCAGATTTCTCTATTGTAAAACTTCACGTGGGAAATCTGCTTAGTTTACGCAGCCCCTGCGTGACGGACTTTTTATGAGTTTCAAAACTACTTTAATTCACATTGAAAAAGGAAAACTATACACTTAAAATTTAAAATAAATGTGGAAACATCAACTAGTCTGAAGTTAAAAAGTGTGGTCTGGATTGTTAAAACGATTTTTGAATATTTATTGAAATAAATGGTAATTCACATCTTAATTTCGGTTGGTTAACAATATAATTTTGGCCTCCTAGTACGAAGGAAGTATTGTAATCACGAAACTTTTCGGCTTTCAGATGTTGTGCTGTTATTTGTGCCTGTTATAATTAAAAATAAAATGTTGGCAAATATTAAAGCTCCTATTCTGGCTATTGTCAGAGACGCCTCAAAAAAAAAATGTAACACTTCTACAGTCGAACTTGAATTTCATTCTATACATTTGGCACTCTTTAATATTGATCTTTTTTTAATTTTTAAGGCGAAGCAGATAAAAAAGCCGTTGGCACATACCAGGACATCAAAAAAAATTTCCTTCAAGGACAAAATCCAAGAATCAACAGCTGGTTTGAGGCCACCCTATATCAACAGGTTGCTGCTGGTGTTCGGAATACAAGTAGCTCTTGCAATGACGTAAATATCACTTTTAAAATACTCATTTTGAAAAAAAAAAAAATGTTTTTATTTTTAATGGTTTCGTTTTCATTCCAACGAGAACAAAGTCCGTCAAGCAATGACGCAAAAACTTAGCAGATTTCAAATGAACTTGAATGAACAGATCATGTCATCTTACGTTGTACTTCATTTTTCCTTTAGTATGAACCTACAGGAGACTAGTATATGAACTGGACTTCAGAAGTTCAGTGATCTAATTCAGATGAAAATAAAAATGGGGGTTTTTGAGATATGAAATAAAATAAAAAAAAGTCCGTCATGCAGGGGCTGCCTCAACAAAGCAGATATCCCATGTCCATCGCGTATTTGCATTTATCTCAAAACGTAAAAGTTCAATTATAACACCATTTGCTATTTAGGATTTAAATAATGGACTTCATAATATAACAGCTTAATGTTAATGTGACATTAGTAAGAGTGAGGGTTTACTGAACGCCGAAAAATAAAAAATGCAAATATCTCCGTTAGTGATAGCACGAACATAATAACAGAACATCACATTTGCAATATAATGGAAATCGCCTGAAGAAAAATTATTCCGATTAGACATGGTGCTGTAAAGGGCTGTTAATTTTAAAATATAATAATAAAATAAAATGCTTATTTTTCAGTCTAAACAAGATATTTCTCGTATAAATAATAATTCTCAGTTGTTTGCATTTTCAAGTCTCTGCACCATCTTATAAAGTTGGATTGTTTCAGATTGAATTTGATAAGGCTGTGGTTGCCAGAAATGCTGACCGTCATGGCAAATGCTGGGCCCATATCTGCAAACCAATCCAACACACTCTGCACACTTCTAGCTGCTGGGCACGAAGCTGAAGAAGCGTCTTCCCATGTAAGTGCATCAGGGTATCAAAGGTTTTTATTATTACTTAACCCTAGAACTACCAAGGGGGGGGGGGCTCCTCGAGCCCACAACTTTTTGTTTTTGTTCCCTATCACCCAATTTTAATGGGATATTTTTGATATTTTATGTATTCCTCAGAAAAACATCCTAGAGTGAGGGCATAACAATAAAATTAAATAAAAAAATTTCTATGTTGAGAAAAAAAAATTTTTTTGACGTGTGGGCTCGAGGAGCCCCCCCTTGGCAATGCAAGGGGTAGTTATACACTTAAGTACCAAGGGGGGGGCTCCTCGAGCCCACTGATATTTAATACTACTTTTAACTAGTAATTCAAGTGTTATTAATTATATTGCTCAAATAATAATTACTTTGATGTAATTTTAACATACACAAACCTTCTCAAGTTTTTTTTTTCTCAAAAAGAAATATATATATTCTCCCCAAATAATTTTTTTTCATATAAAAATATATTACTGAGATGGTTATAATTATTGCTCCTGATAGGTACTTTTTTAGAAAAGAGAAGATTTTCTAGGTTGTTCCCAACTAGGGGAACAGTTAGTCCATGCTGCATCCTGGATAAACACTCGGAAAAAAAATTATTGTGCAAAAGCACCGATAATTGCATTACGAATCTGATAATTATATTTTCTTAAATTATTATTCTATTATAATGTTATAATAACTTAGATATAGTTAACTTTTTATTCTAACAAGGTTTAGATATGTTCCTCCAGTAGAATAAAATTACATTTAATTTAAAGTCATCCTTTCTTCCCCATCCGAACTTTTTTTTTTAATTTATTTTTATTTTTGTATTTAATTTTTTTTTTAAATTTTTTTTTTTCACAGGTGTCATAAGAAACGTTCATTAAACATAATCCAATAGAAATAAAAATTTTAAAAAAATTATAGAACCAAAATAAAAGGTTTTTAAGGTTGTGGGCTCGAGGAGCCCCCCCCCCCTTGGTAATCCATGCGACCTGGGAGAGGTCGGTAATACTAGGGTTAAAATGAAAATGTGGCTAGCCTAGGTTTGGAGAAAGTATATGACTGCGTCAGAAGAAAACTCATTCTCTCCAGTAGGAATGGCGTTTCGAAGGAAACATTATCAGATTTCTGGATAACTATTTGTCTGATACAACTTTCAAGTGAGGATAGCTACTGCAATCAGATCTTATTTGGCAGGTGGACTGGAATGCCTCATTGATGTGTGCTGTTCACAACTTTATTCAACATAGCTATGAACTGTAACATCAAATATGTCCACATAAGGACTATCAAGGTTCACAATAGAACAAACAAGGTTTTAAGAAGATTATCCCATAGAACATAGAAGGCATCAAGAAGATTACCCCGTACTACATAGAAGGCAGTAAGAAGATTGTCCCATAGAACATAGTAGGCAGCAAGGAGATCATCTCATAGAACATAGAAAGCAGCAAGAACATTACCCCCTAGAATACAGGAGGTTGCAAGAAGATTATCCCATAGAACATAGAAGGCAGAAATAAGACTATCCCATAGAACATAGAAGGCTGAAATAAGACTATCCCATAGAACATAGAAGGCAGCAAGAAGAGTATCCTAGAACATAGAAGGCTGAAATAAGATTATCCCATAGAACATAGAAGGCAGCAAGGAGATTATCCCTTTAGAACATAGAAGGCAAAAAGAAGATCATCTCATAGAACATAGAAGGCATCAAGAAGATTACCCCATACTACATAGAAGACAGTAAGAAGATTGTCCCATAGAACATAGTAGGCAGTAAGAAGATTATCCCATAGAACATAGAAGACAGTAAGAAGATTATCCCATAGAACATTAATTTAATAATTAATTTTAAATTTATTCCTAATAAAAAAAAAACCTCAGAATCAGTGCATAAATATACTATCTTCATAATCCAAACTGTGTTTCAGGTTTCATCAAATAATGACGTGTATTATAACATGATAATACTCAACCTGTGCTGTCTGGCTGCTCAAGTCATTTTCATTTTCGTGGTCAAATATATTGGAAAGAAATTCATAATAAGTAAGTATATATTGCAGTAATATATGTAATACTTAATAATTTTGGAAATTTTACTGAAGACGATCTATTTATAGAAAATGCTATTTTCAATTTTCTAGAATTGTGTCGGTACCTTAAACAATCAACAGCTAATTAATAACTGCATCCACCATATGCATTAAAGTTTTTAATTTCTTGTACAAACTAAAGGAAGTATCGTAAACTCGAAGAATGCCAGTTTTCGGATTAAAGTGGTATTATATGTTTGGCCCTTCCTTCCTAGTTTTGGAGTGGTGTCCGAATGTACGTATCTTGCATAAATCACATACGAATAGACCTAGAATTTTGAAATATCATTTTAGGGCTGTTGTAACGTCTTAGAAACCCTTTTGATCGAGATCGACTAAACAAACGGGGTTAGAGGGAAAATTGAAAGTTGTTCCGTATCTATTTCATGTACAGATTTGTATAGAACATTTCGGTTACCATAAATCTATTTCACATAATTATCAAATCCGATGCATTGTATTGGAGATATTATTCATCGCTTTTAAATGAAGCTCAACGTTTCCTCAACGTTTTCTCTCTGTTTTGTGATCCTTTTATGTTTTGTGTTCCTTTTGTGTTCTGTGTTCCTTTTATATTCTATGTTACTTTTCTAGTTTTTGTTCCTTTTACGTTGTGTGTTCCCCGTCTGTTTTGTGTTCCATTTCTGTTTTGTTTAATTTTGTTAATTTTTTTTTGTATTGTTTTGTTTTCATTTGAGTTTTGATTTGTTTTTTTTTAAATTACGAACCTTTTGTTTAGAGCAACATCGCTAAAGCTGTAAAGCTCTAATAAACAAATAAATAAATTATTTATTTTTTAATTAATAAAAAAATTGTTCTAATATACTAAATAAAATATTCCAGTGGCCGTGGCAAGCATAGCAGTAGGTTGCACGATATCCATTCCAAACATCAGCAGTGAGTATATTTATGTACCGGCTTCATTAACAGTTGCAGTTCTCACGATCGCCTTCTACTCTCAAATTGGTTTGATCGTCGAAATATTTCCAACCAGTATAAAGTAAGTTTTACATTTGGTTATATGTGAAGGAGATGCATAGTATTTTAGCTTTAAGTTTTTACTGCCCAATTGCTTAAGAGACATACGAATAAATACTTCTCAGAAACGACAAACTTATTCAATTTACGGAAGACTAGATATCTTCAAATGGGCAAGATCATGGTCTTATAAGACTTATTTCTTTTGGCCATTCTGTGCAGATTGCTTTAATATCAAATGCTCATCATTGCCCCAGATGAATACTTATAAAAGTGTTAGTAATGCAAAGAATTGGAATTTTATAAATTAATGTTATTATTTATTGAAAAGCAATGGCACCTGAAGAGGAGGTATGTAGGCCTCGAAATATGTAGGGCAATTTTGAATGCAGAGGAAAATAAAACAGTTATTATTGTTGACTGTGTCCACAAAACAATGATGAATAAATCAGAAATTCGAAATGAACCTCTGGACGAAGCTCAATCGAATATAAAGGTTTAGAAAAAGGGCCTTTTTTAAATTACAAATTTATTTATTTTGAATACTAATTTTTATTTTTTTTAAATCCTTATTTGACAGTTTTTTTTTTTAATTTAATAAATATATATTTTTTTTCTTTTAGAGCAACAAGTGTGAGCTTGACATTTGTTTGTGGGCGTGTTGGAGTCCTGACTGGAAACTTCCTCATAGCGAACCTCATGTATTCATATTGCGAGTTTATGTTCTATATTCTCAGCCTGTTTTGCGTCGGTAATTAGTTTTTTTTTATTTTATTTTATTCTATAAATTAAGTAATATTGTTATAACGTATTAATAAGGAGGAGGATAGCTTCGAAATCAGTTATTGAAGATTCTCTTGACATATATTAATCGGTCTGATAAAATTAAGGTCATCATAATACTTGGAGAGTGTCATTATGATCAGGACAACTGGTTAACATAAAATGCCAGTGGGCTACACAATAACACATTACATTTTGTTTTTATTTTATTTTATTAAAAATATTACAGTCTGCATTTAAATGCATTTGGTAATGTGTGATATGTCTACATCGACAGAAGCTACACCCCTTCACCACAATAAGAAGAGCAGCACCTCCCTGCCTGGCAAGGAAGTCACAAGCTAAGGAGGAATGGCACTTGATAAGAAAATAGCCACTGCTATCACTTCACTTTACACTTCTATAGGAGATCTCTGGGCCATTATCTCTTGTGGAGGGGAATATGGATGAGTGGTACTGGAAAGGGCTAGGACTTCTGGATTAGGATGATTGGATAGCCTGCTGTGGAATTTTCTGTACCTTAAGGGGATTAGGTCATTTACAAATTGGATATTAAGATCTTTATGGGTTAGGACTAATATGATTTGGGCAATTAACAACTAGGTTATTATACCCTAGATCTTTATGGAGGGAAGCACATTACAAGCACTGATAGTGTGTTGGTAAAACGCACGCGTTCCGAAAAACACTATGCTCTAATAAATTTCTTATATTTAAGGGATTTGCATTTTGTATCTAAAAGTGGCCCTGATAACGATGAACCCTCAACCAGCTCATATAACTCTCTAGCCAAGAGTCAGCAAAGTAATGAGTTGCAGTACAATATCGCACAACTGCTACAATGTTCTTGGAATCAAGAAATGTACTTAAGTGTAGTGCATAATATCATCAAGAACATTATGAAAATATTGATTTAAGCAAGACTTAAATAATGGGGGAGCACAAAAAAATTCAAACTCAGCCATCGGGATGAACAAATAAATTGAAATGTTTTTAATTCTTAAATATTATTTATTATATTATTATGCTATTATTATTCTGTTATCATAGATGCTTGGTAGTAAGTGTTAGAGTATAGTGATCCTATCCTTCCAACAGTAAATAATTCAGAGTAACCTCTATGGAAGCTCTGTTCACAGTGGTGTGGCAGATATATAACTTGTAATAGCCGCACTTTCTCCTCGATTTGATATATTAATTCTGGAAGAAGAGATAATATCTGAAACGATACAGCCAATTTTATACAATATGAAAGCCAAAAGGTTACGACAGGCTGGGCATGTGACAAGAAGTAACCCAAACGGCTAGAAGACAATGAACGCGACATGGGGCGATTTCTTTGAGGTTGGGTGGAAAAACACGCCTACGATAAACACAAGTAGAGACAACGGGTAATGACGGCTAAAGATCTTTATAAGAAGTCTGTAAAACCAGCCAAGAAAAACATAGAGGTTTCCAAATATTTACAGTATGTCGGGCATGTACGACAAAACGTATTCGTACTAATAATAGGCAATAATTAACATTCAAAACCGGGTTTTACAATAGAAAAAATTATAAACTAACTATTTGGAGTGATAAAATGTACAAATGATTGCCGAATTTCTTGAGTTGTTGCCTTCTCGGGATAGTGACATAATAAAAATTGCGACAAACGGCCTTGCAAGATAACCAGAACATAGTCCCTAAAACGAACGAATCATTTAGGAATACTTTTAACAAAATACCTCTTGCTAATCAAGAAAAAAATGGAAATTCATTTGGATATAATATGCACAGCAGTAAAGCTAAAATACTTGATAAAATATACCAGTGACAGAATTTCTAAATTTACATTTTTATTTGTAATTTTATTTTTTTGATTTCCTTTTTTCAGGCATTATAGTCGCATGTATTCTTCTTGACACTACGCCGTTTGAGGGAACGAGCAAGGAAAATGCAAGAATCAGACACGAAACGATGTGAGGTCGATCTCATCCACAAAAATATTTGAAAAAGCAATCAAAGCGAATGACCAACGACATTTTATACTATTTATATTAAATAAATTACTTTAAAAAATATATATTTCATTTTTAACTTTTCCCACTTCCAACTAGCATCTGACAAAGCCCTTCACTTGGGGGCATGCTTAAAGAAAGCAGATTTCCCACTTGTTAGTATAACACACTTGAGATCTCATCACCCAAAATATTATCTATTTCTAAATTAAAATCCGATAACTAGAAGCAGAAATCAAGTAAGCACGAATAACTGGCTTAATATTTAAGATACAAAATAATGTATAGAACAACTGTAGAGCTTCAATAACTTAACATTTTCGTGTTAGTAAAACACACGCTTCATCTTATCTCACCACACATTCCCTATTCCTATGTAAAGTACCGATGAGTAGAATGCAGCGGGGGGGGGGGGGGTTACTGAATGCTGAAAACAAGAAAGCACGATTACTTTAGTTACGATAAAATAAATAGAACAAAAATTGGGGATCATCAATAGTTTAACAAGATTCGTTCTATAACATTTTAATATCCGACTCATAAGAATGGAAATATTAGCAGATTTCCCTCAAGGGAAATCAGCTATTGAGGTCGTACTCATGACGCGATCTTCGAAAAATTTCTTCAAATGTCCATCGATCCTACCCAGGAGATGACGAAAATGAAGTCCGTTCAAAATTATATATATATATATATATATATATATATATATATATATATATCTATATATATATACATTTGTCTATTAACACTCTAGCGGTCGCAATTTTTGTTTAATCGTCACCAAACTCGGTATTTAATCGTTATAGGTAAAACGGGTGATCAAGTTCGTTAACGGCTGAAATCGGACCAGTGGGAGGGGGGGTTTAGAGGGCGGATTTTCGAAAATTAGAAATATCTCCGTTACTATAGGTCGGATCGAAAAATTGTATCGAATTAATCTTATTGAAAATTATATTTACTATAAATATTGTTATATACATTTATTCTCTAACTTGCATATTAACCGAGATATTTGCATTTTTCAGTTTTCAGCCATCAGCAAACCGCCACTTCCTCTCATGTTACATAAACAATACTCTGCTACATAATAAATCACATTATTCGAAGTTTAAATACCAAAAATTGTATTCAAGAGACCTTTATTATACCAGATACATGCAAATATGTCCCGGTGACCCCCACCCCCCGTTTAAGGTTTTGGTCTACTAATATAAAGATTGATTGAAATAACAATTATTCTGACTCATTATTAATTACAGTACTAGATAAAGTAAATAGTTCTCAATAAAATTAATATGTTATATTCTGATATGCCGTATTTCAGTAATTGTTTTTCTTTCCGGTGTGAAGCGAGCAGACCCGTTTGTTTACATTTCTAACCTAACGCTTCCTGTCGACAGGTTATTGAAATTGGATGAAACATTTCTTATTTCCGTTTGTATTTATTCACGGGGGTGTTGTGTTACCAGTATGTAGATTTAGCTATAACTAAGCTTCACTTGGGAAATCTGCTTAGTTTACGCAGCCCCTGCGTGACGGACTTTTTTGAATTTTCGAATCCCCCCCCCCAGCTATTACATGTCCAATTTCTATCAATTAAATATATGATCTGATGTTAAATGAACTGAAGAGGTTAAATGTCGAGAATGGTATATACGAGTATCAAATAAACATTTTCGAAAGATGAACGTAAATATTTATTGATGACGTCTTCACTCAAGGAATTTGCATGTATATTATTACGTATATTATTTGTTTTTACGTCCCTTGAAAACAATATTCGGTTTAGGTTTCTTACAGATCAAAAATCCGTGTCTTTTATGTTCGATGGCAAATAACTTAGCAAAGCCAAGAGCGAGAAAATCATCAGTTAGCGACTAGAACTATCCTGCTTCCATTATGAAACTTTGTACAGACCAGAATGATGCAGAATACGCACTGTCAAGAATATGCTCTGCGATCGAATGCAATTTTAACAAACTCAAAGAGCCTCACGACGAACTATGTCATCCCGGAGTCACTTTATTGTATCACTTGATAGACATGAAGAATTTGCTGGAAGACATTAGGGAAGTAATGGCGTCGAGCAAGATTTGTGCTGAGCTGAAACAGAGGTTCAATAAGCAAGAAGGACACCTTAACTTATTCATAACTAAATATTATATATAATTTACTCAATTAGTTATGGCAAAGGGCCAAACTAGCTTTTGGCGGGAAACTCGTCCGTTATACGTTATCGCCCCAAATTTAATAAAAATGCAAATATCTCGGTTAATATTCCAGATAGAGAATAATTGTACAGAACAATATTTATAGTAAATTTAATTTACAATAAGATTGGTTCTATACAACGTTTTGATCCGACGTATGGCAACGGAGATATTTCGAATTTTCGAAAATACCCCCTCTAACCCCCCCCCTCCCACTGGTCCGATTTCAGCCATTAACGAACTTGATCTGTCTTTTTGCATAAAACGTTTAAATATCGAGTTTGGTAAAGATCAAACAAAAATTGCGACCGCTAGAGCGTTAACAGACACACACACACACATATATATATCATTTTTAACGGACCTCATTTTCGTCATCTCCTGGGTCGATGGACATTTGAAGAAAATTTTCGAAAATCCCGTCATGAGTACGACCTCAATAGCTGATTTCCCTTAAGGGAAATCTGCTAACAGACCAACAGCCACACTGCATTACTACAAAAGTCCGTCACGCAGGGGCTGCGTAAACTAAGCAGATTTCCCACGTGAAGGTTTACAATAGAGAAATCTGCCTAATAATAACAGTAGTAGGAAGGTATCCCTCGGGTATTCATTAGGGACGAATAGTTACCAAAACGGCCGCCAGAGCTCTCGGCGGATAGTGCCGACCACACTCACAATACAAATGCAAAAATCTCGGTTAATATTCAAGATACAGAATAAATGTATAGAAAAATATTTATAGTAAATTTAATGTGGAATAAGATTGATTCTATACACTTTTTTGATCCGATGCATAATAACGGAGATATTTCGAATTTTTAAAAATCCCCCCCCCCTCTAAACCCCTCCTCCCACTAGTCTGATTTCAGCCATTAACGAACTTGATCTTTCTTTTTACATAAAACGCTTAAATATGAAGTTTGGTAACGATCAAACAAAAATTGCGACCGCTAGAGCGTTAACATACAAATATATATATATATAATTTTGAATGGACCTCATTTTCGTCATCTCCCGGGTAGGATCGATGGACATTTGAGGAAATTTTTCAAAACTCGCGTCATGAATACGACCTAAATAGCTGATTTCCCTTAACACCTTCACTGCGGAGCCTCGCAGCATATGCGAGGTCCTGAGTCACTCCTTGGTGCGGGCCTCGCATACGTTGCGAGGAGCGTCGCCCCCCCCTCCATTCGTTCTAGAGACCTGAAGGTTGGAGTGGGGAGAACCTCCGCACTCACAAGGATTCAGTAGTGTTCTGACCACCGTCTGGCCAATTCGTTTGCAGTTTCAAAAATTTTTGGGGTTATTATTTTTTATGGGCCATCTTGTCTCTCCATCAGAGGCTCATTCATTATTGGAGGTCCATATTCCCCTATAGTACCCCTGATTTCCCTTCAATGATGTCACGAGACACGTTTCTCCGTATACTGAGAAGCCTGCACTTCGTCACAGAACCACAAGACCCGAACGTTGAGCATGATCCGCTGTATAAAATTCGGCCTCTGTTAAATTTTTTTGTTGAGAGGACGAAAGAGATATACTACCCCTTTCAAAGAATTAAGTTTGGATGAGTCCATGATGCTTTGGAGGAGTAGGCTATTCTTTCGCCAGTATATCGCTAATAAGCGCCACAAATATGGAATAAAGATTTATATGTTGACTCAACCTGACGGTCTTGTGCTGAAGTCTACTCTGGGCGAAGGGATCCACAAGTTGGAGGGAAAGGACACTCGTATAAAGTTGTCAGATATTTGGTTGATGACTATCTCGGCCACGGCCATGCCATTTACGCTGACAACTTTTATACTTCTGTCCCCATGGCCCACGAGCTTCTGGATCAGGGTACCTATCTTACTGGTACTCGGAGAAAGACTCGGAAGGGCAACCCAGCTGATATAGTGGGGGCTAAGCTCAAAAAAGGAGAGATAAAAGAGAAATTTACTGTTAAGGGTGTGTCCGTTTTCAAATGGCGCCACAAACGAGATGTCATTATTATTTCATCGGAGTTTGATGCCCAGTTAAAGGCGGTCACGAGCAGGGGGAAGACCGTCGAGAAGCCCGAGGCAATTATTAATTATATTTGTATTGACAGGTCCGATTTATGATTTCATAACCAATTACGAAATAAAGAAATTTCCCATTACTAAACGAAAGTTTCTGTACAGGTGGTGTATTTTCAGCTATATAAGTTCATTTTGGATCAATATGATTTTCATATAGATCTATTCCATTATTATGTTTACTTTATATGCATTTGTAACCTAATAATCGTATTTCTTCCTCCCTATGCAACGTATGCAATGTCCGCACACGACAGTGCACTAGGTAGGGAAATACACACAAAATGTTCTGTCTTGAGGGTTTGCCTACCTAATTCACTGCCGTGTGCGGACCTCGCATACGTTGCGAGGTTAAAAAAAATACGATTATCGTTGTTAAAAATGCATAACAATTACCACAAATAGGTTTTTACTTAGTTTGAACAACTTTAAAACAGAAAACAACAAAAAAAAAAATCGTTTTTTGGAAGTGATTTTCGATTCGGGCATCCGCAGCGAAAGTGTTAAGGGAAATCTGTTAAAAACAAGATTTGTACAAAACTGGGATAAAGTAATCAAAGTTCAAGAAGAGAAGAGGTGGTTCTTGCTCGATTGCGACTTGGCCATTCCGGTCTAAGGTAGTAAGTACCTTATGGAAAAATCTGAACCACCAACTTGTTTCCTATGCAAAAGAGTACTCACTGTAAAACACTTACTTACTGGGTGCAGAAGACCACATAACATAGATCTTACAATCTCGGAAGCGCTTCTAAATAGCAAAAGTACATATCTGGACGCTTTATTAAAATATTTAAAACAAGAACATATATACAAACTTATATAATACTCATCCTTTTCTTATTTCCAGAAACATATAGCCAATACCAATAGAATGTAATGCTAAATTACTTTTTGTGTTACCTATTGTGTGAGTGATTCTGAATGCTTCTGTAAGATTTTAGAAACTTTTAAATAAATTCTTATTTATTTATTATAAATTATTACTAATCATAGCTTTATTAATTTTTATAAAATATTTGTTGTTTTTGAATTTAATGTTACGCTTTTGTTTTTTCGTTTTCGTTAATTATTCGTGTACTATTTTTGTTTTTGTTTCTTTTTTGTTTACTTTTATTTTCTCGTTCGAAAATTTCTCTGTTTTAATAGTTTTTATTTAATTAGTTCTTATTACGTTTTACTTTTTCTTTTCCACTAGTGATATCGCTCAGTAGCAACTATAAGTATAAAGATGAATTATATTCATCAATTTGGAGTACTTTTACTATTTCGTTATTCGATGAAGGGCGTAAATCACTCCAAATTGCGTGATACCGAACAAACAAATAAATAAATAGTTAACGCCCTCTCCTACACCTGCAAATTCACTGTCGATGTATCCAGAAACATGCATTGTCCAGCTTGAATTTCCTGTCTATCTCACATTCGCTTCTTTTACATGAAAAGTTGTTCTCATTAGTACATCATTCCAGCTCGTGGAAAATCCGCTTAGTTTATGTAACGTCTTTGTATTTTACTTTTTAAAGTATTGGCTTTTGTTTGAGGTTAACTGCTTTGGGTTTGTTTAGTAACCTGCAAGTGTATAACCTTTGCAGTTTGTGTATTCTAAGGTCAGAAGGATATTAAGTTAAAATGACTAGAATTAAATTAGAAGACGACAAAAACAAGGAAAAAGGGAATGGTGACAATGAAGATTCAGAATCTGTCGAAGAGCAACCACTTGACATTGGAGAGCATTACCTTGTCAGGAGAAAATCTGATGATTGGCGTAAGCATAAATTTATTTAACATGCTTGTAGAAGTATATCTCCCAATTTGTCATAGTAGCATAAAGTGGACTTAAATAAATAGAAGAATATTATACCTCAAAACGTTTCGTAGATATAGTTATTGTCATTCAACTCAATTATCAGTAAACATGATATTTGGACTTTTATAAATCCTTTTTTGCTCTTAAAAGGCCTCATTATTCAGTAAGTTCAATCTGTATGGAGAAATATAGGCGATAAATTTAATAAATAAATGCCATTAAACAAGAGTACATGCCATATTTAAGTAATATTGTGGCAAAGCATATTAGTACTTTTTAAATTTTATACTGAAGTACTTTCTTTTAACTTAAATAACTCGGTGTATAAATGCAAATTCTTTTGACTTGGTGGGAATAACATCTATGATTTTCCTTTATTCTTTTAGTGATCACTGTACTCAGGGAAGAATATTGGACATTTCTTTTAAGACTGGGTTAATGTTTGCAAACATAAATTGGTAAAGTATTTACGGATTAACTTAAGAACAGTTTCTACTAGTTAGAACTCATTCTTTTTGTAGAATTGGCCGCAGCTCTGTCTATTCACGTCGTCTGTTTATTCTTCCTTCGATGGGTAAATAAAAACTTTTTGACAACAAAGAAGAATATACAATTGCGTGTTTGGAGAAGATTGATGATCGTTATTATGTAGATTCCCTTGATTATAAATTTCCTTATAGCAACCAAAAATATGGTCTAGTATTATGTAAAATATTCGCCTTATGTGAGAGAGGGGAAGGGGGGTGCTAATAGTTTTGAGAGCTCCATCTCCAGCAGTGTATTACGTGATTATATTTCAAAAATTTTCTTTCTTTGAAATCAAATATGAGGGCAAGAAAGGATTTAGTTTCATTTCATAACTTGAGTCTACGATTTTTTCTTATTATTATCTGTTAATTTGAGTTATCGGCTTGATCTCCCCTTGAGGTATGAGGTTTAGTTTTGTAACAGATTGGCTATGGTCCTACTCTTGTGCCTCTACATCTTAAGGCAAATCACCAACTGTTTACATTTGAATGTGCTATTTTTTTTTTCAATTATTTTATTTATATATTTGATTATAGATCCTGCTGAAATTATTGAAACTCGCTACAATGAGCAAGAGAATGTATATGAATATTACGTTCACTATGAAGGATACAATAGAAGACTGGATGAATGGGTGACCAGAGACAGGTAAGAAACAACAATAACCTTGATGAATTATCTCTTCTTGTCTGACTACATTGTAATTTGCTTTTGCCAACATAATTATTAATATTGATATTTTAATGGCAGGGGCCACCAACAAAAATTTCTTTTTTCTATTATTGACTTTATTGAAAATTTGCTTAGCAAGCTCCGTCTATACCACCACTAGAGGTGTCTGGTAGTAATGCCCACTATATTTCAACGATTTTCCAATCAGCTTCTTTAGAAGAAGCCAATTTGAAAATTGGAGAATCGTTGGTAGTATAACCTGAAACTTGAAATATGCCCTGTACTCAACAATCAGAGCGAGTTGTCAACAACAATGTTTAAAACAGCATATAAAACTTCCCAGAACGGGTGGTCCTCAGGCAGTTACATCATTACCACCCCTCAATTAGGAGGGCTTGCTGGTTGAAATATACTTGTAAAAAAGGACTTATATTATTATCATTTTATATATATATATATATATATATATATATATATATATATATATAATTCTACTGTACGTGTGTATGTCACTGAAATCCTACTAAACGGCTGGACCGATTTGAATGATTTTTTTTGTACATATTTGGGTGACGCCCTGGGTGGTTTAGCGTCACAAATCAGCCTGGCAGTTGGAGCAGGAGTGGGGGTTGTAAGGGAGGCCTAAAATTATAAATAGCGATATTTCGTCTTCTATTGGTTTTTCGGCAAATATGGAAAGGATAAAAGTTGTTTATTTTGTTATTTAGAGTAACTTTTGTTATTATTCACTTTTGTAATATAACAAAGTATAAACGAGATATACACTAAAAAATTAAGGTGGGAGCCTACAATTTTATTGGGCACTAACGATTGAACCGAACTTAACAAAACTATATACGTAAATCAGCATTACTTTTCCATGATTATAAGCTATATTAAATTTTTTAGGTTCATACGGGAGTGGGGGTTATAAGGGAGGTCTGAATAAAAAATTTGCGATATTTTATTTTCTATTTGTTTTTAGGCAAACATACACATAACAACTGTTGTTTTTTGTGTTATTAAAAGGCGCTTTTGTTCTAAACGTAATATTATTAAATTTAATATCCTAATTGCTTGAAAGATCATGCAGGACGTCTGTCGGGTCCGCTAGTATATATATATATATATATATATATATATATATATATATATATATATATATATATATATGTATATATAAACACACTTGCCTTTTACCACTCTAGCAATCATGTTTGATTATAACTATAGGCATTGTTATACAAGTGTTTCATATAAAACTTAAGATCAAGTTCTTTAATTGCCATTTCCTAGTTGTTATTGAACAACCACAATTTCTTCATTACTAAAACTGCTCATTGAGCTCAACATACTTCGTTACTAGCCAGTAACCAATTTTCCAATTACTGCACACAGTAATTTTGTGTTAAGGTGTGCGGCTTAATTTGAGGAGAATTTCATAAAAAGAAATGGGTCTTATTTAGAACTATTTTGTATCCAATTTGTGACTAGGAATGTCAGTTAAAATTTAGTATAAACTTGCAAATATGATTTTTTTTTATTTTTCACTAATATTTCATTTACATATATTTAGGATCATGAACTCTCGTTTTGATATGTCTGAGCAGCACTGGAAGAATGCAGAAAATATTACCAATTTATTAGAACAAAGTGATAGAAAAATTACGAGGAACCAGAAAAGAAGACATGATGAAATTAACCATGTTCAGAAGGTAATTTACATTTTTGTATTATGAATGAAGGGTTGGTGTTCCTGAAAAGACATAATTTACTATGGTGGTATACGCTATTTGCAAAACTGTTTTAAAATGCTAGAACTTTCATTTACACAGTCTTCATCAGTTTTGAAATTCTTTTATGATCTGTATGACATTAATTACATCTTAGCTAAGCTTTGTTGAAATCAATACAATACACCACCCAAATATTAAAATTGCTTTAACTTAGAATTTATTCTAAGGAATGATTTTTCAAAAACTTTTGAGTTGTTGGTAGGAAACCTAAATCTCTTTCTTTGCCAGATACTTTTTATTTTTCGTATTTCTTGATTTTTAGCACCTCTGGTTCCTTTTAAATTTGAATTCTATTGCACCACTGTTTTCTCCTAAACAGTCTCTTAAACTTTGATTCTTTTTTTTTTTTTTTCTATTTATTTATTAACGTCCACTTTTTGCAACTAAGGCTAATTGGGGCAGGTTATTTACAGGTTACCGCCCTTTTCTAGCAAGGGTGGGATTAGGATTTTATTTAATGAATTCTGTCACTAAATAAATTCCTTTGCCCAGGCGGGAATCGAACTCACCACTCTAGGTTTTCAATGTGAGATTCAGGTCAACACTTTAGCTCACATGGCTAACCTGAGCCATGTGGTTCTTTAGTGTCTTTAAAATTTTGATTCTTTAGCACTTCGGGTTTCTCTTACATTTTGATTCTTTGGCTCCTCTGGTTTCTTTTAAACTGTCTCTTAGACATTAATTCTTCAACTTCTCTGGTTTCTCTTGAACATAATTTTAACTTTGGTTCTTAGGGGTTTCAGATTTTTCTTAAACGTTTCTCATTGTATAGAATTACAATAAAATTATTTGATCTAAGTTAGTGTTTTATTAATTTGTTTCCTATTTAAAATGGATTATTACAATTCGTTTATGTGTGTGTGTTCCGTAGGTGTGTCTGTGGGGTGCTTGCATTTGTAGATATACAATTTGTCCTCATCCCTTCTTAACACGTTGACGGCTAAGCCGTATGAGGTAAGATCATTCCCCATGGCTGAAAATTGTTTTTGTTTAAATTTAACCCTAATGCAATGCTTAAAATGTATCATAACAAATTTTTTCGATTTTTAAATTTTTTACTCGGAAATAATGCCTGTTGTAAGGTGTCCGACGGCCGCCAATAGGAAGGGACATCCATTCATGCACTGGAAACGAAACTCGGATGATATTTAAAATATCAATTAATATTATTTTTAATTACCTTTATTATGATTAGGCAGATTATATTTAATAAAAAATATGTTTATTAGTTAAATTTATAAAAGTATTAGTTATTGGAAAAATGTAGGATTCTAAAAAAAAAGAAGTCGATTTCTCGAAAAAAGTCGGTTGTGGGTCGGAACCTTTTTGCACAACTAATTTCATATAATCTATTTATAATATGATTATTTAATTTGGATTATTTAAAGCCATATAAATAGGCAGAAAAATAAAGATTGTCTAACTTATAGATGAATCTCAAGAGAAAAATTAAAAAAAATCCAGTGACGGGTGGCACATGTATAAAGAAGGAATGTTTGAAAGGGCGAGGAGAAAGTTTAGAGTAGTTTCCAGTTGGCTTGACCGAGACAGAATGAATTGAAATAGAACTAACAGGTGCCGTAGGGTTATCGGCAGTCGCCATTTGAGAAGGGGTGCCACTGACGAACACCCTTCGACAGCCGCCGTCAACGTGTTAAGGAATTAAATTATGTTTGGCATCTTTTCATTTTATAGCCGATAAGTATGTAAGGTTTTCAAAAGAGAATGACATGAGTAATAGGTGACTTTTGATTTTAGACTTATGCAGAAATGGACCCGACAACTGCTGCACTGGAGAAAGAACACGAAGCTATTACTAAAGTGAAGTACATTGACAGGGTGGAGATAGGGCGCTATGAAATAGATACCTGGTACTTCAGCCCTTACCCTGAGGAATATGGAAATGTAAGCAAGATCTGGATTTGTGAATACTGTCTCAAATACCATCGGTTTGAATCATCTTATGTTGCACATTTGGTAAGTTTAAAATATTTTAGTTTTGTTGAAACACATTTACTAATATTTTTATGAATTGAATTTATCAACGAGCTTGGTCATATAACATTTTAGTACAAAGGAAATATTTATTCATAAATTAAGGGATTATTCCTTTATTGAGGAAAAATGATCTTTTATAAAATGAGAAAAGGATTAAAAAGGAGAATTTTTTATTTATCTTCCACCTTACTCTCACATTTCCTTTTTATACCATAGAGATCTTTTGCCACCCTTAAAGTGAGGAGGGGGGAGGAGTGGTCCTTGGTTGTAATTTTTAAGAAACCTTAGGTATTCATTGATATTGAAATAACAATTTCGAAGTCAAGTGTTCTATGGTGTGTGTGTGTGAGTGCGCGCGTGTGTGTAATGAAATTGACATTGCATTACATAAGACCATTATAAATGACCATATATTTTATATTGTGAGTATTCCCAGCACAGAGCACATTAAGATTAATATGTATGAATGCTTAAATGTATTGTTTTTAACTTTAAATAAGAATTATATCCAATTTGGAGTGAAGTCACCATGTGCTCTAGCATTTTCATAGATAACGCCGATGGATTTTGATGATAAAATTCAAAGCTCTTAACCTCGGTACACTAAGTAATAATACGGATGAATTTCGATAATTAATTCCCGTTAAATGCTCTTTTTGAGCGTATTTCGATCGGCAGTTCAAAGTTCACTGCCGGATTAGCCCTATATAAGGACCCCCTCACGACGGATTAAAATCAGTCATATTCGGCATCCTCTGGAGGGGAGACCCTTGTTGACGAGCCACCGCTAATCCTTCAGCTTGTTCTGGCCTGCCTAGCCAGCTTGCCTGTTCTACCTATCACGGCTAAGTCAGCACTTCTATTAAACAGCTATGTGTTTCAATTGTAATATAGTTTAAGTATAATTAAGTGTCCCCCATTATATTTTCAAATGTGCCTCTTCATTTTAATTATTAATATTTATAATTGGAGAATAGTTTTATTATAAATAAATTTATATACATATATATATTTGAATTTTGACTTGAGTCGATTGTTGGTGGCCCTTCCTACATTCTTGTTAGTGGTTTGGTTGTGGGATTTTTCATATATTATAGCTTCCACTGCTTATCGCCGCACCCAGATCGCAACATGTGTCATTCCTGGTAATGTTAGTATCAGTGCATTCCTAAGTTATTTATTTCTATATGTAGCTTTGAAGATTGTCAAAATCAAACCTTTTAACCAATAACTTGTCTCTTCTTCATGAATGTTCTTTTAGACAATGACAAAGCCTTCTTTTAACTTATATTTAATGGAATAAACTCCTTTCCCCTGACATCTAGTGGACACCCCTGTAACTATTAGCAGCAACCTCATTCCGAGTTTGAAAGAGAGCGGTTGGTGGCCGCTGTAGCGAGCCTTACCCTATAAAGGGTTAAACCCCCATTTCTACTCATCGAATTTTTACTTAGATATAGAAAATATACGGGAAGAAGAGATCAATAGTGTATCAAACCAGCATATGGGAAATTTGCTTAGTTTACACAGCTACTGTGTGACAGACTTTCTTTTTTCATTCTACTATAGTCATTTCATTGGTAAACTGAAACTTGACTTTTTAAGTTTATTCTTCTTCCTTTATCCTAGGGTTGTTTCATTAAATCGTTGGCTTTAAATTTTCTAGAAGAAATGCACTGACCGGCAGCCTCCTGGAAGTGAAATATACCGGAAAGGCTCAATATCTATTTGGGAAATTGATGCAGTGCAACATAAAATGTACTGCCAGAACCTCTGCCTTCTTGCGAAGCTATTCCTCGATCATAAAACTCTTTACTTTGATGTAGATCCCTTCATTTTTTATGTGCTCTGTGAGGTTGATAGGGAAGGTGCTCATATTGTTGGTTATTTTTCAAAGGTAAATACTATTATTATTTTTATTTTTTTTATTTAGCCTGTCTTAACTTACTCTCTGAAGTAATTTTACAGATGCACTTGCCTTCAGAAGTATTGTATATTGGAGTAATGTTAATAATATTTGGTTTTATTATAAGTAGTGAAAAAAGAAGAAACATTTATATTTAAATTTAAAGTTCCTACCATTCTTAATAACATAAGGTTAACTGAGAATAGATGTAAGAAATGCCAGAGGGTATATAATCAAAATTAAGATGTAAGTTACATTTTACATGAGGATATAACAATATTTACAATTTACTCACAAAATGCAGGTACTTATCCAAAACAAGAGCTATTATTATTATTTATTAACGTCCACTTTTTGCAACTAAGGCTAATAGGGACAGGTCATCTACAGGTTACCACCCTTTTCTAGCCAGGGTGGGATTTAAGATATTATTTAATGAATTTCGTCACTAAATAATTTGCTTTACCAAGGCGAGAATCGAATTCGCCACTCTAGTTTTACCATGTGAGATATAGGTCACATATAACCAGGAGTTATAGATATTGCCGGGTGATGATAGCTTAATAGTTTTTTGCCCTAAAGCCTTAAGAAACAATCATCAAAGACAGTTGGTAATGGAAATGGTTTCCTATTGAAAAATAGAGATTGGATTAACTTAAAGCATTGAATAATCTCATCCTTTTTTTCATTATTTACTCAAAATGTTCCTCTCTGCTGTTGTATTAAGTGGTGATCGGATTTATATAGATACTGTACTATATTGTTATCATAGCTGTCGGTGGAGATTGTCGTCACTGGCTGATGGTCGAGTACAGCTGGTATTGTGCTATCGATGCAATGGCATCATCTTCAAGCCCGTCAAAAAAAAAAACAGTCTTGGACTAAAACATAAACAACCTATTAACGTAAACAACTACATGTAAACAAACTAATACGTTGACCAGACGCTTAAAACCTACTGACCAACTGACATTTAACTCAGTACAACTTTTTGACGGGCTTGAAGATGATGCCATTGCATCGAAAGCGCTTGCCATCAGCCAATGACGACGGTCTCCACCGACAGGTATGACAACAGTATCATTTATACTGATGGTTTTAACCCTTTATTTGAATTACTGTACTATATGTTTAGAATAACTGTGTTGCCTGTATTCAAATTTTCCCTATAAAGATTTAGGTAAAACTTCATTATTTTAGCATTAAAAATAAGTATGATTAAATTATTTTCAGGGTTAATTCAAATTCAATTAAGTACAATATAAAATATCTATAATTATGTGCTTTATTGATGTAAGAAAATCTATATATTCATTTCTTTGTGATTCACCGGTGGTGGCGCACATGGGAAATCTGCTTAGTTAACGCAGCCCCAGCGTGGCAGACTTTTCTGTCTACACCAGATTTTATTTATCTAAGCCAAATTACATTTTACAGGTTTGAAGAAGGGGGTATATATTTTAAAATTGTTAGATGGTTTCTTTTACATTTTTTTTTAAACATTAGAAATGTTATATGCTTTATGATTTTTATATTTATTTCTATTTTGATAGGAAAAAGAGAGCCCTGATGGGAACAATGTTGCTTGTATTCTCACCCTTCCTCCATTTCAACGACAGGGCTATGGGAAACTGCTCATTTCTTTCTCATACGAGCTTTCCAAGCTGGAAGAGGTTGTTGGCACACCTGAGAAACCACTCTCTGACCTAGGAAAGCTTTCATATCGCTCTTACTGGTCATGGGTACTACTAGATGTTCTCAGGGACTTCAGAGGATCTCTTTCAATCAAAGATCTCAGGTATTATTTTTTAAGAACCGAGTTGCTCTTTACATTGCTTCTATTTAAATTAAACAATTAGTTGTGCTACTTGGTGTTGGCAATTTAAAATTAAAAGATTTTCCATTAAAATATCAAAAACTTATTAATGTATTTATTTATTTATTGGAGCTTCACAGCTTTGGCAGTGTTGCTCTAAACAAAAGCTTCATAACTTAAAAAACTAAACAAAGCAAAACTCAAATGAAAACAAAACAATACAAAAAAATAACAAAATTAAACAAAACAGAAATGGAACACAAAACAGAAAAGGTAAAAAAAGAAAAAAAAAAAAAGATGAGGAACGCAAAACGTAAAAGGAACACAAAACATAAAAGGATCACAAAACAGAGAGAAAACACGAAAAAAAAACAGAGATGAAATCAAAACAGAAATGGGAAAGAAATAGAAACACAACACAAAACAAAACAAAAAAAAAAAAAAAAAAAAAGGAAATAGAACAAAAAAGGCGAAATTGGGAAAAAGAAAAAAAAACTGAATGAAGCACAAAAACGGAACTGAAACTCAAAAAACGGAAATGGAACTCAAAAAGCAAAATAGAACTCAAAAAACAAGAAAAGAAATCAAAAGTTATAAATGTAACACAACAAAGAACAAAACAATGAACAAGGAACAAATAAAGACAAAATTCAAAGCTAGGTACTTTATTATATTTTACTTTATATATTTTACTTTCTTTTTTTTTAATTTTTCTTTGAAAATATGCTATTGAAATCACTCATAATTACTCAAAAGTGAACTGCAATAGTCATTCAAAAGTAAATGTAAAGGTGAATCGTTTCTGTAAACATAGTATTTACTAAGATTGATAAATGTTTTGATATCAATAAAATATCTAGTTTATACATATTAGATGTATTATACTATAAGGTATGATTTAGGATGTTCTGATAATTGTGGCTGGGCATCATTTGGCGATAAAGGAGTTTATCATACTAATCGCTATCTTTACTTGTGTCGTAATGGATTGGGTTACTGGCGTATAGCCTGGGCTCAGATTCAAGTTCCACCAAGTTTAATCAATTTTTTTTTCATGTGTAATGAATTAATTAACACTCAAATTGATGAAAATGACATAAGGTGAAATCAATAATCAGTAAAGTATTTTCAATACATGAGGTTATTTATAATGCACTATGTGCTTTAAGCCTTCTTCGGCACCTTTGGAGGCACTTATTGTCACAAAACATAAAATTTCCACATCTATGAAATGATTGTATCCTTCTGCAAGATGGGTCACTAGAAGATTCTTTAATTGATTTATTAGATAGTTTGTATTTTCCTATTTTTTAGGGAAAACCACCAATACATAATAAAATATACCTCCAATTAAAGTAAAAGCCTATGTTTTTTTCTCTTAAGTACTACAATGTAATACTAAATCATGAAAGAACAATTAGGATCCGAAATTCTTTAGGAAAGTGTGATTAGATATTCATTAAATGTATTAGCCTTGTGTTATTTATGAAATTTGTTACGTGTGCATAACCTATTCAGTGACCTGTCACATAACCATTTTAGCAGATTTCCCTTAAGTGAAATCAGCTATTGAGGTCGTATTCATGACGCAATTTTCAAAAAAATTCTTTAAATGTCTGGAGATGATGAAAATGAGATCCGTTCAAAATTATATATATATATATATATATATATATATATATATATATTTGTCTGTTACCGCTCCAGCGGACAAAATGTTTGTCTTATTGTTGCCAAACTTGATACTTTAAATGTTTTATGTAAAAAAACAGATTAAGTTCGTTAATGGCTGAAATTGGACCAGTGGGAGGGGGAGTCTAGAGGGGGGAATTTCGAAAATTCAAAATATCTCGGTTACTATACATCGGATCAAAAAATTGTATAGAACCAATCTTATTGCAAATTAAATGAACTATAAATATTGTTATATACCTTTTTTCTCTATCTTGAATATTAACCGAGATATTTGCATTTTTCAGTTTTCAGCAAACCCCTACTTCTACTCATGTTACATAAACAATACTCAGTTATGTAATAAACCACTTCTTTCGAAGCTTAAATACCAAATATTGTATTCAAGAGACATTTATTGTATGAGATACAAGCAAATATGTTTTGGTGACCCCCCCCCTTCTTCAGTTTTTGGACTACATAAATTTGGTTGATTGAGATAAAAATGATTCTGAATCATTATGAATTATGGTACTAGATATAGTAAATAGTTTTCAATCAAATTAATACGTTATATTCAGATATATTACAGTAATTGTTTTTCTTTCCGGTAAGAAGTTGGCAGAACTGTTTGTTTACATTTCAGATGCTTTCCTTCGGGAGGTTTCTTATTATCGTTTGTGTTTAATCATTCAATATTCAGGGTGGTGTTGTGTCACCGGTATGTAGATTTATCTATTGTTATACTTCACACGGGAAATCTGCTTAGTTTATGGAGCCCCAGTGTGTTTGCACTTTTGTATGTTGCATTCCATGAATTTTCCTTTTTCCACACCCAGTAGACTTGTAAAGGCCGGCACTGAATGGGTTAATTATTTATAATACTTTCTCGAAAGTTATTTATTATAATTATTTTTCTAGTGAAATGACAAGTATTACACAAACGGATATAATCTCAACACTTCAGAGTATGAATATGGTCAAATACTGGAAGGGTCAACATGTAATTTGTGTTACCCCAAAATTGGTTGAGGAGCACATGCGGTCGGCCCAATTCAAGCGACCTCGACTTATGGTTGATGTATCATATCTCAGATGGGCGCCAAGGAAGAAGCAAGGAAAGAAATGAATTTTTTTTATTACAATTACCATTTTGTAAATTTATGTATATTTCATTTATTTTTTATAGCCAGTCTTATTTAAAATTAAATTATTTTCTGTATTGATTGAGTTTTAATTTCAACCCTAATCTCTAATAAAAGCATATTATACTGTTCTGGAACTTAGAATTGTGTTAATTCAGCTGATTGAAGCAACTAGAGGACTAAATATTCATGTTTTACTCCAAAAAAATAAAACAAATTGTTTATATTGAAACTTTTTTAACAGGGTAACACAAAATTAAAATATAATGTAATGTCATTAATTCAGTAGTACTCATAGCAGCTCAAATTATTATTTTATTATAGGCAAAGTCAGCTATAGATTGCTTAAGTCAGCAATATTGAGCATGTTATCAATCTTCAATTGCAAATGTAATGTTCTATAAATGTGGTTATATACGGTTTTTAACTATCTTGATTATTAACCGAAATATTGGCATTTTTCAAGATTTGTGCTGTTGTATTTTGAAGCACTGTATTTTAAGCCTAAATACCAAATAATGCTCTCATTAAACTTTTACCTTTTGAGATAAATGTAAATATGTGACGCATGTGGGAAATGTACTTAGTCAATGCAGCCCCTGCTTGACGGACTTTTCTACAATTGTTGATCTATGCATTTTTGGTAGCTCAAGTACTAAACGAGCTATTAGTACTTTCTAGTCTTCTGCTGACAATAACCCCCACTCCCTTCTACTCACCGGTTTCTTACTTATAAGTAAAGTATACATGGTGAGATGAGGTCACAAGTGTGCTATACCAGCACATGGGAAATCTGCTTAGTTTACCTAGCCCCTTTGTGATGGACTTTTTAGTTTTCAGTATAAGCCCCCACACCTCCTCATCTCATATTAACAATAAGCTGTTATACCTTGAACGACATTGTTTTCAAGTTATATACCAAATATTGTTTTCATGAGACCTTTATTATATAAGATACAATACATGCAAAGTAGTAAGAACTTACTTGATGACGTCATCATATTTAACCTTATCTGCCAATATTTATGAGCATATTTCTTATTGGCTGAAATCAGACATGGAATATTGGAGATTTAGGAGAAGGGTGGCTTCTAAAATTCAGAATATATCCGTTATTATGAGTCGGATCGTAAAATGTTACAGGACCAATTTGTTTAACCATTGATGCTCTACAATTGTTTTTCTATACATTTTTTCATAACTCAAATACTAATTCAATTATTTATAACTCCTTGAAACTAGCACGTGGGAAATCTGCTAAGTTTAAGGAGCCCCTGCGTGACGATTTTTTTAAGGATTATTTATTTTACATGTGGCTTTGATGTATTCTGTTTTATCTTTTGCACAGGGCTCAGGTTACCCATGTGAGTCAAAGCGTTGTACTTAATCTCACATGGTAAACTTAGAGTGGCGAGTTCGATTCTTGCCTGGGCAGTAGGAATTTATTTAGTGACAAACTCATTAAATAAAATCCTTCTCTCAACTTGGCTAGAAAAGGGTGGTAATCTGTAGATAACCCGTCCCATTTAGCCATCGTCCAAAAAGTGGATGTTAATAAATAATAATAATAAAATATCTTTTGAGTAACATGAAAATTTTTGTTTTGATTTTTTGTTAATTTTAATTTGCACGTATTCTTTAAAAATCTTGTATCTTTGACTTCCATTACCTTCATGCCAGGATTTATCTCAAAATTTATAGTTTCACATAGCTTTATTTTTACATTTCCTTAATTTTATTTCCATATATCTTATACTATGTTTTAATAATTTCAAAAACATTTTTCCTTTATTTTAAAATTTTAATTTATATAATTCAAATAAATGGTACTGGGCGATATCGCCTAGTTGCAGAGCTCTTCAAATAAATAAATAAAAAATATTCTTTAGAAATCATGACTAGTAAATGCTTGTTATTTTTTAATGTGTCCTGATAAAATTACTAACCACGTATTTGTCATGTCACAGAGCACTGATGGTGGGGCAGGTTCCCTGAAAGAACTCTGCCTGTAGTAAAGGAAATATGAGAGTGGAGGAGTTTGACCTTTTTCATATTGTTCCGTAATTTTCTCAATTAATTAAAACTATTAATTGTAGTACAGATAGAAGGTAAGGTGTTTACTTTTATATGCTAAAATTATGAGAGAATAAGGAAATAATAAACAATTTTACAAAACTTTGAATTTTTTATATTATTTTTTTATCTTTATAATTACAGTGGTTTACAAATTATGGTTGCATTTTCATCTGGGGTATCAAAAGGGAAGGTCTTTTTCTTTGTTGAATCCTCTGCAGCTTCTTCCAGTGAAATTTTGAAATTCAACAAGAGATAGATCATCCCTAGTTTGATCACTAGTGGTCCATATCTGGAGCCTGAAAAGGAAATCAATTATTTATTTTATCTATAAAGCAATAACTAAACAAAAAAGAAAAATAACTTATATTAATTTAACATACAATTTAATGAGTTCTTGGGCTATTAATCATTGAGTCACATCGAGCTATGATTTGATAATTTTAGCAGATTTCCCCTTAATGGAAATCAGCTATTGAGGTTGAACTCCTGACGTTATTTTCGAAAAATTTCTTGATATGTACATCGATCCTACCTAGGAGATGACGAAAATGAGGTCTGTTAAAATTCATATATATAAATATATATATATATATATATATATATATATATATATATATATATATATTTATATACCACTCTATATATTATGTATATATGTTACCACTTTAGTGGTCGCAATTATTGTTTTATAGTTACCAAACTTGATATATAAGCGTTTCAAACAAAACTAAAAATCATGTTCGTTAACGGCTAAAATCTGACCAGGGGAGGGAGGGTTTAGAGGAGGGAATTCTGAAAATTCGAAATATCTCCGTTACTATATGTCAGATCAAAAAAGTGCTTGGAACCAATCTTATTGCAAATTAAATATACTATAAATATTGTTATATACATTTATTCTCTATCTTGAATATTTACCGAGATATTGGCATTATTCAGTTTTAAGCCTTTAGCTAACCCCCACTTCTACTCAAGTTACATAAACTATACTCTATTATATAATAAACCACACTATTCAAAGCTTAAAGACCAAATATTGTTAATAAGAAACCTTCATTATACGAGATACGAATATGTTCTGGTGACTCCCCGTCCGTCAAAATATTGGACTACTAAAATTTGATTGATTGAGATAAAAATTATTCTGATTCATTATAAATTACCGCACTAGATATAGTAAATAGTTTTGAATAGAATTAATATGTTATATTCTGATACAATTCAGTATTTGCTTTTCTTTCTTTGGTTGGAGGTTGGCAGACCTGTTTGTTTACATTTCAGATGTTTCCCGTTTTTAGTTTTTCAATTAATATTTACAGTGGTGTTGTGTTACCAGTATGTAGATTTATCCATTGCAAAACTTCACGTGGGAAATTTGCTTAGTTTACGGAGCCCCTGCGTGACAAACTTTTTTTCGTTGCCTGAAATAAATTATTCTGACTTACCCAGACACATCCTAGGTCCATCACCAAATGGTACAAGAGCACCCCTGACTATCGGTTCGCCGGCCTCATACCTCTCAGGGTAGTACTTCTCCGGGTCCGTGAAATACCTTGGATCTTTGTGGAACGAAGAAAATGGCAATAGGACTTTTGTTCCTTTTTCTATTTTGACTCCCGCTATTATAGTAGTATTGACACATGTTCTTGCTGACACTGCCACTGGAGGGTGGATGCGAAGAGCTTCTAAATAAAAATACCAAAAACATTATTATTATTATTTATTAACGTCCACTTTTTTTTGCAACTAAGGCTGATTGGGATGGGTTATCTACAGGTTACCACCTTTTCTAGCCAGGGTGGGACTTAGGATGTTATTTACTGAATTTCGTCAATAAATAATTTCCCTTGCCCAGGCGAGAATCGAACTCGCCACTCCAACAAGTTTACCAAGTGATATTGAGGTTAACGCTTTAACTCACATGGCTAACCTGAGCCCAACAAAAAATAATATATTGGGTGTATAGGAAATACAATGCAAATCAGTGTAATCTGAACAACAGTGACGCTATCAGTGCTTACTGTGAGTAGTAATTAAGAATAATTAACCAAGTGTATTGTGCATTGTTAAATAAGTTGTGCAGTGATAAAAACTGTAAAGCTTGTGTGTATTTAATTTTGATATCCAAAAGAACTCTAATAAACAATGTTTATTACTGATAGTGGTAATAAAACGTCACAATATATATATATATATATATATATATATATATATATATATATATATATATATATAGATATATATATATAGCTAAAGTACCCGGCGATGCCCGGGAAATCATTCTTGACTGACTAATGATGGTTTTTTGAAGCAAGACTTCAATGTGTACAATTACACTTCCCTCCAGGACGTAATGATTTTCTGAAATAGCCAACCCAGAAGGGTAACTTTTGAGGATTAATAGAATAGAAATTTTAGTATTGAAGAATAAATGAAAATGTGTTCCTAATCTATTCCTCTACACTTTTTGACTCGCCGTTTTTCAATAATTCAAACCATAATCATGGGTAGAATTTATTACAATTAAATATCGTGTATAATGAACATATTTCCTTTCAAAAGTCAATCCGAGCTCATATAGTTCAGGCAAAGTTTTGCACGTAAGATTATATTTGTAATAGCGAATCTCACTGGAAATCACTTCCAGTAATGCCAGACGGGAAATAAGTTAAACTCATTTAACTGTTAAGGCTCCCATCATCTTCCGCTCCCGCATGAGACTTCTCAAAATTCTTCTACTTAAATTATTGATTCAAAACATTATTTTAATAATTTATCTACCTGATGGAACTAAATAATAGTGGTACCCTAAAAATATCATATCATATCGAGTTAAAACGTATATTGTTTTTTGTCATAATTAACGTTTAATTGTTATGATAGTACATATTTGTTTCAAGAACATCAAGGTACATTATACAAATTAAATAATGGAAATGCTCTTATAGTTTATATTTCTATTGGAAATAAATAACAAAGTTATTTTCTAGGAAAAATAAATAAATGAGGAGGGGGCGACGAAGATTTATAACCTCACTAATCCAAATCACACTTTGGACTATCATATAAGACGAAAACATAGCATCATTTGTCATAATATTCATTTATTAAAAACCCTTAAATAAGTACTAATAAAATTAAAGACTCCCGTTTAGCGTAAAAAAAAAAAAAAAAAAAAAAAAAAAAAAAAAAAAAAATCAAACATTTTCCCCTCCTAAATATGAAAATATATTTGTTTTATGTTAATGATTAGTTAGTTTTATGTTAATCCCAATTAGCCTGAGTTGCAAAAGGTGGACATTAATAAATAATAATAATAATAATAAAGTTCATTAAAAAAATACCTGTTAGTGCCATTAGTAGGTATGATAAGCTATTAATTTTTTCATAGTCAAAATCCTCTATCTTATTGCCAGCGCTCAATATTTCTTTCCTGAGTTTCTCCTGAACATCTGGATGGTTAGCGATCTCAAGAAGAAAATGGCTGAAAGCTATTGAGGTCGTAAAGTAGGAATCAACGTACGTGTTCAAGGCGTGTGCGGCTACTTCTGCCATGGGCATTGCTAAAATATACACAAACAAAAAATATTTTTTATATTGTTTGTTATACATTTGTCGATAGACATAAAACATTTTATGATAATAAAAGTATTGTATTTCTCCATGGTGTAGAATATAACACACAAGTTTGACTGCTAGAGCAATAGGCAAATGTGTGTGTGTGTGCGTGTGTGTATATATATATATATATATATATATATATATGCACACATATAGACATCCTATTTTCGTCATCTACTAGGTAGGATCGATGGACATTTGAAGAATTTATTAAAAATCACGCCATGAGTACAACCTTAATAGCTGATTCACCTTAACCCTCATGTCCTACGGTTGGGTCGGATCCGACCGGGGCGCCGGTTCCCCCTAGTCTAAAAATCGTCTGACTTCGCTCAGGTAAGTGTCCTCTCCTCATTATTACCCATTCGGTCAGATCCGACCCACCGTAGGTTCTATGCTTTAGATTTTTTCATGATTATTTCTACATTCCTATATGAATGCAGGATTTTTTTTTTAGAATGGCATTCAATAAAATTTTCACGACCCCGGAAGAAATTTTGGAGGAGTTTCGACGACAAGAGAATGAAGACATGTTGGAAAACAACGGGATAGTACATCCGAGCAGGAAGATGAGATATTACACAAATTTGATGATGTATTTGATGCTGATGAGAGTAATGGTGAGTGTGGATTGAAAAATGACCAGGTTTTTGACGATGATGAGAGAAATTTCGATTTTGGCAAGGATGGAGAAACCCTCTGGACCGATAAGCCGATGCGATCAAAATTTTCCAGAGTTCTTGCAAACAATGTGGTCAGAGGAAAGCCTGGCCCAAGAGGAGAAGGAAGAGGCATCACGGATATTTTGAAACTGTGTTTACTTTTCATTAGTGAAGAAATGATAAGTGATGTAAAGCACACAAACGAAGAAATCGAACGGATGCGGCATTCTTTTACCGGCGATGTTTCGTATATTTCATTACAAATAATGAAGAATTTAAAGCCTTTCTTGGCTTCCTTTACTTGAGTGGCACATTGAAAAATTCCACCCTGAATACCAAGGAAATGTTTTCCCAAATTTATGGTCCACCCATGTTTCGATGTACTATGTCTGGAGCACGATTTGAATTTATCCTCGAGAAATGCTGGTTTGACGACAAGACAACAAGTTATCTTGAATTTAATTCTCACTTTTGTTTTGTTGATATTTTGTATTTTTTTTTTTTTTTTTATAATTTAAGTATATAGCTTTAAGAGACTGACAAAATTTAGTCAAAAGACAATGGAGACTGATATGAGTATCAATGTTAACTTTTTTAAACATTAAAGTAAATAAAAATATTTTTTTTTAGTTTTTAATCAATATTTATCCTTTTCCTGCATAATTAATGATTTCTTTAATGATTACGCCCTTCAGAAGCCAGCATGGTCGGATCCGACCCATCGTAGGAAATGTGGGAGGAAGAACCACCGTAGGAGACGAGGGTTAAGGGAGTCTTAAAAAGCAACAATCTGAAGCTGTCATACATTCGAGTAAACACCATTTGAACAAATTGTTGTCACATTGTTTGAAAGATACCTGCATGCCTCTCTTTTCTCTAATCAATGAACTTATCTTTATTACTGTCCTCCAATAATAATTTCATATCTAATGATGAAAGAGTTGGCCACCGTAATTTATTTTTTAAATTTAATTTATTCTGCCTACCCGAGAACTACTTTTAGCAGATTTCCCTTTTATGTAAAACGATAGATCGTTTATGTAAAACCAAGTTCGTTAGTGGCTGAAATCGGACCAGCGAGAGGGGGGGGGGCTTAGAGGGGAGGATTTTTGAAAATTCGAAATATTTCCGTTATCCGTCGGATCGAAAAATTGTATAGAATCAATCTTATTGCAAATTAAATATACTATAAATATTTATACTGTATCTTGAATATTAACCGAGATATTTGTATTGTGTGTGTGGTCGGCAGGAGTCGGCTATGTTCGGGACTTTCCACCGAGAGCTAGTGCGGCAGTTTCCGTACTATTCATCCCTCGTAAATAGGTCTAGAGATTCCTTCCTACTACTGTTATTATTAGACAGATTTCTCTATTGTAAAACTTCACGTGGGAAATCTGCTTAGTTTACGCAGCCCCTTCGTGACGGACCTTTTAATAGTTCTTTGGGGAAACAATAGCGAGCTGTATGGGAAAAACATTAACTAATTTTCATAAATGGCTGGACAATAACAAATAAACTATTTCTGTGAAGTCACGATTAGATCCCCCCCCCCCACACCATACATTTTATCATGCATAATTTATACAGCTATTTTTTTTTGCCATTACCAAAATTTGAATTTTATTCATTCTTCAGCAGTTTCAATATATTGTTACGTTTTATTACCAAAACCAGTAATAAACGTTGTTAATAAGAGTTCTTTTGGATAGCAAAATTAAACATACACCAGTTTCACAGTTTCTATCACTGCACAATTTATTTAACAATGCTCAAAACACTTGGACAATTATTCTTCATTACTACTCACAATATGCACTGATAGCGTCACTGTTCTTCAGATTACACAGCCCAATAATTCGCTCACGGTCACAAAAATTCATAGAAAGACGGCACTGCACTGTCTTAAACACGGCACTAAACTGTTACTTACAGTCACGGCACAACACTGTTCTTCTTATAAAAACACTTTACCGCACTGCACTAAATCGCACTGTACGCATATATCAGCACTTGAGAAGAAAACTGACGAGCTCGCGGCTGGCCAGTTCTTTATATAGGTCGTCGGCATACATCAAAGGGGAATTGGCTGGGCCCTTCAACGTCTGGACTGGACGGGTCTAGTAGGACATCGATCCTCTGTCGGCTTCTTTGATCTACATCGCACTTCCCAAATACGCGACTCTCTCTGCTAATCCTTCATGTATTTAATTTTCGCAACAATATATTAATGTTAAATAATACCAGAAAAAATGGTGTAGTCATATTTTCTTTTAACAAATTCATATAGTCTTAATACATAGAACTTGTTTTGTTCATATGGACTATTTAGTTTATCACTTTCCTCTGGTACTTTCATCTTTTTATAATATTACTTGTATAAGGCAATCTGTTTTTGGGGACGTACTCATGACGCTACTTTCGAAAATTTTATTTAAGTGTTAATTGTCTTACAAACCTTCATCTATTATTATTCTCTCTATTTCTATTGTTTTATTTTTCTTCCTCATTCCTACCAATTTGAATTTTAGTTTAAGCTATTATTTAGTTGAATAATCAGCTTCAATTTGAAATATAATTGGTGTATAATATACAATGGAATATTCAGATGACGTATCAATCCGTGTATAACACTCAAGTTATGTTATATTTCAGTCATTTCGGCATTGAGGAAATCAATTTAGCCTTAGAGTTGAGCTTAGAAGTCCTAAGGGACTAGGACTAAGGAGAAATAGTTTCCTTAAAATAATTTAAAACTAATCTGTTATTGACTTGATTCATATATAATTTACAGCTTTTTAGACACGATTACCTTCTTTTCCTTCTGAAAGTCGTTTAGCATTAAGTATTATTATATGTATGAAAAAGTCTACCCTGCTGAACCGATTAGTTTTCCTGAATTCCATCATCTTATTGGAAAATTCTAAGAAATATTCTTCAGACTGGCGACTCACCATCCTGCAAAAAACGAAATATTTGATTTAGTCGCTTTGTGAAATTAAAATGATTGTGTATTTTAGAAGACACATATTATTTCAATCATTCATTTGTGACTAATTAAAATTCCTTTAATTGAAGTTATGAACTTCACAGAAACTAACAACGGAGGCTTCAAGAGAATGCCTTACCCAATGACCAGTATTTGCTACTGGGGACAAGAAGAAATATGAACTACATTGGTACACAATAAGTTATTTCCTATGGATTAAAAACTAATTTATATTTACATAAGGGGCTCAGGTTAGACATGAGAGTTAAAGCGTGGACCTTAACCTCACATGGTAAACCTAGAGTGGCGAGTTCGATTCTCGCCAGGGGAAAGGAAATTATTTAGTGACGGAATTCATTACAAAAACATCCTAAGTCCTACCCTGGCTAGAAAAGGGTGGTAACCTGTAGACAGCCCGTCCCAATTAGCCTAAGTTGCAGAAAGTGGACGTTAATAAATAATAATAATAATATTTACATACATCTTTAATTGTTGTATTTTAGTGAAATTAGTTAAAAATAATGTCCTATTAAAAATTGTAAATATATTCAAAAAAATTCCGAGTTGGCAACTTGGTTGGAGGGTATATTTCTTTATGGCAATTTAATCTACCATAACATTAATTAATTTGAATAATAGGAACTACTTAATGATTAAAATAATTTCAGCATTTTGTGCAAAAAGTGAATATAAATTAATAAAATACATAAATATTATAAAAACATACTTGTATTTAAATAATCTGGCTACACACGGAAACAGGAAAAAACTATTTACAGCAGGCGTTGAGTCTTTGTGAAAAAGTCCATCGCGCACATTTGAGCTGAACGGGTTTTTAGGATCCGTAAATGCCGATGATTCGAATCCGTAGGTAAAGTTACACACAGCATCTATACTGAAGAAGTCCGTAATGTCTCTTACCTGAAAATAAAAAAGTCCGTCACTCAGGGGCTGCGTAAACTAAGCAGATTTCCCACATGAAGCTATACAATAGAGAAATCATTATACGAGAGCCGTCTCTCTATACGTTCGTTATCGGCCCACATTTAATAAAAATACAAATATCTCGGTTAATATTGAAGATAGAGAATATACGTATAAAACAATATTTATAGTAATTATAATTTGCAATAAGATTGGTTCTATACAATTTTTTGATCCGAAGTATGATAACGGAGATATTTTGAATTTTCAAAAAATCTCCCCTTTAAACCCCCCCTCCCCCTAGTCCGATTTCAGCCTTTAACGAACTTAATCTTTCTTTTTACATAAAACAACTAAATATCGAGTTTGGTAACGATTAAACAATAATTACGACCGCTAGAGCGGTATCAGACAAATATATATATATTTATATATACAGTTTTGAACGAACCTCATATTCGTCATCTCCTGGGTAGGATAGATGGACATTTGAAGAAAAATGTCGAAAATCGTGTCATGAGTACAACCTCAATAGCTGATTTCCCTTAAGGGAAATCTGCTTAAAAAAATAAAATAAAATGTATAATCAAACAGTCATTGTTTATTAATGTTGTGCGTATTTCTCATTCTTGAAATATAGCCATGAAAATAATTATTTTATACACTTTGAGCTATGGATCCGCGTCAAAAACATCTATTGCTATAGATTCTACAATCTCGCTATTCTATGAATCAATCCGCAACTAAATTTACGAATTCAGCTTAGTTTTACCTCATTTATAAAAATTTCTGAAGTTCATTAACAGAAATATGTACAATATTTATTATATTTTTTAATTTATCGAACTAACTTTGCCAAAATTGGTCTTAAAAACTGTTATGGAATTATTTATCCCCCCCCCCCCGCCGCCAGCTTTATATATAATTATGGAAGTAGACAGTGCTTATTTTCATTTTACATTGCCGACTTTAATAGATGCCTTGGACTACATTTTATTTTCAAGAATACAAATATTTATATTTAAGATGGATTCTAGTTGAAAAAAAAAAATTGTCTAGAGTTTCTATTGTATATCTATAAATTAGAAAATGATTGTTGGTTGTCTTTGGAATTTTAGCATACAATAAGAACAGAACAGATTGCAAGTAAGCCCTCGTTAAGATTGTTCGAACAGATTTTGATCTTCCCAAGAAACGGGAGGGTGGAAAATTCTTTTGAAACTAGCTCAACCATCTTTAAATTTTGGATCCAGTCATTTTCCTGGAAAAATTAATATTTCCCAGAGAGGCAGTGGATAGCGCTAGATGTATATCGTATGTGGGTAAGATTCTGATGTGAAATCTCCTCGCTAAAGTATTTTATTCGTTCCACGTCAACTTAAGACAATCACGAACCATGCTTCTTCCGTGAGGACATTAATTCGAAAGTACTCTGTATATTTGATATTTATTTAGGAATTGATATATCATTAGAACTGATATCATTGAAAACAAATTTCTATTCCCTGGCTAGAAACTAGAGCTTTTGTAGTTCCCTCTAAATAAATATTTTTCTTAAACTTTATTTGGATCCATAAGGAATACACTTTTTGCTCAATACAAGATACTCTTTCATTTCTTACATAACTCAAATCGTATAACAACAATTTTATCTGTGTTTGTAATTCATTGTATGTTTCAGGTCATTCTGTTATTCAATGTCTACCTCCTAGTTGATAAGTACGAGTATGAGCTAGAATATAATATTGACATACTTTCACTGGGGTGTCTTTTCTTTTTCGAATGTAATTGATCATATCACGGCCAAATTTCTGAGCCAGTTCTGGCAAACATTTTAATTTGGCCGGGGTCAGAACAGAGACATGTATTCCCCTCCACTCTTTCCATCTGAAAAGAAAATTCCGTTGAATATATTGTGATAGCAATGTCATTTTAAATAAAAATCTATAGATTAAAACCATTCCATACTAGCAAATTTCCCTTAGGGGAAATCAGCTATTGAAGTCGTACTCTTGACGCGTTTTCGAATAATTTCGTCAAATGTCCATCGATCCTACCCAGGAGATGACGAAAATGAGGTCCGTTCAAACTTATTATATATATATATATATATATATATATATATATATATATATATATGTCTGTTAACGCTCTAGCGGTCGCAATTTTTGCTTGATCGTTAACAAACTCGATATTAAAACATTTTATGTAAAAATAAACATAAAGTTCGTTAATAGCTGAAATCGGACCAGTGGGAGGGGGATTTAGAGGGGAGGATTTTTGATAAATCTCCGTTACTATACGTTGGATCGAAATATTGTATAGAATCAATCTTATTTGAAATTAAATGTACTATAAATATTGTTATACACATTTATTTTCACTCTTGAATATTAACCGAGATATTTGCATTTTTATTAAGTGTGTCCGGGTTAACGGAAGAGATGAGATCGGCTAACTTCGGATATAGTCCTTAGTTTCCGTCAAAAGTTAGCTCGGCCGTGTCCGTAACTTTTCGGCTCTCGTGAAATTTCTCTATTGTAAAACTTTACGTCGGAAATCTGCTTAGTTTATGCAGCCCTTGCATGACGGACTTATTGTCATCTACTAGGTAGGATATGGACATTTGAGGGAATTGTTCGAATATTGCGTCTTGCGTACGACCTCAACTGCTAATTTCCCTTAAGGGAAATTTGATATGTCATACTATATTCTATAGTAATGAAACATAGTCCTGTATAAATCTCCTGAATCGTTAATTAGTACGGAAAACATTTACAGTTTTTATAATTTTTTTCACCGTCAAAGTAATGATGGACACAGGGGTGGGTCAAGAGAGAATGCCAAATTGAAATCTAAAAACTGTTTTAGGCGGCGTTTCCTTTATCATGCTTGAGTTTACTGAGTTTGGCAGCTTTGACAAGATTATTAATTAATCTTTTTACTCAGTCACAAAATTAATTACATTGTTAGCCCTTTCAATGACTTTGTCGCGTCCCACATTTTCAGCTGAACAATGCGTAGCTGCTCTTTGAAAACACCAAGCGCTGAATACATATACATTTTCTAAGGGACTGGACAGTCCAATCACACATTATTTTTCCTATTCTTCGTAGAAGGAAGTAAGGGACATTTAATTCAAAACACATGTTGAGTCAATGAACCAGTAAACGGAATTAGACGAACGAGGAAGTAAAGCACCGGGTAAACCAGATAGCGTCAAACGTCAGTTGCCCGGACATAGATTGAATTTGATTCACGCATTAACAGTACCTAAGAGCAGTCACACACGAATTCCACAAACTAAAAGTCCGTCACGCAGGGGCTGCGTAAACTAAGCAGATTTCCCTCGCGAAGTTTATTAAAAAGTCCGTCACGCAGGGGCTGCATAAACTAAGCAGATTTCCCACGTGAAGTTTTACAATTGAAAAATTTCCGAACTAGCTTTTGACGGAAACTCACGACTTGACCCAAAGTTAGCCGATCTCATTTCGTCCGTTACAATTAATAAAAATGTAAATATCTCAGTTAATATTCAAGATAGAGAACAAATGTATAGAATAATATTTATAGTAAATTTAATTTAAAATAAGATTAATTCTATACAATGTTTCGATCCGACGTATAGTAACGGAGATATTTCGAATTTTCGAAAATCTCCCTCTTTAACCCCCCCCCCCTCCTCCTATTCCGATTTCAGCCATTAACGAACTTGATATTTCTTTTTACATAAAACGACTAAATGTCGAGTTTGGCAACGATTAAACCATAATTGCGACCACTAGAGCGGTAAAAGACAAAAATATATATATATATATATATATATATATATATATATATATATATATATATATATACACGCAGTTTTGAACGGACCTTATTTTCTTCATCTCCTAGGTAGGATCGATGGACATTTGATGTAGCTGATTTCCCTTCAGGGAAATCTGTAAAAGGAAAAATTGAAATGTGTGTGTGTGTGTGTGTGTGTGTGTGTGTGTGTGTGTGTTTGTGTATGTATGTTTGCATTTTCATGGTACCTAGGCTCGGCCTTGCCTTGCAACCTATAATAATAGAGAGTTTTTCTAAGGAAAATTCCCCTAATACAAAATATTTAATGTAGTTAAGTAAAATAAATATTAAATAATGAATTACACGTGAAATAAGTATTTTTTAAATAAAATGAATTATTTTTAGCTAACCTGCATTCTTATTATATTACCTGACGCCTAAACCAATAAAAGCGGCTTTGGAGAGAATATTTGGCAAATCACAATCAAAATGCTTCTCGGATTTATTTCTATCTATAGTGAGGCTTTTAGCAGATTTCCCTTGAGGGAAATCAGCTATTGAGGCCGTACTCATGACGCGATTTTCAAAAAATTTCTTCAAATGTCCAGCGATCCTACCCAGGAGATGACGAAAATGAGGTGCGTTCAAAATTATATATATATATATATATATATTTGTCTGTTAACGCTCTAGCGGTCGCAATTTTTATTTGATCGTTACCAAACTCGATATTTAACCGTTTTATGTAAAAAGACAGATCAAGTTCGTTAATGGCTGAAATCGGACTAGAGGGAGGGGGGTTTAGAGGGGGATTTTCGAAAATTCAAAATATCTCCGATATTATGCATCGGATCGAAAAATTGTATAGAACCAATCTTGTTGCAAATTAAATTTACTTTACATATTTTATATACATTTATTCTTTATCTGGAATATTAACCGAGATATTTGTATTTTTATGAAGTCTTTGGTTGGGTATAGTTCGGATTAGGTCGGCCGTTTTCGTAACTGCTCGGCTCAGGTGGAAGCTTCTTCTAACTGAAAGATTTCTCATTACCGTTTGTATTTAATCAAAGTGGTGTTGTGTAACCAGTATGCAGATTTCTCTATTGTAAAACTTAACATGGGAAATCTTCTTAGTTTACGCAGCCCCTGCGTGACGGACTTTTTATACTAAAGTAGGAACTGAAGAAATACAACGAAGCTTAAAAGCCTTAAATTTAATTATTGACACTCTATAATTAAAAATATGTGTAATTGAGTTAATTAATTTGCATTTCTTACTTACGTTTCAGCGTTAGGTGCAGCGAATGGTGAAAAATGCATCATTGGGTCTACGTCCTTATCGATTTGTATTGGTGGCCCAGTAAAATTTTTGAATTCCGTTACGTTTATTTGCTTCATGGCGTCTGGGTCTGTCACCAGAAGCAGAGGAGAATAGAAACTGTATAAACCGACAAATTTATGTTGTTTGTATTTCCTGTAAATAAAGATCATCAATTAACAAGAAAACGCAGTGAAGGAACAGGGAAACAAAGAAAATGGAAGGATAAGGAAAATTTTAGTAATTTCATTAGTTTTTATATGAAAAGAAAATACTGCTGGCACTTCAATGGACTAGAAACCGGGATATTTGTAGTATTTAGGCGGAGATTTTGGCTTGGTGAATCATTTTATTCTATGAGTTGCTGCTCATACATTACTACATATCTGTAGCTCATTTTGTTGAGTAGTAGGTAGTGTAACCAGTATAACAGGTTATCTACTAGGCTATAAAATAAAACACAATTATATATTAAAAAGTCCGTCACGCAGGGGCTGCGTAAACTAAGCAGATTTCCCACGTGAAGTTATACAATATAGAAATCTACGTACGAGAGCCGAACAGTTACGGCAAAGGGCCGAACTAGCTTTTGGCGGGAAACTTGGTCGTTCGTTATTAGCCCAAATTTAACAAAAATGAAAATATCTCGGATAATACTCAAGATAGAGAATAAATGTATAGAACAATATTTATAGTAAATTTAATTTACAATAAGGTTGATTTTATACAATGTTTTGATCCGACCTATGGTAACGGAGATATTTCGAATTTTCGAAAATCTCCCCTCTAACCCCCCCTCCCCACCCACTTGTCCGATTTCAGCCATTAACGAATTTGATCTGTCTTTTTGCATAGAACTTTTAAATATCGAGTTTGGTAACGATCAAACAAAAATTGCGACCGCTAGAGCGTTAATAGACAAATATATATTATATATATATATATATATATATATATATATATATATATGTGTGTGTATATATAGAAAGAGAGAGAGAGAGAGAGAGATCATTTTGAACGGACCTCATTTTCCTCATCACCTGGGTAGGATCGATGGACATTTGAAGAAAATGGCGTCATGAGTACGACCGCAATAGCTGATTTCCCTCAAGGGAAATCTGCTAAAATGTCGATAGAAAATTCGAATGACAGGAAAGGGGGTTTAATGAAAGCCTAAAACTTTAAAATCCCCCCTCCTCTCCCCCCGAAACAAAACCTGGAGTATTCGTAGTTGGGAAAAAGTTATGAAATAGAACAACTTTAGAAAATTATTTTTTTAACAATATTTATTTTCTGACGCATGAAAATGAAGAAATTCATTCCTGAGAATGCTTTGATTTCATAGCGGTTTCATTTAGGAACGTATAAAGTAAGGTTTATGTCATTCTGGAAGTACGGCGTCAAGAAAGATTTTCAATATTAATATGCTTTCTGATATGCCTGATGTTTTTAATTTCACAAACTCACCTGTAAATGTCATATGTGAATGTATGTAGTGACTTCTTGACCAAAAAAATGTCTTTCACATTTCCAAATACATATGAGCCGTCTGGTTGGAAAACGCCTCTTCTCTTCCAGTAGGTTCGTGCATATACATGCAAGCAGTAGCAAATTGCTAGAATAATTATAAACATCTCGATCCACATATTAGGAGATTCCTGAGGGAGGAAAATATAATTTTATTAGTCTAATATATTTTCTGATATTATTTATAGATTTCAATTGCCAGTAAGAAAACATGGGAATTTACTACTCCATAGGTAGAAATACCGATAGGAATAAAGGAGAAAAAGTATTGATGTTCATGTACCCTACATTTATATACTGAACTTGCGGACCCGACAGACGTTGTTCTGCATGATATTTCAAGCGATTAGGATATTAAATTTAATAATATTATGTTTAACACAAAAGCTACTTTTAATAACACAAAAAAACAACTTTTGTTAAGTGCACTTTTGCCTAAAAACAAATAGAAAATGAAATATCGCGATTTTTTTATTCAGGCCTCCCTTATAACCACCACTCCTGTTCGAACCTAAGAAATTTAATATAGCTTATAATCATGGAAGTATGATGCTAATTTACATATAGAGTTTTGTTAAGTTCGGTTCAATCGTTAGTGCCCAATAAAATTGTTGGCTCCCACTTAAATGTTTTAGTGTATATCTCGTTTATAATTTGTTATACGACAAAAGTGAATATAACAGAAGTTACTCTAAATAACAAAATAAACAATTTTTATCCTGTGCATATTTGCCAAAACACCAATAGGAAACGAAATATCGCTATTTTTAATTTTAGGCCTCCCTTACAACCCCCACTCCTGCTCCATCTGTCGGGCTGAAATGTAAATTTGAACCATCTAGAACAGGGGTCTCCAAACTTTCCAGCCTTAGGGCCATACTGATTACTCCAGTAAGTTCCGAGGGCCAAAACCTCGTGCACGTGGGCTGTTTTCTGTTTTTGGTACTACTTATTTGTGTAAGAAAACCTTCTCCAAAATGAAGTACGCCAAAAATGATTACAGATCTAAATTAACTGACGAGCATCTTAAATCTCTTTTAGCAGATTTCCCTTAAGGGAAATCAGCTATTGAGGTTGTACTCATGACGGAATTTTTGAAATTTTTCTTCAAATGTCCATCGATCCTACCTAGTAGATGACGAAAATGAGGTCTGTTCAAAACTGTATATATATATATATATATATATATATATATATATATATATATATATATATATATATATATATATATATATATGTCTGTTAGCGCTCTAGCGGTCGCAATTTTTGTTTGATCGTTACCAAACTCGATATTTAGTCATTTTATGTAAAAAAAGAGATCAAGTTCGTTAACGGCGTTAAGTGGGAGGGGGGGTTTAGAGGGGAGGATTTTCGAAAATTCGAAATATCTCCGTGACTATACGTCGCATCGAAATATTGTACAGAATCAACCTTATCGCAACTTAAATTTACTATAAATATTGATATATACATTTATTCTCTATCTTGAATATTAACCGAGATATTTGCATTTTTATTAAATCTGGGCCGCTAACGGCTGGATTACTATACTGCCAAAAGCTAGTTCGGCCGTTTCTTTTACTGCTCGACTCTCGTGAAATTTCTCTATTGTAAAACTTCACGTGGGAAATCTGCTTAGTTTACGCAGCCCCTGCGTGACGGACTTTTAATAATTGGTACAAGTAAAATTAGTCCACTACAAACTATTGTCAGTGGAAAATCTCAATTACATAAATCTCATTAGTATTTCATATATCATTATCCATGTTATAAGTTATGTTTTTATTTAAAATGTATAAAATATTAGTTGGATTCATTTCAATAATTTTTTAGTTATTATATACTGAAGTTAAATTTTCTGCATATTATACATGTCTTTACTCATTACAATTCTGTGTTTCTTTATACAACTTATCACAAAAACAATAACAATAAGCCTACAACAATGTTATGAGTAGTTAGCCCATGACCATATCAATGTAGATGTCATATTAATAATTATTCAACATAAAATTAGAATACTTCAGTAAACTTAATTTCAAGTATGCTAGGCTCTCCGCGGGCCGGACAAAATCTGTCCGCGGGCCGGATGTGGCCCGCGGGCCGTAGTTTGGAGACCCCTGATCTAGAACGTCCCCCAAATGCATACAAAAAAAATCATTCATATCGGTCTAGCCGTTTAGGAGGAGTATATTTATAAAAATGGTGGTTTGGTATTTCCTTTTGTTTAAAATATCTCGGATTTCCTGTCAGTCAGTCCAAAAGGAAAGTAATCTATATATATAAAAGAAAGTCGTGTTAGTTACACTATTTATAACTCAAGAACGGCTTTACCGATATGGCTGAAAATTGGTGAGACTCACCCGAACTAAATAATACTCGGTATGTGTTTAAATTAATTAATTCAAATCTATGTTAATATTTTTACCTTAATAATACAAAGCTATGCATAATGCACAGGAGACGGGAAATATGACAATATGGAGGACAGTGAAGTCTTACATGAAAAAATTAATTTTATTATTTAAAAATCCACAGCAACGACGGGTATAAACCCTAAACACAGGGACGGGTAAATGTCAAAATATTGTGCAAAGTAAAGCCTTGCCAAAAAAATACCATCACCGTTCAGCCTCAAATGAATTCCCGGGCGAAGCCGGGTATCTGAGCTAGTAGGTTTATAATTGTCTCATAATCTATATTTACATCTTAGTATATTTTCTGTCTTGAATAATATTTAATGAGCATATTTATTTTATTGAGGTAATTATAACTGTCTGTTGTATAATAATTGCCTTATTGAGGTGCTATACTGCTTGTAATAAAGATGATTTCTTTCTGGTTGATTGCAAGTATATTCTCCGTAAGGTCTTGACATTATTAAAACACTTAATAATAAAAACACTTTTTTTTTTGGTTGTTATAAGGTGGCTTTACCTATACTATTTCAATATTATAACAAGAAAATGTGTGAATCGCTTAAATTGCGACACAAATAAATAAATAAATTAAAACACTAACGGAAAAGGCATATATATATATATATATATATATATATATATATATATATATATATATATATATATATATATATATATAAATATATATATATAAAATTGTAACCTCTGTCTGTACATTGATTTTTTTCGCGAAAATTTACGATAACTTTTCGTTTCACATGTCATAGACACCATAACTGCATTTTGTTTCTTTCGTGTCTGTTTGATTGTTTGTTTGTTACCTTTTCACGCATAAACGGCTGAACCGAATTTTATGAAACTTGGTATGTATATTACTACTAACCCAACTTAGACTTTAGGCTATATAAATATCCTCTGAGACGAACAGGAGTGGGGGTTAGCCCCCAGAAATTAAAAATAGCGATATTTCGTTTCCTATTGGTTTTGCGCCAAATGTGATCATTAAAAAAGTTGTTTATTTTGTTATTTAGAGTCACTTTTGTTATATACACTTTTTTCGTATACCGAATTATTAACGAGATATACGCTAAAACCTATAACGGAAGTGAACAATTTTATTTGGGACAAAAGACCCAACCGAAATAAACAAAACTCGGTATGTGTATTAGCACTAACGCTTTCATTATAACAAGCGCCACCAACATTTCTAGGGACGGGCAGGAGTGGGGGTTATAAGGGAAGCAAGAAATTATAAATGGCGATATTTCGTTTCCTATTGGTTTTTCGGCAAATATGAACATAACAAAAGTTGTTTTTTTTGTTATTTAGTGTAACTTTTGTCATATTCATTTTTGTCTTTTAACAAATTATAAACGAGATATACACTATAAACTAAAGCGAGAGTCAACTATTTCATTGGGCGCTAACGATTAAACCGAACTTAAAAAACTCGTTATGTCAATTAGCATTAATTATTCACTGATTAAAGCTATATAAAAATTTTTAGGTTAGAACGGGAGTGGGGGTTATAAGGGAGGCCTGAAATAAAAATTCGTGATATTTCATTTTCTATTTGTTTTTCGACAAACATGCACATAACAAAAGTTGTTTACTTTTTTATTTAGATTAACTTTTGTTTTATACATTTCTCCAGAAACAATGTATGGAGCAAGTATTTTGAGTAGAAATATTGATATGCTCAACAATTCATTCCAATTTGAACAATGAGGTACCTCACCTGGAAAAATTAATTCAAATCTATGCTAGTATTTTGTCCTTAATAACTGAAAACAATGCATTATGCACAGGAGACGGGAAATATGACAATTTGGAGGACAGTGAAGACTTACATAAAAAATTAATTTTATTATTAAAAAATGCCAACAACGGGTATTAACTCTAAACACTGCGACGGGTAAATGTCAAAATATTGTGCAAAGTAAAGCCTTGCCAAAAAAATACCATCACCATTCAGCCTCAACTCAATTCCCGGGCGAAGCCGGGTATCTGAGCTAGTATATATATATATATATATATATATATATATATATATATATATATATATATATCAAGTCGTGATAATATATTTCAAATATGTGTTACTCTTGGGTGTTTATATCTCACGGCCAACTTGAATATTATTTGTTAGGAAGAAAGTCCGTCCTGCAGGAGTTGTGCGCGTCAACGATATTTCCTATATACTATTCTAAAAAATATGCATTATACTAATTCAAATAAAGGGTTAGAACCGCCAATATAAATGATACTATTGTCATACCTCTCGGTGGAGACCGTCGTCACTGGCTGATGGTTGAGTACCGCTGGCAAGCGCTTTCGATGCGATGGCATCATCTTCAAGCCTGTTAATAGTTGTCAGACCACTACAACTATAATTTATATATATATATATATATATATATATATATATATATATATATATATATATATACAGTTTTGAACGGACCTCATTTTCGTCATCTCCTGGGTAGGATCGATGGACATTTGAAGAAAAATTTCGAAAATCGCGTCATGAGTACAACCTCAATACCTGATTTCCCCTTAAGGGAAATCTGCTAAAAACAATTACTAAAATATATCAGAATTAATCATAACACATTTATTGGAAACTATTTACTATATCTAGTACTGCAATTTATAGTAAATCAGAATAATGTTTACTTCAATCAATCAAATTTTAGTAGTACAAGAACTTAAGCTTGGTGGGGTCACCAGAGCATATTTGCATTTATCAAGTATAATAAAGGTCTCTTGAAAACAATATCAGGTATTTAAGCTTCGAATAATGTGATTTATTGTGTAAAGGAATATTGTTTACGTAACATGAGTAGAAGTGGGGGTTTACTGAAGGCTGAAAAATGCAAGTATCTCGGTTAATATTCAAAATGGGGAATAAATGTATATGACAATATTTAATTTGCAACAGGATTAGTTCTATACGACTTTTCGATACGACGTATAGTAACGGAGGTATTTAGACATTTTCGGAATTCCTCCCCTCTAAACCCTCCTCCCTCTTGTCCAATTTCAGTCCTTAACAAACATGATGTTTAATGTTGTATGAAACCCTTATATGTCGAGTTTGGTAACGAGTAAACAATAATTGCGACTGTTAGAGCGGTAGCAGTATATGTATATAGTATGTATATATATATATATATATATATATATATATATATATATATATATACACAGTTTTGAACGGACCTCATTTTTGTCATCTCTTAGTTAGGATCGATGTACATTTGAAGAAATTTTCAAAGAGCAACGTTCATATATTTACTAGCATTCATTACATAACCCTCTTTCTCCAAAAATACAGTCAACTTAAAAGGAGGAATACCTTTGATGATTTCAAAACTTAAATTATGTAACTTGAAAGGGGGGATCTGCGACTTAAGGGGATAATGGCGCTTGTGATTGCTTTTTAATACTAACTCGAAATCCGGTTGCAGTCTTTTGCTCAATTTAACTTCACAGAGTCCAATTACTAGTTTGTCTTGAATCAGGTCTTTCCCAAGTTGTCCTATTGACAATTCTGACTCAACCTTTAACTTTCGCCTACACTGTTTTCAACCGTTTCGTATTTTCTTCGAAGAAATTTGTCTTTTTAATAAGTGACATGGTTTATTTGAATTACTATTTACTTAAATTATCAATTACTTTTCAGTTATTAATATAGGGGTGTATGTTCTTAACTCTTTGATTAATAGACCAAGGGATATGGCAGCTAACTTTCAAATAAAGCTGCCAGATGAGACAAGCATATATACAGCTGAGCTTGAAGCCCTGAAACTTGCGATAGACAATATACCTGAAACTACGGGCACGGGCATCATAATTTGCACTGACTCTCTTAGCTCATTACATTCATTAGTTCACATTAATTCAATAAAAGTCCGTCACGCAGGGGCTGCGTAAACTAAGCAGATTTCCCACGAGAAGTTTTACAATAGAGAAATCTGCCTAATAACAACTGTAGTAGTAAGAAACCTCTAAACCTAAAACATTATTTAGGGCGTAATAACCCAGTAGTTTCTAGCCCCAAAAAACAGTTAACCTAACCTCTAAACCTATTCACGAGGGACGAATAGTTATAGAAACGGCCGCCAGAGCTCTCGGCGGAAAGTCCGAACATAGCCTACTGGTGACCACACGCAGAATACAAATACACGCAGAATACAAATATCTCGGTTAATATTCAAGATACAGAATAAATCTATAGAACAATATTTATAGTAAATTTAATTTGCAATAAGATTTATTCTATACAATTTTTCGATCCGACGCATAATAACGGAGATATTGAATTTTCAAAAATCCCCCCTCTAAACTCCCCCTCCTACTGGTCCGATTTCAGCCATTAACGAACTTGATCTTTCTTTTTACATAAAACGATTAAATTCCGAGTTTGGTAACGATCAAACAAAAATTGCGACCGCTAGAGCGTTAACAGACAAATATATATATATATATATATATATATATATATATATATATATATATATAATTTTGAACGGACCTCATTTTCGTCATCTCCTGGGTATGATCGATGGACATTTGAAGAAATTTTTCGAAACTCGCATCATGAGTACGACCTCAATAGCTGATTTCCCTTAAGGGAAATCTGCTAAAACATATATAGTTGGCATGCGCTCATGTAGTACATATTACACAAAATTCAAGCATTAAATAAATGAATAACTTTCTACTAATTACCTGTGCATACTAACATTAAACAAACTCAAAAAGTCCGTCACGCAGGGGCTGCGTAAACTAAGCAAATTTCCCTCGTGAAGTTTAGTAATAGATAAATCTACGTACTGGTAACACAACACCACCGTGAATAAATTCAAACAGAAATAAGAAATGTTTCATCCAATTTCAATAACCTGCTGACAGGAAGCGTTAGGTTAGAAAAGTAAACAAACGGGTCGGCCAGCCTCACACCGGAAAGAAAAACAATTACAGAAATATATGAGAATATAACATAAAAATTTTATTGAGAACTATTTACTATACCTAGTATTGTAATCAATATTGTTTCAGAATAATTGTTATCTCAATCAATCAAATTTTAGTACTCCAAAACCTTAAGACGGGGGTCACCAGGACATATTTGCATGTATCTCGTATAATAAAGGTCTCTTCAATACAATTTTTGGTATTTAAACTTCGAATAATGTGATTTATGATCTAGCAGAGTATTGTTGATGTAACATGAGTAGGAATGGCGGTTTGCTGATGGCTGAAATCTGAAAAATGCAAATATCTCGGTCAAAATTCAAGATAGAGAATAAATGTATATAACAATATTTATAGTAAATTTAATTTGCAATAAGATTGGTTATATATATTGGTTATTTTTCGATCCGATGCATAATAACGGAGATATTTCGAATTTTCGAAAATCTCCCCTCTAAACCTCCCCTCCCTCTTGTCCGATTTCAGCCATTAACGAACTTGATCTCTCTTTTTACATAAAACGGCTAAATATCGAGTTTCGTAACGATCAAACAAAAATTGTGACCGCTAGAGCGTTAATAGACAAATATATATATATGTATATATATATATATATATATATATATATATATATATATATATATATAGATATATATATAATTTTGAACGGACCTCATTTTCGGGTAGGATCGATGGATATTTGAAGAAATTTTTCGAAAATCGCGTCATGAGTACGACCTCAATAGCTGATTTCCCTTAAGGGAAATCGGCTAAAAAAAAAGAAAGGAAATATCGCCTTTTTAATTTTGTCCACCTTTCACGCCCTCTTAAGTCCGTAAAATTGCTATATATGCTTTAATCTAGTAGTAGCTAATGCTAACCAAGTTTGGTTTAAATCGGTTCAGTCTTTTGTGCCCAATAAAATTGATTTCTGCTATTTGTTACCTTGTTTATACTTCGTTGTAGGGAAAAGTGTTAATAATAATGCTAACTCGCATACGAAGGGGTTGAACTTGGTTTTGTCGTTTGTACAATATATATACTTGTTCAATCCGGCTATCGTTTTTAGTGGATATTTTGTCTATACTTCATTATACGATGAAAGTATTTTTTGAGTGTGTGTGTGTGTGTGTGTGTATATATATACACACACACATATCTTTTTATATATATAATTCTCTGTATGTGTGTATGTCACTGAACTCCTCCTAACCGGCTATACCGATTTGAACGAATTTTTTCGAACGCGTTTGGGTGACGCCCTGGATGGTTTAGAGTCACAAATCAGCCCTGCAGATGGAGCAGGAGTGGGGGTTGTAAGGGAGGGCTAAAATGTAAAATAGCGATACTTCGTTTCCTATTGGTTTTTCGGCAAATATGCACAGAACAATACTTGATTTCCCTTAAGGGAAATCTGATAAAAGGAGCTTATGACATCACATATTGTACTGAACAAGTTATTCAAATCCGAGTTATTCTTATTTCATGGTAGAAATCTTGGTTTTCCACTGATGACATCGGGAACTTAAACATATTTCAACAGGCTATATTGAAGAGAAGGACAGACTTCATAATATTAAGAATTGGCCATTCACAATTGAGACATACTGACCCTACTGCCAACACTGTAGCTCTATTCTTACTATAAAACATATACTTACTGACTGCTTTCTAAGGACTCACATAGACCTACCATACGCTTTGACTGAATTACTACGTGACCGTAGCCAATAGATAGAATTCTTATTTCACTATATAATACAACATTTTTGAAAAATTATAATTTAGGACAACACTGAAAATATATGTAGAAATGAACATACTTACTTCAATATGCACTATTCTAAGACAATAGTTACGGAAACGACAGAACTAGCTTTCGGCGGAAACGAATAGAAGCGATCACAGCTTGTCCGTTACAATTAATAAAAATACAATATCTCAGTTAATATTCAAGAGAGAAAATAAATGTATATAACAATATTTATAGTAAAACTAATTTGCAATAAGATTGGATTTATACAATTTTTCGATCTGACGTATAGTAACGGAGATATTTCGAAATCCTCCCTCTAAACCTCCCCCCTCCCACTGGTCCGATTTCAACCCTTAACGAACCTGATCTTTCTTTTTACATAAAACGATAAAATACCGAGTTTAGTGACGATTAAACAAAACTAGCGACCACTAGAGTGTTAACAGACAAATATATATATATATATAGTTTTGAACTGACCTGATTTTCGTCCTCAATCTTCGAAGATGGATGCTTTTCCATCGAAAATTTGCAGAACAAAAATTCCAACCGCTGGAGCAGATAGCCGAAATCCTCACAATGACGATACTTCCCAGCGATGCAGCCTCAAAAAAAGGATGAACTTTCTTATATAAACGTTTCAAGGAAGAGTGAAACGTAGTAAACGAAGTCATTACAATTAAAATATCACAATTATTTTGGAAGCCCTCTAACTTCAGTGGTAGCGGTGGTATAAAAACTGTTACACATCAATTCGATATTTCTTATTGAAATAGATAAGGCCTTGTAGTCTTTAGAATTGACATGGTTAGAAATAAATTAAATTCTTAAATTTTTGGGGGTCAAAATGAAAAAAAAAAACACAAAGAACCAGTCTCTGAACATGTTATTCAGGAGATACCAAAATCATCTTAGTTCAAGGAGAATCTGTCAAGATTGTGATTTGATTTGATGTCATCCAGTCCATCTGTATATTCTGCAGAAATCAGCGAGAAGTCTGCAATTCTCCTGCCGCAATCATTACTTCTCTTTAAATCAGCTTGCAAGTGGTCTGATTGATTGGTTGGATTGATCTGAGAGATTTAGGCTATACAAATTTTCGATTCCACTCGTAATAAGGGAGATATTTTGAATATTCGAGTTACTCATCAAACCCACCGCCACCCCCACTTATTCCAAGTCCAATTTAAGACAATAACAAATATGATATTTAGAGTTGACTGAAACGGTAAAATATTGAGTATGGTATAATCGAATAAACATTTTCGAATGAATACCGCAAAAAATAAATTGACGACGTCATCCGACTACGTATTTACATGTATCTCACAAAGTAACAGATCAATGAAAACAATATTTGGATTAAGCTTGGAATAAAGATGTTCAAAAAATAACAGCTTATTGTAAGTAAGACATGAGTGGGGCTTTACTCAAGATTGAAAATAATAGAATGCTAATATCTCAGATAATGTTCAAGTTAGAGTATAATTATATATAAAAAAAAATGCTAAGCATTGAAGTGTTTAATAAGATTGGTTCTTTACAGTTTTTCGATTCGATGTATAATAACAGGAATTTTCGATGTAGAATTTGAAATTTGGTCCGATTGTAACTATCAAAGAACTTGATCTTTAGTTAAAATAAAACGTTTAAATACCAACTTTGGTAACGATCAAACAAAAAAAAAATGTGACTCCAGAGTGACAAAAGACCAATGTATTAAGTTTTGAACGGACCTCATTTTCGTCATCTCCTGTATCATATATGTATGAAAGTCAGCGTATGTTATAGAAGAACAACTCATATAACTGAGATCTCTCTACGGGTATTCAAATCACCATTTGAATACAAAAGAGCAGAAAAATCAGCTCTCTGGTCAATACGGGTAAATGAATATGGAACGGTGAAATCTGCCAAAACAGCAAAAGGAGCCCAATACCAGCTGAAAATGACGAGCAGTCATTTGTGATACTTTTTAATTCTAAAAATCACATTTCCCGTATCAGATAGAATTTCTTTGGCTTTTAGAATTCTCATTATACGAAATCGAAAAGTATACACTGTGTCGCAATGAGGAAACTGGATAAAATACGGTGATATGGTCCGAAACATAAGGCCCAAATAGTACTGGTTGTTAAATATGTTGAAAAAGATATTAAAATAAATTTTCAAGAACGTTTGAGCAAATTGTTTGAATGCTTGCATTAATTCCTTCATTGTAGTGTGTAAATAACCATTTTTGTATTTAGAATATGCTCAATACTTAATACTTTAAATATTTTGCGACTATGCATTTTATAATTACTCATCAAAAAGACCGAATGACAGCTTTTTATAGTTTAAAATGGATGGATTTATAGGCAATGGATTTCACTTTTATTCCGAGAATGTTTTCTGAATTACCTGTTGATTGACAATCCAAATGCAGCTGAATATGACTTAAGCTATGATAAAACAACAACACTGGTAGTTGTAAGAGCTAATGGATGTAAACTGAGCAGCTGAGAGAGGCGTGGTAGGAGGGAACGACCTTGCTGCCAATCTATCAAATAAATCACACTGTGGTAGCAGGGGCTAAAGAACCATCACCTTATCATTGGCTATCAAACACTGTGGTAGCAGGGACTAAAGAACCATCACCTTGTCTTTGGCTATCAAACACTGTGGTAGCAGGGACTAAAGAACCATCACCTTGTCTTTGGCTATCAAACACTGTGGTAGCAGGGACTAAAGAACCATCACCTTATCATTGGCTATCAAACACTGTGATAGCAGGGACTAAAGAACCATCACCTTGTCTTTGACTATCAAACACTGTGGTAGCAATAACTAAAGAACCATCACCTTATCTTTGGCTATCAACACTGTGGTAGCAACGGCTGAAGAACCATCACCTTGTCTTTGGCTATCAAACACTGTGGTAGCAATAACTAAAGAACCATCACCTTATCTTTGGCTATCAACACTGTGGTAGCAACGGCTGAAGAACCATCACCTTGTCTTTGGCTATCAAACACTGTGGTAGCAGGGACTAAAGAACCATCACCTTGTCTTTGGCTATCAACACTGTGGTAGAAACTACTAAAGAACCATCACATTATCTTTGGCAATCGAACACTGTGGTAGCAACGACTAAAGAACCATTCACCATATCTTTGGCTGTCAACACTATGGTAGCAACTGCTAAAGAACCATCACCTTGTCTTTGGCTATCAAACACTGTGGTAGCAACGGCTAAAGAACCATCACCTTGTCTTTGGCTATCAACACTGTGGTAGAAACTACTAAAGAACCATCACCTTATCATTGGCTATCAAACACTGTGGTAGCAGGGGCTAAAGAACCATCACCTTATCATTGGCTATCAAACACTGTGGTAGCAGGGGCTAAAGAACCATCACCTTATCATTGGCTATCAAACACTGTGGTAGCAGGGGCTAAAGAACCATCACCTTATCTTTGGCTATCAAACACTGTGGTAGAAACTACAAAACAACCATCACCTTATCATTGGCTATCAAACACTGTGGTAGCAGGGGCTAAAGAACCATCACCTTATCTTTGGCTATCAAACACTGTGGTAGAAACTACAAAACAACCATCACCTTATCATTGGCTATCAAACACTGTGGTAGAAACTACAAAACAACCATCACCTTATCTTTGGCTATCAAACACTGTGGTAGAAACTACAAAACAACCATCACCTTATCATTGGCTATCAAACACTGTGGAAACAATAACTAAAGAACTATCACCTTATCTTTGGCTATCGAACACTGTGGTAGCAATAACTAAAGAACCATCACCTTATCATTGGCTATCAAACACTGTGGTAGCAACTACTAAAGAACCATCATCTTATCTTTGGCTATCAAACACTGTGGTAGCTACTACTAAAGTACCATCACCTTATCTTGGGCTATCAAACACTGTGGAAACAATAACTAAAGAACTATCACCTTATCTTTGGCTATCGAACACTGTGGTAGCAATAACTAAAGAACCATCACCTTATCTTTGGCTATCGAACACTGTTGTAGCAATAACTAAAGAACCATCACCTTATCTTTGGCTATCGAACACTGTGGTAGCAATAACTAAAGAACCATCACCTTATCTTTGGCTATCGAACACTGTGGTAGCAACTACTAAAGAACCATCACCTTATCTTTGGCTATCGAACACTGTGGAAACAATAATTAAAGAACCATCACCTTATCTTTGGCTCTCGAACACTGTGGTAGCAATAACTAAAGAACCATCACCTTATCTTGGGCTATCGCACACTGTGCTTGCAACGACTAAAGCACCATCACCTTATCTTGGGCTATCGCACACTGTGCTTGCAACGACTAAAGCACCATCACCTTATCTTGGGTTATCGCAGACAGTTGTAGAAACGGCTAAAGCACCATCACCTTATCTTGGGCTATCGCACACTGTGCTTGCAACGACTAAAGCACCATCACCTTATCTTGGGCTGCGTTCAGTTTTTTACCTAAACCTTGGTAAGGTATTGGATGAACGTAATCATCCATATGCTATATTGATATGCACCAAGATTGCAAATGCTCTGCAACATGAACAGTAAATGCTGACATTCATTTTTTTATCTTCAGGCTTAAGCATTAAGACAAGTTCATTTTTAAAATTGGTGTTGTCTGTAAATGAATTATAGTACTGTTAGAATTATTATAATAATGGTTTACCGTCAAAATATGAACATTAGATCAGTGGAAGCTCTAATCTCTTTGTTGTCATCAATATTATAGTTTTAGACTATAGAATGCCTATTGGACGAATAATTTCTAATTTATTATTGTTCACGTGATCAGATTGATCTAGTTCCCCGTAAAAATAAAACGAATGAATCATCTTATCATTCGGGAAAAAAATGAGTTTTTCAAGATTTGTTTGCTGTAATAACAGAAGAATGTATGATGTGCTACCAAATTCGAATTTATTAGTAAACCTTGTTAATTGTTAATTTTGTAGTTAAAAATTTGGGGACCAAAAGTTGGAAGTTGGATACAGAGAGAGGGGAGGGAGGGAGGGCGGATGTGGCTGAATATGAAGGCGAATATTGAAGGGCTTCATAATTGCCTTGCTCTTGGTGGTCCAGCATAAGCATGCTATGCCAAACCAAATAACCTTATTATTTTCTCTTTTTAAAATTCTGGAATTTCCTTAATTAGAATTTTAATATTTTCCCCTCTTCACCCATATTGTCCGCTCTTAAGAGTTGAGGAAGATATTTCATTACAGCCTTAATCCCACCCCTCTCCAAAACAAATATCAGTAGATAAATCGATTCTACCTTGCCTTTTTCTGTGAGTTTGAACTAATAGTTACTAGCTCCCAGGTATAGAATTCGTATTTTGCTTTCTCCATATTCAAAATTATTTCTTCTATAAATTAGTAATTATTATTTATATTACGAACTGAACGAGCTGAATTCATACTAAACTTGCCTTAAAAAGTCCGTCACGCAGGGGCTGCGTAAACTAAGCAGATTTCCCACATGAAGTTATACAGTAGAGAAATCTGCCCAATAACAACTGTAGTAGTAAGGGATCTCTAAACCTATTCACGAGGGACGAACAGTTACGGAAACGGCCGCCAGAGCTCTCGGTGGAGTCCCAAACATGCCGACTGCTGCCGACCACGCACAGAATACAAATGCAAATATCTCGGTTAATATTCAAGATACAGAATAAATGTATAAAACAATATTTATAGTAAATTCAATTTACAATAAGATTGGGTCTATACAATTTTTCGATCCGACGCATAATAGCGGAGATATTAAGAATATTCGAAATTCTCCCCCTCCAAACCTCCCCTCCCCCTGCTCCCTTTTCAGCCGTTAACAAACTTGATCTTTCTTTTTGTATAAAACGACTATATATCAAGTTTGGCAACGATAAAGCAAAAATTGCGACCGCTAGAGAGGTAACAGACAAATATATATATATATATATATATATATATATAGTTTTGAACGGACCTCATTTTCGTCATCTCCTGGGTAGGATCGATGGGCATTTGAAGAAAAATTTCGAAAATCACGTCATGAGTACAACCTCAATAGCAGATTTCCCTTAAGGGAAACGTATGACCTACTGTTTATCCCGCTCAATCGCTTCGTTTAAGTTGTGATCAATGAATGGTAGGTGTTGTTACTAGTAATTGCTAATAAGAATGCTCATAATTCAAATACAAACCTGGAATTTTAATATTTTGTTTGTACTTTTTTGGACCTCTCTTATTTTTTACATTCATTGTGGTAAATATATTATTAAAGCTGTGATATGTTGGTGATATATATATACACACAAGCCCAACCACTTTAATTATTCCTAATAAAATATTATTATTACAAGCTGTACATACTACATACGTTTAGAAGGATTTTAATAAAGGATTTGTGCTGTATCTTGTTTCCTGGCATACCGATGCGCTCGTCAAGTGTCTGTGGTGTGCAAGTATTTTATCGTGTGTCTGTTTTTAAAATACATTTTGAGGATTGTCGAATTTGAAAGTATTTTTGAATATTTATCTAATGAAGACAACCTGAACTGCAACGAGAAATCGGCTTGTTATGAAACATCAAATAAAAGCTCGTTTCCTAACAGCTGAGTAAATGTTTTCTACTTCATGTGATGGATGTTGGCCACAAATAGTTTAACTCTGGCAAATTGAGTCAGTCGCCATTGAATACTTCGGTTTCAGTTCAAACTCGAAGCTGGCATTAACTGCGCCACAACTACTTAGTCTTTCCGTTGTACTCTTAACTTAATTACTTTAGCTTAATGGACATCATTTTGCTCTGGGTCACACTTTTCGCAAAGTTAAAGGACTTAAAATGTCCATTTAACTTAATTCAGCTAAACAGTTCAGGATATAGTCACATAAATCTCATATTCTATCTTTTTTTTTTTCTTTCTTCCTCTATACCCTATGTGAAGGGGGCTTAATTTCAGACCTCCTCCAAATAATAAAAGAATTCTCTAAAAAATAGCCTATCACGGAGAGTAATGTCCTTCGGTAGATTATACAGATGGGGAAATGAATTACTGTAGCAGTAATTATAACAGAATTGTTCAGAATTTCTACTAATGTCTACTGATGCCACCTGTTAGACAATCAGGTCCGATGATATGAATATACGTATATTTCTTTTGTAGTGGCCTAGCTGTTGCGTTTTAGCAAATTTCCCTCAAGGGAAATCAGCTATTGAGGTTGTACTCATGACGGAATTTTCGAAATTTTTTTTCATATGTCCATCGATCCTACCTAGTAGATGACGAAAATGAGGTCAGTTCAAAACTGTATATATATCCATCTATCTATCTATCTATCTATATATATATATATATGTCTGTTACCGCTCTAGCGGTCGCAATTTTTGTTTGATCGTTACCAAACTCGATATTTAGTCGTTTTGTGTAAAAAGAAAGATCAAGTTCGTTAATGGCTAAAATCGGACTAGTGGGAGGGGGAGTTTAGAGGTGAAGATATTCGAAAATTCAAAATATCTCCGTTACTATACGTCGCATCGAAAAATTGTACAGAATCAATGTTATTGCAAATTAAATTTACGTTTAGATCGTCTCCTAGGTCTCTTAAACATTTTGTGAAAAATGTCATAAATGATCCAAATCGGACCAGGAGAAATAGAGATTTAACCCTCATCTCCTACGGTTGGGTCCGATCCGACCGGGGCGCCGGTCCCCCCTTGCCTAAAAATCGCCTGGCTCCCTCGACTACTCCATGGTCCTAGGTACCCTCCTCTCCAGTAATGCCTGGGAGGCTGACAAGTCCACATCGCTCAGGTAAGTGTCGTCTCCTCATTATTAACCATTCGGACAGATCCGACCCACCGTAGGAAATAAGTTAAGGGTCGGATCCGACCCACCGTAGGTTCTATGCTTTAGATTTTTTCATGATTATTCCTAAGATTGTTTCCTATACAATTTTTTATTTCAATCCGACGTATGGTAACGGAGATATTTCGAATTTACAAAATACCTCTCCCTCTAACCCCCCCCCCCCCTCCTCTTCTCCGATTTCAGCATTTAATGAACTTGATCTTTCTTTTTACATGAAACATATAAATATCGAGTTTGGTATCGAGTACGAAAAAACAATAATTGCGACCGCTAGAGCGGTATAAAGACACACACACACACACACACACACACACACATATATAATTTTTAAAAATTTTAAATTTTTTTAAAAAATATATATAAATATATATATATATATATTTATATATATATCGGAGTAGTTATAAACAATAATTGCGGACGCTTGAGAGGTAATAAGACACCACACAACACACACCCACACATCACAACATGAATATTTATTTATATATAATTATTTATAAATTTAATATTTATTTATAGATATTATTTATATTTATAATACTATATTATTATATATATATATATATATATATACAGCACACATATATATATATATATATATATATATACAGCACCCACAGTTTTGAACGGACCTCATTTTCGTCAACTCCTATGTATGATCGATAGACATTTAAAGAAAAATTTCGATAATCGCGTGATGAGAACGACCTCAATAGCTGATTTCCCTTAAGGGAAATCTGCCAAAATGGAAAACAGAGTGAAAATAGGACATAAAACCAAATGTACACAGTTCCGACTATATTTGTGTTACTCCAGAGCATAAGTTGTAGCCATAAATTAAAATCCAATGTAAGTTTGGAAATTTCGTTTCGGGCCGTTGAAACACCGAATATGTCGTGTTACAACTTTCGTAATGCTAATTATTAGTGAACTGGTATAAATATGCTCACATAACAAGAACGATTGTTACACCGTAACGTATGACCCAATTCTTAACCCAATACTTCGGGCTAATAGTTACCTTTAATTAATTATTAAATACCATCTTATCGCTACATATAATCGGACATGAAGGACTGCAAATAGAGAGCTTAATCTTTTCCTCCCCGGTATTTTAATTCCTATCTCATCTCATATCCATTTTCAGTTCCAATACATCACAATGACGTAGGGCATTCAAGACTCTGAAATTTCTGGTGCTCGGGAAAAGCCAATCAAGAGTACTTTCTGCGGTGTAGTTGTCAGTAATGGACATATCATCTGCATATCCAGGATTTGTCATAAATTCTCTGATTGCCACATTCAAAGAAAGGTTAAGTATGTATCGTTAACATTATAAATTAAATTTCTCTAATGCTACTCGTTTCATAAAGGAAACACAGCCTGAGGCTCCACTGATGTAGAATTCTCTTTGGGAAAGATGAGTTAGAGAGAGCTGGAATGGATTGATGTTTGATAAAGACCAACTCGAGAACGCGGAGAACTTGAAGAGTAAACAGGAAACCCAGAGATGTGTGTCTGATACTGACGTTTCCCTCCCCCCCTTCCGTCGTTTCCTTCCTTCCAACACAGGATTATCACGAGAGCTCTGAACAACAATCAAGACGGAAAATTAATATCATCTGTCGGCGTTTAGAGATTTCTCCTTTTGAGTTGAAACGCCTTCGAAATATATCTAATCACGCAAACTGCCAGTAACATAATCCATGAGAAGAGAACTAGTAGCTCTCATCTCCAACTGAAGACTGATATTTTCTACATCAAAAGAGGTTCAAGCTGTATATGAATGTTGTTTGATAATGGATTAAATGAGATAATCTCATAATTAAACAGAATACATTCTGAACTAATGTAGTGTTGCGAAAATGAAATACATTAAAAATTAAACACAGATAGTCGTATTTGGGGAGTACGGATATCAAAGGGATGCCGCCATATGGTCGCGTCCGTCCTAGTCCCTACCAGTCCAGACCTCGAAGAGTCCATGCAATTCGGCTTTGATGTTACCGCTTCTCTATCAATAGCATACAGCTCCGCCGATCGTTAGTTTAGTTTGTTCTCAGCTGTATTCAAGTGCTACAGTGCGACTTAGTTACATTGCGGTAAAATGTTTTTATTTTTAAAACAGTGCAGTGCCATTAACTTCGCCAAGTAAAGGGCAGTGCAGTGCCGTGTTTTTGTGAACTTCAGTGATCGTTAGTGAATTATTTGACTGTGTAGTCTGAAGAACAGTGGAGCTATCAGTGCATACTGGGAGTAGTCATTAAGAACAATTAACCAAGTGTGTAGTGTATTGTAAATAAACTGTGAAGCTCGTGTGTTTTTAATTTTGCAATCCAAAAGAACTCTTATAAACAAAGTTTATTACTGCTTTTGTAATAAAACGTAACAGTATATTAGAGCTCCATGGTCTGTTATTATTTACATGTTATCTAGCAGTGTGACATAGTCGTTTGGAAACATTAAAGGAAGCTTAATGGGGAGGATAGAAAAAAAAGCTACTTTTGCTAGATTTTAGTGGATTACGTGAACCACCTGTTACATCATATACAAGCCCCCACCCTCCAGGCATGCCACAGGAGAGAGAATTTAGTTTCATTTCTTCAAAATCGCCTCAACTAGCTTCTCAGGTTTGGCGTGATCAAGACAAAGTGTCATAAAACGTCTCTGGGTGTTATTGAAGGCATGTTCGGTAGATTCATTCTTTGCTAAAAGAAATTGAGCACGCCGAGAATTCGGAAATTAAGCAATTATCTGTTTTGTAAGTAGAAGGGGTCTGCGTAATCATGCGGTATCTGCGAATTCTATTATGTCGTTTCTTTGGTGCACTATCATCACGTCAATCATCATACGAGGCTCAGTCTTCAACGGGGAGGGACGGCCCAACTCCACCCCAACCGTCTTCTCTAATATTTTACTCACACACACACACACACATATCCATATATCCATATATATATATATATATATATATATATATATATATCCTAGGCCTAACTCTTGCTCTAGGGTTGCAAGAATGAAACCGTTACCCATAAGGGAAATCTACTAATAAAATAGATTTATGCATTTGTATATTGTTATTTTAATACGTAAATGCATAAATAGATAAGTTATTAATTTAAATAAAATGAGGTACGTTCAAAGTTATATAGTGGTCGTAATTTTAGTTTTATCGTCTCCAAACAAGATATATAAGTATTTCATGGGAAGGTTTTAGAGGGTAGAATTTCGGAAATTCCAAATAAATCTGAAAAGGCGGAAACTTTTTTAAAGCCAATAATAAGGAGAGCATTAGACTGAAAATAAAATTATTAAAGAGATAATTTACCCTCATAGGAAAAAGCATTAGACTGAAATATTTACTATTTTATTGGAAAGACGAGGTCGAATAAATACGTCCTATTTGAGTTCTCTAAAGAATCAAGTATATATTGAATAAAGCAACATATAATAAGGAACTTTATAGTAGGTAGGCAGCTAAAATTTAATGCAACTTACATCCTAAAGAATGCTGAAGTAGAAACTAACCTTAGATGACTAATTGAACCAAACATTAACATTTATTTATATAGAGGTTGAAAAAGAAATAAAGGAAATTTCATTTTATAAAATACTTTAGCGGCAAGCCAATAATATATATACAATATAATGATCGTGATCGGTCCTATATTATGAGTACTCCATTTTAATAGTTTTGCGTAGATAATGCTAGCATTATAATAAGACGTAGGTACTAGCGGAAAACATATACTTCCCTTGAAGTGGAGTTTTCTTTTCCGGTGTTATTTGGGTGTTCCCAATGAGATTTCTGTCGTCTAGCTGGTGAAAACTGGTTGCGGTGATGCGTTATATGATGGTAGCGTTGCGGGGGATGAAAGATATTCTATTACAGAGGGTCAGAGCCCAACTGAGCCCGTTATCTCTGAAGCGGGGTACCCTATTACTGTAGCGGTAGAAACAACCCCAGGGAAGGGCGAAGGCCCAACTGCCTGTTTCCGCTTGAAACTAGCCGGTGCCTTCTTGAGCTAGCGCCGTAGTGTCCGCTATGGGCCACCGCCTTGGTGATCTTTATCTATTGGCCACCACCTTGGTGATATGCGGGGGGTTTGTAACTAAAGAGAGCGCGGGAAAAATCCAATTTAACAAAGACGACTGAACAATATCCGTTAATAAAGAGTCGGATCGTAAAATATTATTGGACCGAACTTTATAAACTATTGATGTTCTACAATTGTTGTTCTACCCATTTCTTCGTACCAGAAGTATTAAACGAGTTATTCGTACTTTCTTGTTTTCAGCCTTCAGGAACCCCTCCCTCCCTTCTTTCTAATCATCGGTTTTCTACATAGACATAGAGAATACGTGGTGCTATGAGGTCATAAGATTGTTATACCAGCTCATGGGAAGTCTGCTTAGTTTACGCAGCCCCTGCGTGAAGGACTTTGTTTAAAACCCCTATTTCAAAATGACTTAAGAATACGGACGGTCAATTACAATATTTTTTAATAATTAAAAACTATATACAATTTTTAAATATAAATGAAATACAAGATATTGAACATAATTGAAAATTGGTAATCCAAATAAACATATAACAAATAGGAGAACTGCGCTTGCAAAAAATCTGCTAAAAAAGAAAGTTATATCTGGTTTTAGCAGATTTCCTTTAAGGCAAATCAGCTACTGAGGTTTTACTCATGAAATGTCCATCGATCCTACCCAGGAGATGATGAAAATGAGGACCTTTCAAAACTGTATAATCGTTTTATGTAAAAAGAAAGATCAAGTTCGTTAATGGTTGAAATCGGTCCAGGGGGAGGGGGGTTTAGAGGGGGAGAATTTCGAAAATTCTTAATATCTTCGTTATTATGCGTCGGATCGAAAAATTGTATAGAACCAATCTTATTGCAAATGTAATGTTCTATAAATGTTGTTATGTACATTTTTTCACTATCTTGATTATTGCCCTACTCCTACTCATCTCATATGTTCAATATTCTATTATGTTATGAAACTTTATTTGAAGCTTAAATACCAAATATCGTTCTCATTGAACTTTTAAGTTTTGAGATATATGGATATACGTGGCGCACGTGCGAAATCTGTTTAGTTAACGCAGCCCCTGCGTTACGGACTTTTAAAAATTGAAGTCGATTGTAAGTTAATCATTAATTATAAAATATAATTTTTTTGGAAATTTTAGCAAACATAAGAATATGAGAATTATAAGCTGGATAATGATTGTTTATTACGTAGTTAAAACTTATGTATTAGCAACCCCTTATGGGTTATCAAACCCTAAGTTGACTAACATGCCCTTGCATGGATAAAGTCAAACAGATATATTTCGATATAAATTATTAATAAAAGGACCATACCATCGTCAAATACTGACGGTATTGGATTTAATTGGCATTTTAATATTCTTTTACCCTCTGGCTGTTATATGGTATTAATATATTTCATAAAAGTAATATAAATACAGCTTCCTCGAATCGTTTTTATCTCTGAGGAGTCCAATCAGAAGGGCATTTTTCCAGCAACGTAGAAATGATATCACAGGATTTAAATGTAATCTTTCTATTCAGAAAATATATCCCTGCGGCTCGTTAGTCTGGCTGATCTATTTTAATTAAATTCTGAATGGAATCCAAATAAGAATGCAAACGAACTTTTCATATTCATAAAAAAAAAAAAAACCATATATATTATTTTTAATCCCCAACTTACGACTGTCAACGAGACAGTGAATAATTAAAAGTCCGTCACGCAGGGGCTGCGTAAGCTAAGGAGATTTCCCACGTGAAGTTTTAGAATAGAGAAATCTGCCTAATCACAACTGTATTTGTAAGAAACATCTAAACCTATTCACGAGGGACGAATAGTCACAAAAACGACCGCTTAGAGCTCTCGGCCGAACAATAGCCGACTCTTGCCGAACACACGCAGAATACAAAATGCAAATATCTCGATTAATATTCAAGATAGAGAATAAATGTATATAGAACAATTATTTATAGTAAATTGAATTTGCATTAAGATTCATTCTATACGATTTTTCGATGCCGACGCATAATAACGGAGATATTTTGGGTGATTCAAAAATCCCCCTCTACCCCCCTAAACCCCCCTCTCATTGGTCCGATTTCAGCCGTTTGTTAACGAACTTGATCTTCCATTTTTAAAAAAAACTATTAAATTCCTAGTTTGGTAACGATCAAACAAAAAATTGCGGCGCTAGAGCGTAAACAGACAAATTTATATATTATATATATTCTCTGTTAACGCACTAGAGGCCGCCAATTTTTTGTAGATATATATATATATATATATATATATATATATATATATTATATATATATAATTTTGAACGGACCTCATTTTCGTCATCTCCTGGGTAGGATCGATGGTCATTTGAAAAACATTTTCGAAACTCGCATCATGATTACTTACCTCAATAGCTGATTTTCCATCTGGGAAATCTGCCAAAAGGAGTGTGTCATCATATATGATTTACTTCAGTTTTTCGTACTTTCGGAGGCACAAATATCCAGTGATTTAACACTTTCTTTCTGGATTACGTACTAAGGGAAATAATAGTATGTATGCATGTATACTTCCGAATGATGACTTTTATTTTATTACGTTCTATGTTCTGAATTCTTTGTATTTTAGCAGATTTCCCTTAAGGGAAATCAAGCTCTATTGAGGTCGTACTCATGACGCAAGTTTTTCGAAACATTTTCTTCAAATGTCCATCGATCCTACCCAGGAGATGACGAAAACGAGGCCGTTAAAAAAATTATATATATATATACTAGATCAGATACCCGGCTTCGCCCGGGAATTTATTTGAGGGGCTGAATGAAGATGGTATGTTTTTGGCAAGGCTTGACTTTTGTACAATATTTTGACATTTACCCGTCCCAGTGGGTTTTAGGGGGTTAAATACCCATCGTTTCTGTGGATTTGTTAATAATTAAAATTAATTTTTTATGTTACGGACTTCACTGTCCTCCATATTGTCATATTTCCCCGTTTCCTGTGCATTGTGCCTAGATTTGAATTATTAAGGTGCAAAATACTAACAATAAATTAAAATTAATTTTTTCCAGGTGCTGTACCTGGTAGTTCATATTGAAAAGAATTGTTTGGAGCAAACTTCTCTAATATAACAAATTAAAATAACTTTTGTTATGTGCATATATGGTGAAACCCCAATAAGAAACGAATTTTCACTATTATTAATTTCAGGGCCTCCCTAATAACCCCCACTCCTGCCCCGGACCTAGAAAATGTTAGTATGGCTTATTATAAGGAAGGCATTAGTGCTAATTGACATACCGAGTTTGGTTTAGTTCGTTTGAGTTTTTGTGCAAATAAAATTGTTGACTTCCGCAGTAGTTTTTAACGTATATCTCGTTTCTAATTCGGTATACGACAAAAGTGTATATAACAAAAGTTACTCAAAATAACAAAATAAACAACTTTTGTTATGTGTATAATTGCCTAAAATTCTATAGGAAATGAAATATTGCTATTTTTAATTTCAGGCTTCCCCTACAACCCCCACTCCTGCTCGTCTCTAGAAATAATGGTACAGCTAATTATCATGAAGGAGTTATTGTTAATTCACATACCGAGTTTTATTTATTTCGGTTGGGTCTTTTGACCCAAATAAAATGGTTCACTTCCGCTGTAGGTTTTAGCGTATATCTCGTTTATAAATCGGTATATGAAAAAAGTGTATATAACAAAAGTTACTCTAAATAACAAAATAAACAACTTTTTGTTATTTTCATATTTGACGAAAAAACCAATAGGAAACTAAATATCGCTATTTTTAATTTCAGGCCTCCCTTTTAACCACCACTCCTGTTCATCTTCGAGAATATTAATATAGCCTAAAGTCTAAGTTGGGTTAGTATTAATATAAATACCAAGTATCATAAAATTCGGTTCAGCCGTTTATGCGTGAAAATGTAACAAACAAACAAACAGACACCAAAGAAACAAATTGCAGTTATGGTGTCTAGGACATGTGAAACGAAAAGTTACCGTGAAATTTCTCGAAAAAAATCAATATACAGACACAGGTTTCAATTTTATATATATATATATATATATATATATATATATACTAGCTAAAGTACCCGGCTTCGCCCGGGAATTCATTTGAGCCGGAATGATAATGGTTTTTTTTTCGGCAAGCCTTTACTTTGCACAATATTTTGGCATTTCCCCGTTTCAGTATTCAGGGCTAGCTTGTACCCGTGGTTGGTTTGGTATAAAAAATGAAATATCACGATTTTTTATTTCAGGCCTCCCTTATAACCCTTACTCCCGTTATAACCTAAACATTTTAATGTAGCTTATAACAATGTAAGAATTAATGCTATTTTATATATTCCTAGTTTTGTTGGAATCGGTTCAACAGTTCGTATCGAATAAAATAGTTAAGACTCCCGCTTTAGCTTTTAGTGTATATCTCGTTTATAATTTGTTATACAACAAAAGTGAATATAACAAAAGTTACTTTAAATAACAACTAAATAACTTTTGTCATGTACATATTCGCAGAAAAACCAATAGAAAACGAAATAACGCTATTTTTGATACAGGCCTCCCTTTCAACCCCCACTCCTGCCCGTTCCTTGAAATATTGGTATTGCTTGTGATAATGAAGGCGTTAGTGCTAATACAAATACCGAGTTTTATTCATTTCGGTTGAGTCTCTTGTGTGCCAAATAAAATTGTTTGCTCCCGCTATACTTTTTAGCGTATAACGCATTTATACTACGGTATAAGACGAACATGTATATAACAAAAGTTACTCTAAATAACAAAATAAACAACTTTTGTTATGTTTATTTGCCGAAAAACCAATAGGAAACGAAATATAGCTATTTTTAATTTCTGGCTTCCCTTATAACCCCCACTCCTGCCAGTCCCTAGAAATGTTGGAACGGCTTATTATAATGAAAGCGTCAGTGCTAATACACATACCGAGTTTTATTTATTTCGGTTGGGTCTTTTGTCCCAAATAAAATTGTTCACTTCCGCTATAGGTTTTAGTGTATAACTCATTTATAATTCCGTATACGGCAAAAGTGCATATAACAAAAGTTACTCTAAATAACAAAATAAACCACCTTTGTTATGTGCATATTTGCCAAAAAACCAATAGGAAACGAAATATAGCTATTTTTAATTTCAGGCCTCATTTATAGCCATTCCTGTTCGTCTCAGAGAATATTAACATAGCCTAAAGTCTAAGTTGGGTTAGTAGTAATGTACATGCCAAGTTTCATAAAAATTCGGTTCAGCCGTTTATGCGTGAAAAGGTAACAAACAAATAAACCAAACAAACAAACAAACGAAAGAAACAAAATACAGTTATGGTGTCTATGACATGTGAAAACGAAAAGTTATCGTGAAATTTCGCAAAAAAAATCAATGTACAGACAGTGGTTACAATTTTATATATATATAGATATATATATATATATATATATATATATATATATATATATATATAATATATGTATATATACTAGCTCAGATACCCGGCTTCGCCAGGGAATTCATTTGAGGCTGAATGGTGATGGTATTTTTTAGCAGGCATTACATTGCACAATATTTTGACATTTACCGTCCCGTTTTTGGGATTGGAGTCCGTTGCCGTGAATTTGCTTAATAATAGAATTATTTGTTCGATAAGGCTTCACTGTCTTCGATATTTTTATATTTCCCGTCTCTTATACATGTAAATATGGTGAATTTTTATTTCAGGCCTCCCTTATAACCCCCCCTCCCGTTCGAACCTAAAAATTTTAATATAACTTATAATCATGGAAGAAGTAATGCTAATTGACATACCGAGTTTTGATAAGTTCGGTTCAGCCGTTAATGCCTAATAAAATTGTTGGATCCCGATAAAGTTTTAACGTATAACTCATTTTTACTTAGGTATACGACTAAAGTGTATATAACAAAAGTTACTCCAAATAACAAAATAAACAACTTTTGTTATGTTCATATTTGCCGAAAAACCAATAGGAAACGAAATATCTCTATTTTTAATTTCAGGTTTCCCTTACTACCCCCACTTCTGCCCGTCTCTAGAAATGTTGGTATGGCTTATTTTAATGAAGGCTTGACTGCTAATACACATACCGAGTTTTAATTAGTTCAGTTGAGTCTTTTTTGGCAAATAATATTGTTGACTCCCGCTATAATTTTTAGCGTATAAGGCATTTAAACTTCGGTATACGACAAAAGTGCATATAACAAAAGTTACTCTAAATAACAAAATAAACAACTTTTGTTATGTGCATATTTGCCGAAAAACTAATAGAAAACGAAATATCGCTATTTTTAATTTCAGTCTTTCTTTATAACCCCCACTCCTGTTCGTCTCAGAGAAAATTAATATAGCCTAAAGTCTAAGTTGGGTTAGTAGTAATGTACATACCAAGTTTCATAAAATTCGGTTCAGCCGTTTTATGCGTGAAAAGGTAACAAACAAACAAACATACATGAAAGAAACAAAATGCTGATATGGTATCTATGACATGTGAAACGAAAAGTTATCGTGAAATTTCGCGAAAAAATCAATGTACAGACAGAGGTTACAATTTTATATATATATAGATATCCTAGCTCCCCTACCCGGCTTCGCCTGGGAATTCATGTGAGGCGGAATGGTGCTGGTATTTTTTTAGCAAGGCTTTACTTTGCATAATATTTTAGACATTTCCCCGTCCCAGTGTTTAGGGTTTATTACCCGTCGTTTTTTTTTTGTAAGACTTCACTGTCCTCCAAATTGTCATATTTCCCGTCTCCTGTGCATTATGCATAGATTTCAGCTATTAAGAACAAAATATTAATATAGATTTGAATTAATTTTTCCCGGTGAGGTACCTAGTAGTTCATATAGGACAGAATTGTTGAGCATATCAATATTTCTACGCAAATTACTTTAGTTTTACTGTATATCTCGTTTATAATTTTGGTATACGAAAAAAGTGTTATAACAAAAGTTACTTTAAATAACAAAATAAACAACTCTTGTTATGTTCAAATTTGAGGAAAAACGAATAGAAATCGAAATAACCGCTATTTTTAAATTCAGGCCTCCCTTACAACCCCCACTCCTGCTCGTTCCTAGAAATGTTGGTGTAGCTTGTCATAATGAAAGCGTTTAGTGCTAATACACATACCGAGTTTTATTTACTTCGGTTGGGTCTTTTTGTCCCAAATAAAATTGTTCTTTTCCGCTATAGGTTTTAGCGTATATCTCGTTTATAATTCGGTATACGAAAAAAGTGTATATAACAAAAGTTACTCTAAATAACAAAATAAACAACTCTTGTTATGTTCAAATTTGACGAAAAACGAATAGAAATCGAAATACCGCTATTTTTAAATTCAGGCCTTCCTTACAACCCCCACTCCTGCCCGTTCCTAGAAATGTTGGTGTAGCTTGTTATAATGAAAGCGTTAGTGCTAATACACATACCGAGTTTTATTTACTTCGGTTGGGTCTTTTGTCCGAAATAAAATTGTTCACTTCCGTTATATGTTTTAGCGTATATCTCGTTTATAAATCGGTATATGAAAAAAGTGTATATAACAAAAGTTACTCTTAATAACAAAATAAACCACTTTTGCTATGTGCATAATTGCCCAAAATGCAATAGGAAACGAAATATCGCTATTTTTAATTTCAGGCCTCCCTTATAACCCCCAGTCTTGTTCATCTCAGAGAATTTTAATATAGCCTAAAGTCTAAGTTGGTTTAGTACTAATATACATACCAAGTTTCATAAAATTCGGTTCAGCCGTTTATGCGTGAAAAGGTAACAAACAAACAAACAAACAAACAAACAAACAGACACCAAAGAAACAAATTGCAGTTATGGTGTCTAGGACATGTGAAACGAAAAGTTATCGTGAAATTTCGCGAAAAAAATCAATGTACAGACAGAGGTTACAATTTTATATATATATATATTTATCTGTTAACGCTCTAGAGGTCGCAATTTTTGTTTGATCGTTACGAAACTCGATATTTAACCGTTTTATGTAAAAAGACAGATCAAGTTCGTTAATGGCTGAAATTGGACCACTTTTATTGTAAATAATGTTTGGCACTGGTAATTCAAACTTTACTGAGTCTCCTGGAATAGACGTATTACATCTTGAGGGTTGAAGTGAGAAAGCTGCGAAGATATAATGTTTCTTACACACAGATTTGCTAAAGAAACTTGATGGCATATATGTCGGGTAACAGAGATCATCCGGTCTGTAATGGTTGCTTTTATTTCCCTTAACTTATTATCCGTATTTAGTTCCATTTATGATGGCGACTATCCCAAAATTATTTGTTTTCCATAAGCGACTAGGTAACATTTTTACACTTCCCTACATAAAATGCATTCATCAATTGCCAAATTGTCAGGCATTTCATTTTACCTGATTGTCCCAGTGGTCGGGGATCGAGGGAGTTGAAGACAGTTGTCATGGGGGGATTGTTTATAAAGTGGTTCCTGAAGTTGAAGAATATGAACAGCTGATCGTTTCCAGAGCTATTAGTTTAAATACTTCAGTGCAGATGTAGTGTTGATGCCAGCTGTTTTTACTGAAAACATTGAATTCTTGAATCTAACATTACTGCAGCACCCAACCTGGGCTGACGTATGACGTAACTCATTAAGTAAAGTCCGTCACGCAGGGCTGCGTTAACTAAGGCAGATTTCCCAAGCGCGTCAAGTATTTGCATTTATCTCAAAACTTAAAAATCAATGAGAACAATATTTGGTATTTAAGCTTCAAATAAAGTGATTCATAACATAATAGAATATTGAAAAAATGAGATGTGTAGGAGTAGGGCTTTACTGAAAACCGAAAACTAAAAAACGCAAGTATCTCAGTAAATAATCAAGATAGGTAGTGAAAAAGTGTACATAACAACATTTTATAGAACATTACATTTGCAGATATTAAGAATTTTCGAAATTCTCCCCCTTTAAACCCCTCCTCCCCCTGGTCCGATTTCAGCCATTAACGAACTTACTCTTTCTTTTTGTATATCACGATTAGATATCAAGTTTGGTTACGCTAAAAACAAAATTTGCGACCGGTAGAGCGGTAACAGACATATATATATATATATATATATATATATATATATATTATATAAATATAAATATATAAAATTTTGAACGGATCTCATTTTCTACATATCATAGGAAGGATCGATGGACATTTGAAGAAATATTTCGATAATCTCGTCATGAGTACAACCTCAACAGCTGATTTCCCTTAAGTGGAATCTGCTAAAATTTGAAAATATATGGAGGGATCTGTTCAATTCCAGATAATCTAGATAATTTGATAAAGCCAGATTGATGTTAAGAAGGGGTAATAACCATAGTTCTGTAGTTGTATAGTGATCAGGAGCCAGGGGTGTATTGTATTCGGCTACTTCCGAGGAGGAGAAGTGTTTCCTAAAATTAATTTGCATTAGCAGATTTTCCAGGTTATTTATATACAACCTGTGTTATCTGCCGTTGGAGCGTAAAAATGAAATAATTATCCATGAAAATATAAAGATAGTATTTACTTTTGCACAAATGTTATTTTCATCGCACAACATTAATGTCCTGTTACACATACAATGACTGCACAGACATTCAGTTGAGATACCTGCTAAGTGGATGTATTGAATAATTATTTTTTTTTTTGCATCGAAATATAATTTGTTCGTTATTTAATAACGTCCAGTTTATGTAACTACGGGTTATTGGGGCGGGTTGTCTACAGGTTACCACCATTTTCCAGCTAGGGAGGGACTAAGGATTTTATTTAGTGAGTTCGTTACTAAACGAATTCCTATTGCCAATGTGAGAATCGAACTTCCAACTCTTGGTTCACCATGTGACATTAAGACTAACGCCTTAACATAGATAATCTGAGTCCTACAATATATAAAGTTTGGTTTAATGGAAGCTCTGAGTAATCCCTTTATTTTCGTCCGATTGCAGTGGCATTGTTGTTTTGTCCATGCGGCATGGACAAGCTAAGCTTCCAATAGTACGAATATCGGCGAACGTATTAACATCAAGAGGTGAATGAATTTTATTATTGGTCATAACATAACGGTCGAGTTATCCTAGCATCCTGAGGAGAAATACAGACTACTGTTCAGCCATTAACCAATATGAGAACAAGTCGGAAGTAATTAGCTAACTGCGATTACTGTCTTTGTGTGTAGAAACCTAACTGGATTCCCATGTAAATTTATTAAGGTTATTCCTAGTGAACCCCCACCATTGTCAATTGTAGTTTCTCCACTTTCTTCTGAGTTGGAGTATTCATATACTTATACGCGTTATCCGGTGATCAACTAAAAGCATTTCCTCACAGAATGCCTGTGACAACTTCCACATAGGCTATCTTGATTATTTGAATTTCTTTAGATACCACTTAACTAATGACTGCCAACAACTATTGTATTTTCTATACCTTAGTTTACCCAAAAAAATTATAATGTTTATTTTGTTGCCGGCTTTAAGAGGTTGGGGCGAGCTATTGAATGTGAGCTGACATATCTCACGCAGCTCAGCGTGTGACGAACTTTTCGACCGACTAGAAGCTAGAAATCAATAAAGAAGCACTACCATGGCAACGGATTGATGGAACATCTTAAGAGAGATAGTGAAGATCGATGGGGAACGGACAGTTGATTGAAGGGAATTTTAAACTTTCCCTTAACACCATCGATCAATCATGCTTCTCTCAAGACAACCAATCGGGCCCTAATTTCACTGAAAAACATTTAGGTGATTCCCTTCACCGTTATTATTTTTATATTATGGACAACTTAGATTTATACGTAGGTATATAATCCAAATACAACTGTATATATATATATATATATATATATATATATATATATATAAATATATATGGGGTTAAATGAAATACTTATAGGAAATTAAGAGCGCTGATCTTGTATTTGTTGTGGCCGACATAGTGGATGAAGTGCAGACTTAATGGTAGCTCACGGTATTAATATGCACATGGGTCAGCAAATAATGATCTGGCACAACGTCGAAATACTCATGGATGTTGGATCTTGATCACAGCCAGGAAGCTATTTACTGTCGGACGCCAGAAATTACAACCTGTCAGAAACTTTAGTATGGGCACGCATGGCGAAAGATTTTATGGATAACCGGTTGTGGGTAGTGGCCCGAAAAAACTAAAAGACGACATTATAACTACTAAAGCCTTCATTAAAATTTTATAAAATGTTCCTGTGAGAGTATTTAATTTGTCCGACAGTGAAAATACCCTTAAAAAATTTTAAAATCAGAAACAATAATTAACTGTGTAGCGAATTCGATATGCCCCAAAATGACATGCAAAGAACGCGATTTACTACCAGTACATGTAGGAAAATGGGTGGCAGGACTGACATGACCTGACAGAAACAAAGCGAAGCAGTTGCTAAGAAAACATGCCGCCATCTTTGCTCTAAACAATAAAAGCCCAGGTAGAACTTCAGTTTAGAAACACGAAATAAGTACCGGCGAAGCGAGGCCTGGAAAACAAGCACCCAGGAGTGTTCCGCTAGCAAAGAGGACCGATATTAAAGAACTTGCCAACGACATTTAGCGGAATGGAGTCATTGAACCATCTTAGAGGAGCTCGCCAATAGTTCTAGTAAAGAAGAAAACACCAGATTCTGCGTTAACTACAGAAAACTCAATGACGTCACCAAGAAATACTATTAGCTGCTGCCCACAATTGATGATACCTTAAACACGTTGGCCGGAATTGTTTTTCGAACGTGACTTGCAATGCGGCTACTGGCAAGTAGACATAGATGATAAGGACTAAGAGAAAACTGCATTTAGCGCGAGTGATGGTTTATGGCAGTTCTAGGTGATGTTATTTGGGGGTTGAAGAGTCAACGCCCGAACTACTTTTGAGCGTTTAATAGAACGTGTGCTGAATGGTCTCAATTGGAAGACATGTTTGGTGTATCTAGATGACATAATCGTTATGTTGAAGACTTTTGACGAAGATCTCAAAAACCCGAATGAAGTATTTAATCGCATAACCACTGCTGGAATATACCCCATAGCCCAGCTCGCATGTTGGATTGGACGTCTGCAGAGCTATGACTTTAGTATTGAGTATAGAAAAGAGGAAAAACACAGTAACTCTGATACCCTTTTAAGACGGCCATGCATGTAGAATACAAGCCTTGTACCAGAGCCGAGAAAGAGAAATATATCTTTGATGCGCGACGTACCTATAATGGCTCAGGTGAAAACTGGTCGAAAGCGCAGAAAGATGACCCTGTTCTTGCGAAGGTTATGTCGGCTATCTGTCGATATTTCATTACGGGTCGTTACCCGTAATGAAATATCGACAGATAGCCCACTTGCAAAAATCACACTGGGTCCAGTGGGATAGCCTAAAAGTGGTAGATGGCTGCTTATATTTATCTTGGGAAAATGCAGATGGCAAAACCAGAACCGATCTACTTTTCGTGTCAATTTCCTAGGTAAATGAGGTAATGAAACAGTTCTATAACGGTCGCAGTGGCGGCCATGTGTGCATTACAAGAACCCTGGAAAAGATAAAACAGCGATTTTACTGGGTGGGATGTCAGCAATCTGTAGCCGATTGGATAAGCTATATGTGAACAGTGTATTGCGGCAAAGGATCCAACGAGTCGTGGCAAGATTCAACAGTAGTATGCAGGTTCCCCTTTCGAGCGGATAGCCATCAATGTTGCTGGTCCATTCCCTGTCACTGAGTCTGGTATGTAATAGTGGCAATGGATTATTTCAGGAAATGCTATTCTAAACTATGAGTCCAAAACGGTGTTGAACTTGTTTGTAAATACTTTGTGCCGATACGGGGTCCCCATAGAACTGCATTCTGACGAAGGACGAAATTTCGAATCGACCATATTCAAAGAGATGTGTGACCTATAAGGCATCAAAAAGGCGAGAAAGACACCACTACATCCAAATGGTTGAAAAATTCGACCAGACACAAGAGGAATATCTCAGAAAGTGGTCAGTACCCGATTTGAGCCTATTTGGGACGAAAAGGCTTAAGTGTTCCGAAATATTCATCCATTGGTCTACTTGAAGGATTTTGTTACCACTTAAAAATTACGTATATTTAATCACACATTTAAGAAGTGCAAAGGAAATGAATGCGTCCCAGCTAATGAGGTACTCATGTATCTACATATTGTAATGTTTGTATTCCTGTGTTATGGGGGAGCTGCAGAAAGCGCGTTCAAATTTTATAAATATATTACTTGCAAAAGAACACTGAACATTCTTCTTGGAATACCCCAGCAATTAAAATAGTATCGGAGGCTAGCCATGTGAGTTATGGCGTTAGTCTTAATCTCACATGGTAAACCTAGAGTGATAAGTTCGAGCCCCTCCCCCTCACTGAGCAATAGGAATTTCAAGTTAAAAAAAAAAGTATCAATTTTTTCAATGCCGTATCACAAGTAAGACTTATAATTGTTTTTTATAAAATTCTATTCAGAAAACATTCTTTTTCGCTCGAAGTATTCCATTGTAAATAAAATGATCGAAGGATCTTTCGACAATAGCATTTCTACATATTTAGCTTGTATACTTCAATAAAGGCAACTTTGCATTTTTCAATAAAGCTGAAGCTGTCTCTGTTGACATTTCTTGGAAATTTTGTAAGGCTGTCGGTTTGCTCTCGGTCGGCATTTCATTGATCTCGTTAGCACTTCATGTTTACCCGACTCCTTCAGATTGTATACGAACCGATATTGAAGTTCGCTGTCAGAGAACTAGTGCCTCTCCCAGGCTTAACTCATTCTCAATAATATTCCCTGATAAATGTAGAATACCCCCACCTCCCCATTCTAAATAATATATTTCTTCATGCCCTTTAGAAATAATAATAATAAACTTAAAATTACAAAAGCCTTACCCAATTACAAATTAGTTTCATTTGACGTAATTCATGTGTATTCAAATATTTCGGTTGATTAAGTAATAAAAATAAGTAACTGACAAAAAATTATGAAATATACGAAAATTAAAAACAAAGAAATATTTTAGAAGATATTAAGCTATTGCAAATATAACGATAACATTTAACAACATGTATGCAGAATGCAAATAAAGATTGCTATTTCCGTAGCAATAACCAATATTTTAAGGGATCAGTTTTTAATGTAATTAACCTTTAAACGTTAGAGTGTGCGTGGGCCTGTGAGTACCTCCCCCCTCGTCACCATTCAGTGCTAAAAATGTAAAATTAAATAAAAATATGAAAAAAATATATTTATAGTATAATAACATATTAACTATGTAATGCCTTTACTTACGAAATAAATAAGCAAAGAAGCATATATTAGTAGCAAATTATTATTATACAAAAATATACCTAAGTATAAAACATTATATACAAATATTAACCTGCACAGTACAAAAAGAAAATCAAAGGACACTCATTTATAAGGATACTAATGCAGAACTTAAACTTTAAACTATTCACTTGACGATTCGTTATTGGCAAAACATTCAAGGAAACCATAGTATACTATGTGCTCACCTCAAATAAATACTTCTTTGGCATTTACAGCAAATATGGGTACTCTTCTATTTTTTTATTATTTGTAAATTACTATCACTTTCTTTCATTTGTCTTAAAAGTCCACTGCTAATCTCATCTTTAGTGATAAATAACGAATTCAGTGACGTAGAAAATTTAAAAATGGGAAGTTAAACAACAAGGCTGTGTCAAATATGACACCTACCTGCAAAAATATTTGACACTCCGAAAAGGTATGAAAAATGGTGGAGGACAGAGCGTGCAATGACCTTGACAAGTAGTTGACTATTGAATAGGAGGGTATTAAGCACACCAGTCTTGTCCTGTTTGTTACAAGCTCATGAGTGTACAACTTACAGCATAGGTGTCACGTATGACACAGCCTTGTCGTTTAAAGGTTAATCGAAGATACTACATATCCAATTTTGATTAAAATATTTTGACTATTTAATTTTATCTATACACGAATAAAAATTGAAGAGTTGCTAGGAAAGTTTAATAATAAACATAATAATATTCAATTAAAAAAGAGGAAGCGGAAAGTAAAATAGGATTTTCAGACGCGGAATTAATCAAAAACAAAGACGATTTCGTTGAGTTTAAGTGTAAAACGTATCATTCAACGAGGATGATTAATTTTTACTCCAACAACCCATTGGGTTTTAATAAGAATTTGATTTATTATACGTTGTTGACAGTTTTAAAGAGAACATCCCTACAATATTCTGAGAAGATAAAAAATAAACATTACTCAATGGTTTTTTTGTGTGTATACAAAATGATCTGCTAACGTTCTCAAGCCATCTTTTGGAACCAATCTGAGTTGACAGTAGAGTACACAATGGGTGCTATATATATATCACGACCTCCATAGCTGATGTCCCTTATAGTCTTCGAGGAACAAAACTTTGAAAAATATAATTAACAAAAATCACCACAAATAATTTTTACTAATAATAGTACCATAAGAAGTTTCGATCCGAATCATAATAACCAAGGTATTTTTAATTTTTAAATACTCCCTCTAAACCTTCGCGTCCGTTAACGTACTTGATGTTGTTTTATTTGTTACCCACTAAGAACAACAGTACCCATTGTGTAAATTCTCTACCCCCGTCAACTCGGATTGGTATATGTATATATATATTTATACATACACACACACACACACACATATATATATATATATATATATATATATATATATATACACACACACATGTCTGATTGAAAATTATGTAGATCCAATATTGATAAATACTTAAAAGTTCTACCATTGTTGTTTAGGGCACTTTTTCTTTATTTCAAATATTAAATGAGATGTTGACATTTTTAAATTTTCAGCCGTCAGTAGTCCCCTTAAAATGGATAAATGATTTTTTTTTAACATCTGTCAGTAAAAATCTCCTTTTCTGCGTACATTTCAATCACTGTTTAGATAGGTTTTTTACTAGGGGAGAATATTCGCTTTTCAGCCTTCTACTCATGGGATTATCACTTTTATAAAATTGTATTACCAAAAATCTTATTTCCATTTGTATGTTACATAGGCTTTTTATTATTGGAGAAATGAGTATATACAATTATAAGAAATCCTATTGTTTTTTTATATTTCGAAGTATTAAAAAGAAAGAGGCTCCTGGCTCAAAAATATATTGGACACATCAGAGGTCTATCAGGAACAATGGTGGTATAAGGGAATGGTGGGACTGAGCTACACGGTCTGAACCAGACTCGACATGGCAGAATTGACCGTTAATTGGCAAGCTTATATCCTATATCGAAGTCCAAGCTAGGAAATTGATTGCGAGAAATCGGAGGGGCCTGCTGATGTTTAGTGAGAGAGAGGGGAGGAGAGAAAGGGAGAAATTAGTGGGGGGAGGGGGAGGTTGTGTTGTTTGCGTTATGGTGGAGTATGGGAGCGGTAGGGGGGGTAGAAAAACCCCAACCCTATTTCTACTTCAGCAAGCAAATGGGGCTAATGCTATTCAAATTAATTCTGAATTTCCTTCTCACAGATTTCAAAACAGCATGTCACCCCCTACATTAGATATTCTGTCCTCAGTCACCCAGATCTCTCGCGCTCTCTCAGTTATTCCATCTTGTTAATCACCGAAACAAATTAAATTTCATTAATTAATTTCAATAAATTTAAAAGTGAGAGAGAGAGGGAGAAGGAGAGGGAGAGGGTGAGAGAGAGGGAGTGGGAGAGGGAGTGGGAGAGGGAGAGGGAGAGGGAGAGAAAGAGGGAGAAGAGGCGGGAGAAGGAGAAGGAGAAGGAGAAGGAGAAGGAGAGGAAGAGGGAGAGTAAATTCAATCCTTTGACGCTAATATTTATTGGTCTTTATGATTAATATATCTTAGTACTCATATAATTTAGAAAGTAGATACTTAGGGAATTGCAAATTTGATTATTATTTATAAATTCATACTTATATCGTCCTCTATATTAATCCTAAATACTATGTACTATAATAATCATATACATAAACTATTTTCTTATCGAAGATTATTTTTCCTCCATATCACATCAAAATTAATGACCTTTCGGTTCTGCAAAAGACAAAAAAAAAAAATACAAATGTTATTAAAATACCAATGGGGTGTGTGATTGAGGTAATATCCTGTTAACCCTGGTTCATACGCAACTGGAATACGTGGAAACCCGGAAAAGTCAGACAAATTACGATTTGGTAGAAAAGTCAAGGAAAGGATTTTCCTTCAATGTGAGGGAAAAGTAAGGAAAAATGGAATTTTGTCCTCATCGGAGGAAAGTGCTCTTCTTCAGCTAAACAGAATTAATTGAGCGAAGTGTAGGAGACTTTCCTTATGGAAAGGCGCAGTCGCAAAATAGACTGATGAATAAATAATTCCAGAGTGGAGCGTCTGGCTTAATTGAAATGAAAAACGACGCATTTAGCTCAGCTAATTTGAACTCTATGAAAAAAAAAACTTGGAAATTTTAGGCGAACGTGAGATTTTTAGTGGCTCGGATGAAACATTTTCACTGATGTGGGAAAATAAAAGAAAATGTCAATATCTCAGTTAATATCAAAGTTAAAAATAAAAGTGTATAAAGCTACAATTGTAGGAAATTAAAATTTTAATGCGATTCATTATTTGACATTTCCCCTCATGACTCATGTTATTTCTAACTTTTACCCTTAATTCCACCCCCACCCCTCTCCCTAACGATGTTCGTTTTAGTTTTCCAAAAATAGCTTTACTAGTAACCCAAATTAGACTTTAGCTATATTAATATCCTCTGAGGCGAACAGGAGTGGGGGTTATAAGGGAAGCCAGAAATTAAAAATAGCGATATTTCGTTTCCTATTGGTTTTTCGACAAATATGAACATAACAAAAGTTGTTTATTTTGTTATTTAGAGTAACTATTGTTATATACACTTTTTTCGTATACCGAATTATAAACGAGATATACGCTAAAACCTATAGCGGAAGTGAACAATTTTATTTGGGACAAAAGACCCAACCGAAATAAATAAAACTCGGTATGTCTATTAGCACTAACGCATTCATTATAACAAGCCATTCCAAAATTTCGAGGGACGGGCAGGAGTGGGGGTTGTAAGGGAGGCCTGAATTTAAAAATAGCGGTATTTCGTTTTCTATTCGTTTTTCGGCATATATGAACATGACAAAAGTTGTTTATTTTGTTATTTAGAGAAACTTTTTTTTATATACACTAGCATCGTATACCGAAGTATAAAGGCGTTATACGCTAAAAATTATAGCGGGAGACAACAATTTTATTTGGCACAAAAGACTCAACCGAACTAAATAAAACACTCAGTATGTGTATTAGCACTAACGCCTTCCTTATAATAAGCCATACTAACATTTCTAGGGACAGGCAGGAGTGGGGGTTATAAGGGAGGCCTGAAATTAATAATAATGATTTCCGTTTGGGGTCTCGGCAAATATGCACATAACAAAAGTTGTTTATTTTGTTATTTAGAGAAATTTGCTCAACACTTCTTTTCAATATGAACTACCAGGAACCTCACCTGAAAAATTAATTCAAATCAATGTTAATATTTTGTCCTTAATAGCTGAAATCTATGCATAATTCACAGGAGACGGGAAATATGACAATTTGGAGGACAGTGAAGACTTACATAAAAAATTAATTTTATTATTAACAAATGCCAACAACGTGTATTAACCCTAAACACCGGGATGGGTAAATGTTAAAATATTGTGCAAAGTAAAGCCTTGCCAAAAAAATTCCATCACCATTCAGCCTCAAATGAATTCCCGGGCGAAGCCGGGTATCTGAGCTACTATATATATATATATATATATATATATATATATATATATATATATATATATATATATAAATTTGTAACCTCTGTCTGTACATTGATTTTTTTCGCGAATTTTCACGATAACTTTTCGTTTCACATGTCATAGACACCATAACTGCATTTTGTTTCTTTCGTGTGTGTTTGTTTGTTTGTTTGTTACCTTTTCACGCATAAACGGCTGAACTGAATTTTATGAAACTTGGTATGTATATTACTACTAACCCAACTTAGACTTTAGGCTATATTAATAATATTAATATCCTCTGAGACGAACCGGAGTGGGGGTTATAAAGGAAGCTTGAAATTAAAAATAGCGATATTTCGTTTCCTATTGGTTTTTCTGCAAATATGAACATAACAAAAGTTGTTTATTGTGTTATTTAGAGTAACTTTTGTTTTATACTTTTTTTCATATACTGAATTATAAACGAGATATACGCTAAAACCTATAGCGGAAGTGAACAATTTTATTTGGGACAAAAGACCCAACCCAAATAAATAAAACTCGGTATGTGTATTAGCACTAACGCTTTAATTATAATAAGCCATACCAACATTTCTAGGGACCGGCAGGAGTGGGGGTTGTAAGGGAAGCCTGAATTTAAAATAGCGGTATTTCGTTTTCTATTCGTTTTTCGGCAAATATGAACATAACAAAAGTTTTTTTTTTGTTATTTAGAGTAACTTTTGTGATATTCATTTTTGTCTTTTAACAATGTATAAACGATATATACACTATAAACTAAAGCGGGAGTCAACTATTTTATTGTGCGCTAACGATTGAACCGAACTTAACAAAACTCGGTATGTCAATTAGCATTAATTCTTCCATGATTATAAGCTATATTAGAATGTTTAGGTTAGAACGGGAGTGGGGGTTATAAGGGAGGGCTGAAATAAAAATTCGCGATATTTCATTGTCTATTAGTTTTTCGACAAACAACAGGAACAAAAGTTGTTTACTTTGTTATTTAGATTAACTTTTTTTTTTATTTTATACATTTCTCCAGGAACAATGTGTGGAGCAAGTAATTTGCGTAGGAATATTGATATGCTCAACAATTCATTCCTATTTGAACTATCAGGTACCTCACCTGGAAAAATTAATTCAAATCAATGTTAATATTTTGTCCTTAATAGCTGAAATCTATGCATAATTCAC
>CM032231.1:31957500-32067500 GCA_019009955.1 Riptortus pedestris
CTCTCTCTCTCTCTCTCTCTCTCTCTCTCTCTCTCTCTCTCTCTCCCTCTCTCCCTCTCTCTCTCCCTCTCCCTCTCTCTCTCTCCCTCTCCCTCTGCACACACTGCTAACATTAATATGGAGAACATATAAAAAAAAAATGATCCAGAATAAGAAGAGTAAAACATTATGAATCAATATAAATCATTATTCGCATAAAAGTATAATTAAGAGTTGATATATTCTGTTGGAAGTAAAGGGCTAGGAAGTGTCTATAGACATGTTAAATATACCATGGAGAGTGAGCCCATCCTGATTCGTAGCATCTCCCAAGTTGTTGCTGTGACACTCTATATCTAATGCTAATCCGCAACGTTTATATTTGACCACGTGCACGCATTGATTCAGCGGGCTAGTTAGACTAACGAGCACAAATATAAACAGCTAAATCCCTGAACTAGCTCCTATTCTAATATTGATGTCACGAGGTGCGTCCCAAAACTTATTCGTGGGATTAACGTGGAAACTGAGCTGGGACCCAATGGCCATATCCCCATTTTTGTAAATTGAGACTCATTTGAGTATATTTGAATGGCATTGCTTCTCCAATATTGAAAATAAAATGGAGTGCATTTGAACAATACTCATTACAAGTTTTGCTGGGCATCCCAGATTATAATTCAGGAAATAGATTACTGAATGCTGCTGAGAAAATGTCCTATCCAAAATCACAATTGCTAGATAAGTCTCCCCATTGCCTTTATGTAATAAGAAATGTCAGCGTCCATTGAAAGATATGAATCTTGCTCTAAACAAATTTCAACGATACCCAAGTAGTTGCAACGTAATAGCCTATAAAAAAGGTGAAGCTATTGCCCGACATGTTATTCAGGGGAGCAGGAGAGAATCGTGGATAGAATTCTAATCCTGAATAATTAGGAATACTCTCCTCCTTCCATTCGCCTGGATAAAATATGGAACAGTTTGCACCCAATACTGGAAAACAAGTATAAAACTCCTTTACTTCGTCTTAGTTCAGGCCATTCGTTATTCAAACCAGATTGCTGACGCTTTTGCTTATCCGTTATCTGATAACGAACTCTTCCGTACAAAATAAATTTATAAGAATTGAACACAATATACAACATAGCACACAACAATGGTTACAAACGAAACGTCATTGACAATATACTTCAGAAACTTAACAGTACTGACAAACAGAGCACAAACACTTCAACTAAATCAATTACTAAACGTCACGCCATTACTTACACAGAACCTGAAACATATAAACTCACTAACGCCCTACACAAAGAAGGACTACATACAACATTTAGAACCAACAACACGTAAAGACAAAAACTGACAAACAACATTGAAAACAAAGACATATACAACATGAACGGAGTATACAAACTTACATGCACTTGCAGTAACACCTACATCGGACAAACTGGAAGACGACTGAAGACCAGATATACTGAACACATACGCTCATTCAGACTAAACAAACGAGACTCTAACCTAGAAGGTGTTAAGGTTCACTTAACACAGGACTTCTGAACCCAAAACTAGCAAGGCAAGTTATTCAATATTACATAAATTGGAAACACTTAAAAAATAAAAATTAAATTTGTTGCATCTTTTATATATAATAAGAATATTTATATATAAGATATGTGAATTTCTATTGAGATGTCCTTCACCAAGAGATAGTATTTCCCAGAGGAGTACATTTCAGCACGTCAATACTTCCCATTGCAATAGAGTCTATTCACGATTACATCTCCGGAGGTGAACAGTAAAATTCATTCAATAGAGGCTATTCAAGAATACATCTCAGGAGATGATCAATACAATCTATTCAATAGAGGCTATTCAAGAATACATCTCAGGAGTTGATCAATACAATCTATTCAATAGAGGCTATTCGAGAATACATGTCAAGAAGTGATCAATACAGGCCATTCAATAGAGCATACTCAAGAATAAATCTCAGGAGACGATAAATACAATCTATTTAATAGAGGCTATTCAAGAATACATGTCAAGAAGTGATCAATACAGGCTATCCAAAGGAGGATATTCTAGAATACATCTCAGGAGGTCATCGATACAATGTATTCAATAGAGGATATTCAAGAATACATCTCAGGAGGTCATCGATACAATCTATTCAATAGAGACTTTTCAAGATAACATCTCTGGAGGTGATAAACACAATCTATTCAATAGAGGATATTCAAGAATACTTCTCAGGAAGTATCGATGCAATCTATTCACTAGAGGCTATTCAAGAATACATCTCAGGAGGTGCTCATCACAGTCTCTTCAATGGAGACTATTCAAGAATGCCAATATTATGTTTCAATTTTCAACCATTAAACCATTACTTATAATATTTATTTAGAATAGGCAAAGTACACTTTTTCAAGGAACATTTTGCCACAACTTAGTACAATTGCAAATATTTTTAGAGATACTTTTTAACAATCATCAGGGAACCCGGGTTTCAAGAACCTCCTCACAAAATGTAAATAGTTTAATATCTTATGAGGATTCTAATCAATTGATTCATATTCTGTGGAATCTTTCTTGTAGTTTAACTTTCATTTTAAATCTGATTTAATTTTCAATTCACTATTGGAATTTTCAATATTCTCCTTTCTTAAGGTGAATTATTTATTAAAAAGCCGAATTATTTCATTGACTTCTTTAACTGTTCATTTTCGTCATCTCCTAGGTAGGATTGATGGACATTTGTGGAAATTTGTCAAAAATTGCGCCATGAGTACGACCTCAATAGCTGATTTCTCTCAAAGGAAATCTGATACAAATGTTGCACACAAATGATTATAAATAAAAATAAAAATACGTGTGAAACAAAAACACCACTTAAAACAAAAACGGGTTACATGTATAAATTAAAAGAGCATTTGGGAAGTTAAATTATTGCTATTCATGAAAACAGGCTATTCGTAAAATAAAATCCTTAGTCCCACCCAGGCTAGAAAAGAGTGGTAACCTGTAGATAACTCGTCCCAATTAGCCATATTTGCTTAAAGTGGACGTTAATTAAAAAAATAAAAACCGGCATATAAAATTCATACGAAATACAAAAACACACATACACTTTTACATTTTTTTAATTAAATATTATAAAACTGCCTCATAATTTTAAAGTAGTTGTAATACGTCTACTACTACAGACAGTAGTTCGTTCAAGTTATGTGGTATGTTTAAGTAAGTTCGTAATAGGCATTCTGTTAGTAGGTGTTTTATAGATAGTCGAGTGTGGCTATAAGTACAGCACAGGCTAGGCTTATTTCTTCATTACGTAAGAATGTTGTCAGATATGTATGTCCAATACGTAGTCCTGAGAAGACACCTTGGTCTCTTCTTGAATCGACTTATTGTCTCTTTGTTACATTGTGTTTTATTTCCAATAGTTGGTTGTCAGTAGTCAACCAGTGTTTTTGCCAGTCTTTGAGTATTTTGGTTTGTATTATCTTGCTGATGTCTGATGGTGTTAGCTTAGTTATGTCAGTAGTAGTCATTTTAGTTGCTGATTTTGTACGTTTGTCAATATCATTCATTTCTGTAATGCCCTTTTGGCAATAATAAAATTTTAGTTTATTATGTGTTCAGGTAGTGTTGAAAAATCTGTGCATAAGTGTTCTTTACGCCTAACATGTATGCACATGGCTAACAAGAGCGTGACAATATTATTTGAAATGTAGTGAAACTCCTGGAATATTGATGATTTGTTTTGTGCGAGCAGAGAGATCCATATTAATATAGGTTGTTAGAGTTCTAGACATGCGAGACACCATTGTGATAAGTAGATGAAGTTATTCGGGACGAGGCAAGCAATGCTGGATTTTCATTGATAATAATTTACAGCTCAGCTGGAATTGGAATCCTCGAGTTTCAGAACTGTCATAAGGTGAATTAAACTTCTAGACTCCATATCCAAGCTCATATGGGTTGACAATGTATGCTATGGTGGTTCCTCCTCTTCGAATATATTACACGTATTATGAGCACCCTTATAAGTCGTCAATAAACTTGCATCCTAGATCAGGTTTGAGGCGATAGTCTCAGAGAAATACTTGGATATGTCTGGAAATATTTTTAATTGGTAAGAAAAGAAAATACACTGCCATTATAAACCTTTTTGCTCAGTAAATACAAATTTACGGCTTTCAGTATTGCAACAAATTGAAGGTGATTGAAATAATACCTCTGGAATTACCAGATTACTTGAAAGCCATGGAATTTCAACTTTTTTAAGTAGAGTAAGCAGTAGCATAAGTATTCCACTGAACACCCAAAGGGAGGGCGGTTGCCAAACGGATCAAAAAACGGGAAGAAGAACATATTGAAATAATAATCAAAAACCAAAGGGATGGAAAATCAAGGTCGGAATAGCTCAGATTTACTAACGGTAGAATCAATCCGGTGGACTTTTTGAAGAACCAATATCAAAAGAACTATATATTTAAAATGTCCTTAATCGTATATTCAATACAGTTTCATAAAAGCACCAAGTAATTCCAAAAGTCTTTAAAGATGGTTGGCCACACCAAATTAACACTCATAGTTAGTGACCAAAACTGACAGACCTACTTACTCAACTTGTAACATTCTTTTGACGATAAGATATAATGACAGAATGCCGAAAACGACCTACAAGAAGTTAGGACGGAAGGCAGCCCATACATTAAAAAGTCCGTCACGCAGGGGCTGCGTAAACTAAGCAGATTTCCCACGAGAAGTTTTACAATAGAGAAATCTGCCTAATAACAACTGTAGTAGTAAGAAACCTCTAAACCAAAAACATTATTCAGGGCGTAATAACCCAGTAGTTTCTAGCCCCAAAAAACAGTTAACCTAACCTCTAAACCTATTCACGAGGGACGAATAGTTATAGAAACGGCCGCCAGAGCTCTCGGCGGAAAGTCCGAACATAGTCTACTGGTGACCACACGCAGAATACAAATGCAAATATCTCGGTTAATATTCAAGATACAGAATAAATGTATAGAACAATATTTATAGTAAATGCAATTTGCAATAAGATTTATTCTATACAATTTTTCGATCCAACGCATAATAACGGAGATATTTTGAATTTTCAAAAATCCCCCCTCTAAACCCCCCCCCCTCCCACTGGTCCGATTTCAGCCATTAACGAACTTGATCTTCCTTTTTACATAAAACGATTAAATTCCGAGTTTGGTAAAGATCAAACAAAAATTGCGACCGCTAGAGCGTTAACAGACAAATATATATAGATATAGATATATAATTTTGAACGGACCTCATTTTCGTCATCTCCTCGGTAGGATCGATGGACATTTGAAGAAATTTTTCGAAACTCGCATCATGAGTACGACCTCAATAGCTGATTTCCCTTATGGGAAATCTGCTAAAACGTATTCATATCCATACATAAAATGCAAATATACAACAAAATTTACATACAAATTAAGTCTGTGGTTTGCAACTAGATTTCAAATTATATGCATTAATTGTATCGTAACGCATATAGTTTGTAGAACGGAATTACGATAATCACTAGCAAAAGCACCGTTTTCAGCCATTCATTTCTTACTGGTAATCCATCAACTCATCACCATTTTTTTTTTTTTTAAATGTTCACTTAAAAAATGTTTCATATTTCATTTTTGTTATTTGTCATTGTTTTTGGTATTTTTACATGTTGTTATCTGTTATCTATTTTAGTTTTGTTAATTCCTATGTACAATTTTTGACGGTTGGAAGGGCAAACCACTTATAATGTGATGTCCCTAAATAAATTTTAAAAAAGTAATAAAATAAAAACTTTAAACACGATCCCCCCCCCCATTTGTGAATCACTTTTGCCTCCTTATACGAATTAAAAGGAATCATTGTAGTTGCAAAAAAGTTTGGTTTTCAGTTTTCGTAATTGTCCAATTCGACCTACCCTCAAGCAACTTTGACTAGTTTTGGTGTTACGGATGTGCGTATCTACGTATAACAAAAACCACTTGTTTTAGAATATTAAAATATCATTTTTTGGGCAGTTATACCATCCAGTTATCAGGAGATGAAAGTGAAAGTCTGTTTGGTATCCAAAGCGTGAATATATTCCCTCTAAGGATGCCTAAAACACCTCCTTGGCTTATTAGGTACATTGTAGACCTATCGTTAACCAAGTTGAAAAAATCAGACACATTATCTACACTATTCTACTAAAATCACTTCAAACTGTTTATAGCAAAGAAAAACTTCCATTCTGTTTGGTATACCGACGGATCCAAGAGCGATTACAAAGTCGGATCTGCAGCAGTCACAGAAAGAGAAGTTTTTTCAAAAAAGTTGCCATCCCACTATAGTATACTTAGAGCTGAAGTCAACACAATTTGGTTGGCACTTGAAAACATGACACCTACTACCAGGCTAAACTAATTACTCAAGAAACTCAATACACACAAACAAACTTATTATACGAAGACATAGTGAGACATATACGCCACCTAAACAAATGACAATCAGACTGGATGGAAGTAAAGAACCACCTCTGCAGTATCAAAAGTACTATTAAGGAGTGGCCATCGAGCCATAGGAGTACTAGACGGGAGGATGTACATAGTTCTTGCCAGGCTCAGGATCGGCCACACATACCTGACACATAGACACTTAATGACAAGGACTGATAACCCTAAATGCAAATACTGCAACAAACATCTTACGATAAAACACATATTGACAGACTGCATCCAACGAAAAAACCTTCACATGCCCCACGATATGACAGAACTATTAACTATCAGCAGCCAATATATTCCACAAATACTAACATATCTAAAACACATCAACATTTACATAAACATGTAATACAAAATAAAATGGGTCTACAGCATGCCTGAAACGATTTAAAAGGGTTAACTTTTATTATATTCTTTAGACAATGCACTGATATGAGAAAGAATCAGATATTAAAGAAATGTTTTCCATAATATAAAAGTATAAAAAAAGTCCGTCACGCAGGGTCTGCGTAAACTAAGCAGATTTCCCACGTGAAGTTTTACAATTGAGAAATTTCAGAATAGAGAGTCAAACAGTTACGGGAACAGCTCAAACTAGCTCTTGACGGAAAATCACGACTAGACCCGAAGTTAGCCGATCTCATCTCAGAAGCTGAAAACAGAAAAAGGCAAATATCTCGGTTAATATTCAAGATACAGAATAAATGTTTGTAACATTATTTATAGTAAATTTAATTTGCAATAAGATTGATTTCATATAAGTTTTCGATCTGATGTATAGTAACGGAGATATTTCGAAAATCCTTAAGGGAATTCTGCTAAAAGGTAAGCACATGATGGAGTAAATATATCATCCTAATAATGCCAATCACCATCGCTGTGGGGCACAAACAACTAAATAAATAAAATTTAAAAAAAAATAATATAAGTGTACTAGTATATAGGAATAACATAATTTTTTTTATTAAAACCATTTTAATTGTTGTCTATATTTCTAGTCTAATGTTTATTAATTGTCTTTATTACTAGTATTTAATTATTAATTGTTGTATTTAATTTTTTATTTACTGTTTCAGTTTTTGTTTTTTTTCTATAATTTTGTTTTCATTTTATATTGTGAAACTTTGAGCCAAATCGCCAAGATGCGGGTGCTCCTGTATAAATAAATAAAATAAATATATTAAAAAAGGTATATCACTTATGTTTTATAACCTTTTAAGACCCGACACACAGGAATATACGATATGAATTCATTTTAAATGAAGTGCAACCACAACTTGGTTTGTTTTATTCAATAGTGGTGTAAGAAAGTCATGGGGAGTTGAGATAAGATTATATTAATCCTTATCTGGTACTTGCCTATATTATTTCATACCACCTATCAGTTCTGCTTAAAACGAAAAAAATAACCGAACGCACAATATATATATTAATGATAATGTACAATGTATAACCTTATTTTCTTGTTACTCCTTTTTTAGTCTGACTCTTTTGATAGATTGTGAATCCATGATGATGGATGAGGAATGTGATTTATTCAGGCCGGATTTATCCTGAATGGAGGGTTTATGGTCTATCCCGTGATACCCTCACCCCACCATTATGCCCTTATCTTTCTTTAACGTCACACATACCCAACTATGTGTGTGTGTGTGTAGGCCCAAGCTCCTACTTTACTTTAACATTTTTTAAAACTCCCCATTTCTTTCTAGCGATGTTATACTGAAGGCGCCTCCGACAAAGTGTTTAGCCGATTGCTTTTTCGAGATCGGTCGCATGGGAAGTCTGGGTGCCGGGACTCACACAACCATTAGCTTTGACACCTCTTTGATAACGAAAATATTTAACAACACATATAGCCATTTCGAGGGAGAGAAAAAACTGGATTCTACTTTATTTATATATTATTTGGATGGTCATTAATTAAAATATTTACAACACTCAAATCTACTGTTAGAATCTATGATTTCTTTCTGATCATCAAGAAAGAGTTTCGATACTAAGGCACAATTTTCATGTCTATCGAAAGTAGAGCTTTCGAAAAATTTAAACACACACACACACACACACACACACACACACATATATATATATTTATATATATATATATATATATATATATATATATACATATATATATAACTCTCTCTATTTGATCGTTTCAAACTCAAGGGAAATTTGCTATTGAGGTCGTACTCATGACGCGATTTTCGAAAAATTTCATCAAATGTCCATCGATTCTACCCAGGAGTTGACGAAAATGAGGTCCGTTCGAAATTATATCTATCTATCTATCTATCCATCCATCTATCTATCCATCTATCTATCCATCCATCTATCCATTCATCTATCCATTCATCTATCCATCCATCCATCCATCCATCTATCCATCTATCTATCCATCCATCTATCCATTCATCTATCCATCCATCCATCCATCCATCCATCTATCCATTCATCTATCCATCCATCCATCCATCCATCCATCCATCCATCTATCCATCTATCTATCCATCTATCTATCCATTCATCTATCCATCCATCCATCCATCCATCCATCCATCCATCCATCCATCCATCCATCCATCCATCCATCAATCCATCCATCCATTCATCTATCCATCCATCCATCCATCCATCCATCCATCCATCCATCCATCCATCCATCCATCCATCCATCCACCCACCCCCCCCCCCCCACCTACCTTCCTACCTACCTACCTACCTCTCCCCCTCCCCCTAAAAAAAAAGATCAAGTTCGTTAATGGCTGAAATTGGACCAGTGGGAGGGGGGGATTTTTAAAATATCTCCGTTATTATGTTTCGGATCGAAAAATTGTAAAGAATCAATCATGTTGCAAATTAAATGTACTATAAATATTGTTCTATACATTTATTCTGTATCTTGAATATTAACTTTTAATCTTGAAATGTTTGCATTTGTATTGTGTGTGTGGTCGGCAGGAGTCGGCTATGTTCGGGACGTTCCGCTAGCTAGGGCGGCCATTTCCGTAACTGTTCGTCCCTCGTGAATAGGTTTAGAGATTCATTACCACTACTGCCGTTATTAGTAGGCAGATTTCTCTATTGTAAATCGTCACGAGGGAAATCTGCTTAGTTTACGCAGCCCCTGCGTGACGGACTTTTATTTTATACAAATCTGAAGAACAAGTTGTTTAATGGACGAAATCGTACGAGGAGTAGTGGGGCTTTGATGATGGGAGACACATATATGTACATTTAGCTATATCTATTATGAGTTGAACCGAAAAAACGTTACATAAAAAATTTTGATGCTTTATTGTTTTCCTTTATCTCGAAGGGACATTGCTATTTCAAATTTGAGTAAACCCCATCTTCTTCATTTGGGGTTTTCATGCATTGCTATTGTAGCACTTACAGGCTTAAATTCAACTTAAATTTCTACATTTCTTTACATATGCCACAAAGTATGAGAGAAATAATGATTGAAAATTATATGACTTTAACTGTATTTCATTCTGGAGTATGTGTCTGGTTTTTTTTTTTTTTTTTAAATTAATATGGCCTCTGAAAATAAGGAAAAAATGATAATATTCCGAATGAAGTCCAGAGAATGTCACACTGAAACCTCCACTGGAAATACGGGTATTCTATTATACTCTTCCACGAATCATTCAGACCCTTCCTTTCGTGTAAAAGTCAGAGTGATTTTCATAACAGTCAACCGTTTTCCGCTCCTCTGACTTTTGTAATATTGAAAAATATTCAATCCTCCTAAATATTGAGGGGCAGTTCCTGGATTCAAAAATAATGGGATGAAGTGTATGGATGTAGGAATGGGTGTAGACGGAATGTTCAGAGGTAAATGTAGAATGGAAGATATATAGTGATGAATTTAACATTCCTTTGCAGGGATGCGTGTGATATGATATTATACCTCTGGGCCAGTCTGTAGCTACTCATGCGTTTCTATTTCTGTAGGAATCTCTCTTTTTTTATTACATACTCCACTTGCAGCGAGAATATAGTCTCTACAATTGTAATTCTGCTATCCGAGTGTACTCAAGAGTGGATTTTTTCTCCAGAGTAAAGCCAGATTGAAACATTTAGATCACGGAAATAAGATGCTTGGAGGAAAGTTACAAACTCGGAAAAATTCCAGTTGGTTTGGCCACTTTAAATATTGCAATATTTGAAAAAAAATATTCTCTAATAACAACTTAAAATATGAAACAAAGAGTTCTAAACACAATTTTTAGGTATAATATTTACGGAGAAATTTGTAAATTTATATGTTTTTACTTCTCTGATCTCCGTCTCAATTCATTGGAATTTCCTCTTTAAGAAACGTTAATAAATTATTGCGCCAAGGGATACATAAACAAAATCGAGCAAATTATGTTTTTGACATTTCGTAGCACCAAGATGAAAAATATTTTTTCTGCGTAAAAGGCTTGCTAATATATATATATATATATAAGTTCTATATTTTCTCGATAATTAAAGTATGGTACATTTTGAAGTAAATGGTTTTTGGGGCTAGTTGAAATTTAGAGGCTAACGGAGCCCTGCATTTTTTTCCCTGCGACCAAGCCACTAATCCATTCCCCATTGAGATGCGGTCCAGATGAGATTTGTAATACGTCTTCAGCCAGTCTTTGTTCCGTTATTAAACAGCACCTCTGTCCCAAATGGTATTTGGTTGTATTCTCATCTAGCTTCTCTCTTGCTTTGTGTGAATCCGTCTCCCTTACGCTAAATGGCTGTATGACTAAGACCCCAGTGGAGAAATATTAGTTCAACGTGCTTCCTGTATTTCGATTCAGCATTTAGCCGATTCTCTTTCTTCTGCACTGACTGATTTCGCCTGTAATTATCTGTCGCAGGAAAGTGGTGAGATACCAAAATCCCAATTAATGTCTCCCCTATCCTGATTTTCTCACGCCGTCCAAATCTGGGTGCGATTGTTGCACTGTCTGTTTTATTTTAATAGTTTTCCTTTTTCTAAACGTTTTTATCCATAACATCTGACCACATAAAATGTATCAGATCCATAATCTGAGCTCACCAGAGTGGTCGTAATTTATATTATTTCCTATATTATTTTTTTTATTATTTCTCTACCAAACACAATATATACATGATGCATACATACATAGCCACGCACAAACACACACACACACACACACACACTCACATTGCATGCCTTAAATTTGTTTAGCAGCCGTCAGGAGATATATAAAATCCTTAGACCTCCCTGGCTAGAAAAGGGTGGTAACCTGTAAGATAACCCGTCGCAATTTGCCATAGTAACAAAAAGTAGGAGCTACAAAATAATTTAATTTTTTTTAACCTCTGCTATTGAGGTGCAGTAGATCCAAAATCTGATGCTACAAGCTGCTGGTTCACCGAAAGCTACTAAAGACGGAATTTAGTAAACTTGATGAGAATCGCATTTGTTTTAAATATAATCTCAGGAACTTCATTCTTTTGATTCAATTAATGAAATATGGAAATATAATTATATGTTACTCACACACACACACACACACACACATATATATATATAGATATATATATATATATATATATATATATATATATATTGGTTGGCTTCACACAGAACTTGGAGATCTTTAGCCGCCATTAAAAGCCTCCTCTACTTCTGCTATTTCATGGGCGATGACTTCCAGCACATGGATCACCGCAGCTTTCCTTCTCCACTCTGTCAACCCATCTCTCCCCGGCACGGGGCCGGCCCTCCCCAGTGGCAGCAGTAAGCCCCCGATGTGTAGCTGCTGGGTAGGGGAACCGTAGGAACAGTAGGTCCTTAGTCGGCTTTGCTGTTCCGGGCAGGGGATCACTCCTGCCTTAATGGGGTAAGTTATACCGGCTTACTCAATGTGAACTACGGGCTGGGTGGTGTCCGGAGTGGAGGCTTGCCTTTACTGCCGGTCATAGACGTAGTGGTCGTGTGTTCAAAGCACGGGGACATACAGGCCAGGCTTCTGACCATCGTAGCGAATCCTCAGTCACCATGAAGCGTTGGATAGGTGTAGGTTGGATTAAGGCCTCACGGCTAGGTGCGTCCTACATTGTAGCCACACTTCGAAATGGGTACTCAATGTCAACCCATCTCATCGACACATTCATTGTCTTGAATAGGGAGCCTTTAGGGCTACCTCTTGCCATACGTGCCCTGCCCATTTTAACCTCTTAGCTTTTTTATCATCGTTTCATATATAATTTCCTCCATAGTTTTCCTTCTCTAAAGTCCTAAATCGCCATCCCACTTTGGGCCTAATATGACTCTAAGAATCTTGTGCCAAACCTTTCAACCTTTGTTTCTGGGGTACCCATGAACGACCAAGTCTTACATACCCTGAGGCTCAATTTTAAGACTCGTGAAACCGAGAAGAAAGTGCGGTTGGCATTAGTTATCCTTTCGTCAATTTCAGTAAACTGGTTCTTGACAGAGGTTACCGCAGCTCCGACATATTTGTAGTTTACTACTTTTGGCAAGGATAGGTCCCATGCGGTCAAGCTGCTCTCAAGATGTAGGTTACTGCTAACTGCCATTTATATCGTCAAATGTTGGTTTACTTGGAAACCTACGCCTTTTGCCGCTCACATCATCGAAGTGGCGAGACACAGCATATTCTCTTTCTTGCGTCCGAGGACAGCTACGTCATCTGGAAGTGCTAGGAATTTGTGCATCTTGCCAACATGTTCTCTCCCATGGCTAGGTACAACAGCAGTTAAGCAGTCACCTTGTACCAATCCTGAATTAACATCAAATACTTCATCTCCTTTTGAACCAACACCGGATATCAGGTGCCATTGAAGCACACCCTCGTCAATCTGACAGGTTTCCCTTGAAATTCCAAAGTCTGTAATTATTTTCCAAAAACCGCGTATATCTACTGAATAAGCTGCATTGAAGTCTATGCTTCGGACATGGACATCTTGCTCTTTCTCCCACCGCTTCTCAAGTATCTGTTCCAGAATAAATATCCGATCCGACGTGCTTCATCCTCTTCTGATCCCTGCCTGACAATCTCCTATTGGCCCTTTCATAGTCCGGGTTCATTCTTTTAAGCAATATGTATGTCATCGTAGAATTGGATATATTAGCTCAATAATTAGCGAGTTCGATTAAGAAGGAGTGCGCCTGTTGTGGGAGTACAAAAATATAAACGGTAAATTACTAGAGGGATCAATAACAATCTTCTTAGTTGCTATAAAAATGAATTGTTTTACAGTCAGCCATCAACTGCAGGCCTCCTTTAAATTCCCCCTCTCACTGCTCGGATATTAGCCGTTCGCGAACTTGATATTCCTTTTTTGATAAATCGTTTAAATATCGAGTTTGGTAGACAAACATTGCGACCGCTAGAGCGTTAACAGACAAATATATATAATATTGAACGGACCTCATTTTCGTCAGCTCCTGGGTAGCATCGATGTACATTTGAAGTAATTTTTCGAAAATCGCGTCATGAGTACGACCTCAATAGTAGATTTCCCTCAGGGAAATCTGCTGGAAATGAAGTATACTCTCGATTTCTTCTGAGTTTGAAAGGACACTGTCTGAAGAACGTTAGGATGGCTCGATAGGCTTTCAGATGCAAGTGTGAGGGAATGACTTCTGTTATACCGAGAAGGGGTCAAGGGTTAAAGGTATGTTTTACAGGACAATATGGGTGTGTCAAGTTTTGGTAAAAAGTATATATTTTGATTTTTCAGTGGAAAAGTTTTATCCAATATTCTCCATCCGTCTAATCCAGAGGTCTAAACCGCATCATTGAATTTTATAAATTATATATATATATCCGATGATGTCATATAATAAGAAGTCATTAACAAACAGAGAATATTTGATACTTGGTGATGTACTAAAACATACTGAATCAACGGCTATAATGAACAAAATTGTACTTAGAACGCCTCCTTAAATGTGCCCCTGCTCTTGATTTAATGACCCGGAGATAGTTGTTATTTCTACATCATGATTAATAAGAATCATTGGTAACAATTTTTTTTTTTTTCCATCGGCATTCCACACACTCAGTTTTTATAAAATAAGGTTTGAACAAACTGTGTCAAATGCTTATCGAGTTTCTATAGAAACTGCCCTCGGTTGATTGTTTTAAAAGAAAAGCATTTAAGGCATCTTTCTCAAATTTTCAGACTTGGTCCATTTTTTAAATGGGTTAAAAAACACATTGAAAATTAGGTACAAATCAATTTTTTCGAATAAACTATTTCAAACTTTTATTTATGATTCTTTCAAATAGCTTGCAGATAAAATTAGAGATTTAAGGCGAAAATTTAGTGGTGTGGGGTTTTTCTTGTTAGGCTTTAATTCAGGTATAAATAATAATTCTTTCCACGAAGAAGGATATTCTCCGATATGAACTGATTAAATAAATAATTTATTTAGCACGATCAAAGAAGATTTTTTATTGTTATTTATATGAACCTTTTATAACAAAATTAATGGATGATGAAAAAGTGTAAAACCTAAATTTTTTATGCGCACATGACAAACTGAATATAAAACAATTAACACCCCCATCCCCCCGTGATGCGATTAAATGAGCGAAGTCCCCTTCGAATATTTCAAATTGCGTTCAATCGACTGCCGTGCTGGAATTTAACCAAATTATTGTCTTCGGACAAGCTAGTTGTATTCTGAACAAACCACCTGAGTCCCAAGTTCATTGTGTTTAACCCTCAACTTCACATTAAATGTGTACATTTAATTATATCAGGCTCCAGTGTATACATTTCTAACGGTTAAGGGTCTTTGAATGAGTTGATTATGTAATAAATTATAACTGGTGTTTTGACCACAATTCATTTAAATTTTCATTTCCTAAGCTTTTTTATTGAGATGTATGAGTACTATTCATATTTAAGCGCTCAACAAAGCTTGAAGTATTCACTTCAGTTGAGTTTGTCCTCGGGACTTCATTATTCATCAAGTGAAGTGCTCTCACTAGAAAGTTTTAACTGACGAAATTCCAAGGAACTCAGATTACTTCAGAAGGGTACTTTTCCCCCTCACTTCTTTTTCTTGAAATTCTCTGCCGGTTAATGTGTCACAAAGTTTTCGTCGCGTAATTTAAATATCACGAGTTTTTGCTCATCGGGGATAAAGAATCAGAGGCTTAAAAAAAAGGATCTTTTTTTTTTTCTTTTTATTCGTTATATCGGAATACTACAAATTTAAAGAACGGAATCTAGGCGCTGCTTGGTTAGAAATATGTGGTGATGATTTTCCACCAGTGACCATGGACGAATCTTACGGAAAGGTAATCAAATAAGTGGTAAAACACAAAACGATGGAGCATAGAAATAGTTGTGGCTATGCTAGTGTGTCAGTTTGTAATGTTTATAGATACCCTCTGTCGGGGAGAACGAGTGTCTTGCTGGCTAATTGCGAGTAAAGGAAATTTTCCTGTTGCTAAGACTCAAATTGACTCAGTTATGAGAGGATCGAAATGAATTGTGGTATACAGATTCACTCTACTCTGGTTGTGCGGTTTTTAATTTTATTTTTTGACGACTGGAAGTGATTTAATATGTAATACGTATGCTATATATTAATATATCGTGACGTTTTGGTGATGTAAAATGGAAATACAGAAATACTGTGTAGGTCAATGATCAAAAATTTTATTCAAATTGCATTTTATGTTAAATGTATCCAAGAACTTTAATTGTCGCCCTAAATGGGATAGGGTTAAAAAAACAAATGTCTTCCCTTTTAAATATGAATGGTAGCACAATTTTTCAGTACTCATTAAATACATATAATATGAACTAATTTTATATTTGTTTTTTTATTCAAATAATAAACAAATAATTTAGAATAATAGTTATGTAAGAATTTTTAGAAATGCCGAAATCGTTCTTCAGAGTGACAAAAAATAAAATATTTAAGCATGAGGGTAAAAACTTATGGTGTAAAGAATAATATTTAGCAGAATTTATAAAAATATATTACTGCTATAAGTCTAGATCAAATGAATACACGATTTACTTTACAGATATTTTGACTTACCTATAAATGTTGTTTTATACATTTTATATTTATGCCGAATATTAACGGAGTTATGGATTTTTTTATTTATCACTAAACCTCCAGGTTATATCTGCTAATAGCTGAAATCAGCCCAAGGAGAGGGGGGGGGGGTCAGAAATCTTGAGATGTTATGAACCAAATCAAAACCTGTATTAAATTGTTTATAAGCAATCTTATTGCCAATTTAATTTCTTATGCATGTTGTTTTATGAATGTTTTCTGTGTCTCAAACGTTTGTCAAGATCATTGTATTTTTATGGATTCAGTCTCAGTATCATATTCATGGCGATTTCCACTTTGAGTAACTGGTTCACTGAGCGTCTCATAGATGGTATTTCGATCTCTGTTTACACAGGCTGCTTATTACGGGAATAAATAGAGAAAAGATAGTGAGTCCAGATATAGCTCGTTATAGGTATACCAAGGAAATATGCTTAGTTTAGCCCCTGCTTAACAATTGTTTTTGATAAGAAATGAAGTATATTCTAAGTTTATTACTGGGAAGTTGAAACTAATAAGAGGAATTATTATAATCTTTCTGGAACAATCTTTTAACGAACCTCCCCATAGGCACCACGATCCTATAAAACAGATTAAAATAAAACAATGGCCAATTAAAGAAAACAAAATTCAAAGTGAATTGAGCAAGTTTGTCCAGTCTATGGGCTCTATATGTAGATTTCTCCAAGTTATAAACCTTTTTTTTCAAATGTAGTTTGTTTTTTATTGTATTTAACTACGTTTTCCCTCCATTTTAACTTTTTAGAAGTAGTAAAGGCTATATTTTGAATAAATATCATTATTATTTTTCGATCTTTATCACACACACAAGTGAAAATTTGCAAAAATGGATAGCTAAAATACTGATAATAAATATTGCGTTTGATTATAAGCTTTTTGCAAAATTTTCCCTTGTGTGTGTGTGTGTGTTTGTGTGTGTGTGTGTGACAAATAACGAACAATAATGATATAAAAACCAAAAAAAAAGGCTTTTAATACTTGTACAAAAAAATGAAGGAAAAACGTAGGTATATACAATAAAATAACTAACAAAATTTGAAAAAAAAGTCTGTCACGCAAGGGCTGAGCTTTACAATAGAGAAATTTCACGAGAGCCGAGCAGTTAATGAAACGGTCGAACTAGCTTTTGGCGAGAAAGACACTTCGTCCTTCAGCCGCCCAGATTTAATAAAACTTCAAATATCTCGGTTAATATTCAAGATAGAGAATAAATGTATATAACAATATTTATAGTAAATTTAATTTGTAATAAGATTGATTCTGTACAATGTTTCAATCCGACGAATAGTAACGGAGATATTTCGAAATTTCGAAAATCCTCCCCTCTAAAACCCCCCTCCCCGTGTTCCGATTTCAGCTGTTAACGAACTTGATCTTTCTTTTTACATAAAACGACTAAATATCGAGTTTGGTAACGATTAAACAAAAATTGGGACAGCTAGAGCGGTAACAGACAAATATATATATATATATATATATATATATATATATATATATATATTTATACAGTTTTGAACGGACCTCATTTTCGTCATCTACTAGATAGGATCGATGGACATTTGAAGAAAATTTCGAAAATTCTGTCATGAGTCAACATCAAAAGCTGATTTCCCTTAAGGGAAATCTGCTAAAAATAATGCAAAATGCACTAGGATGTGCAAGACGTTATGCACCATATATTCCATCTATTGCCCAATTGACCCCATTAAGGATCAAACTCATGAACAATATTGTTCTTATAGACAATGATTGCTGGTTCCATGACGTAATTTACACTTCATCCCGAAATGATCTAATGCTACTTTAGTAATTTATTACCAGTGTGCTTTAATTAAGGTCATCGTTATTAACTTCCTAATATAAACATCATTTTTATGATCCATATTTTTTCAGTAAGTTAAGTTTTAGCAGATTTCCCTTAAGGGAAATCAGCTATTGAGGTTGTACTCATGAGGGAATTTTCGAAATTTTTCTTCAAATGTCCATCGATCCTACCTAGTAGATGACGAAAATGAGGTCCATTCAAAACTAGTATGTATATATATATATATATATATATATATATATATATATATATGTGTGTGTGTCTGTTACCGCTCTAGCGGTCGCAATTTTTGTTTTGTTTGATCGTTACCAAACTCGATATTTGGTCGTTTTATGTAAAAAGAAAGATCAAGTATGTTAACGGCTCAAATCGGACCAGTGGGAGGGGGGTTTAGAGGGGAGGAGTTTCGAAAATTCGAAATATCTCCGTTACTATACGTCAGATCGAAAAATTATATAGAATCAATCTTATTGAAAATTAAATTTACTACAAATAATGTTATGTGCATTTACTCTGTATTTAGAATATTAACCGAGATATTTGCGTTTTTATGAAAACGGGGCGGATAACGGATGGGAGTGAGTTTCCCGCCAAAAGCTAGGTCGGCCGTTTTCTTAACTCTTCGGCTCTCGTGAAATTTCTCTATTGTAAAACTTCACGTGGGAAATCTGCCCTGCGTGACGGACTTTATTTTATACAACATGAAATAAATTGCTTCCAATTGTCCACATAAACATAAAAAATATACTTACAATAGATGATGTTAACACTGCAAGCTGTGAATTTGTGGACAAATTGTAAGCTGTCGACTAGCCTCAGTCGCTAACCGGATTGGGCATGGGCGAAAAAGTTACCGCCAAGGTATCTTAGGAACTCTTAAAAGTTCCTGACAGATGGAGCGACTTTAAGCAAGTTCTGCGACGGGCGGTGTAAACACCCTGCGGCGAGGCTGCTGATCCGTCGATCCACTGGCCGTAGAGGTAGTGGGAGGCGGGGGCCCAACTGTGGATGTGTTGAAGTCGCTGGTTGGGAGTGTTGGGCGAAGGAAGGGCCTAACCACCCCTGTAGGAGGGTGGGGTGGAGGGGTGGTTAGGGGTGGAAGAGGGGAGGTAGCCACCCTTACCCCTGCTCAGTCTCTTGCCGCCTCTCGTGTCGCTCATCTCACTCCCTTCTTCCTCTCTCAGCTCTCACTGCGAATTCTCTCAATCAGTTTCAAACTGATTTAATATCCTTAACTTCAATCAGGCCAATAGCTAATCAGTCGGTCGTGTGCTCTGAGTTACAGCCCCGTCAATTTCCAGGTAAGAAATTATTTAATTCGTAATTTAGATCAAAATATACTATACTTAATAATGCAATATTGAATGCTAAATACTCAATTACTCACAACTATCTGAGTTAGTTTACAATCAAACACTATATTTCTTGTATACAATTCAGAAATTATCTTCTTTCATATTTAGAGAAATCTGCTCATATGTGAAAGAAACAAATAAGGGACCATATCAAGATCTCTAACGGCATTTATAGTTTTACTACAGCATGTATAAAATCATAATATCTGAACTTCTGTCTAAACGTAAATTTTCCAATTCGTAATGAAATATTATATGTAGAAATCAGCTTTTTTAATCATATGTGGTAGGGATAAAGTAATAATTTTATTAACTTATGGTAAGAAAATTTAAATATTTATACATAAGTACTAAATCCTTAAGAACATAACAGTTCTATTGGTTGAAAAACTAAAAAAATATCAATTGTAGTTTTAGAATGATCCCTTCGATAAAATGCCATATTTATATATTAATAGTTTTCGCTACTTACTCTTCATGGAGAAAACAATATTTTAGAGTTTCTGTAAAACTATTTAGTATGCCAAAATACATTCAAATAATTCAGAGTTCTGCTGTTCTTCATGGTTTAAAATAAGCTTGTTTATAAGCAAACCTCCTGTATGAATATCATGAAACGTAAAAACTAACTGGCCAACAATGTTATCCTGGAATGGAGTACTATAAACTGAAGTGAACTTGGCTGCACATAAACGGAAAAAAAAATTCTCTATAACTAGTTGTGTTACACGCCACCAAGTTGAAATAAAACTTTTCCCGCTTGAAATGCCTGGATGAACACTACTATACTTACACTGTTGGATATTACTGTCTGATTTCATTGCGGTTCTGTCTCCTACACTCTAAAAGAGTTTTTTTTTATATTTCTTTTAGGATTTGGACTTATTTGGAATATTCAGATTTGTACAATATTATTCAGTTCGCCCTGACATAGGTGATATATTTTACCGAAATGTCGTTCACGCTTAAGTAGTTTCATGTGAACCTTCGTGACCGACAACCATAACCATTTTAATTATTCCCTTAGTAGCTTTATCTTGTTAGATACTAAAGTTTCAAAACAATTATAAGTATAAATCTCAGTTTTTGTCTTGTGAGACAGTTCAAGAGAAACAAATAGATAATTAGTTTTGATAACGACATTGATTATAGAACTCGAACAAAAATTATATTATATATTTTCTCGAGACGTTTTAGTGATGTAAAATGGAAATAAAGAAATACTGTGTAGGTCAATGATCAAAATTTTATTCGAAATTGTATTTTATGTTAAATGTACCCAAGAACTTTAATTGTCGCCCTAAATGGGATAGGGTTAAAAAAAATGTCCTCCTTTTAAATATGTATGGTAGCACCATTTTCACCAATCGTGAAATAGAATACGAACTAATTTTATATATATTTTTTTATTCAAATAATAAACAAATAATTTGGCATAATCGATATGAAAGAATGTTTAGGAATATTGAATAATGTTCTTCAGAGTGACAAAAAATAAATAAAATGTTAAAACTCAAAGACAAACGCCCATTGTGTAAAGAATAATAATTAGCAAAAATTTTAAAAATATATTGCTGCTATCATTATAAGTTTAGATCAAATGCATACAAGGCTTTCTTTTCAGATATTTTGACTTAATAATATTTCCTATAAGTGTTGTTCTATACATTTTATATTTATGTCGAATATTAACGAAGATATATGGATTTTTCAGTGTTCATTAAATCCCCAGATTATATCTGCTAAAGGTGAAATCAGCCCAAAGGGAGGTGGAAGACACCATCTTGAAATACTATTTTATAACAATTTTAATTATTCCCTTAGTAGCTTTATCTTGTTGGATACTAAAGTTTCCAAACAATTATAAGTATAAATCGCAGTTTTTGTCTTGTGAGACAGTTCAAGAGAAACAAATAGATAATAAATTTTAGATAATTAGTTTTGATAACGACATTGATAATAGATCTCGAACAAAAATTAGATTATATGGTTTGATCATGAAGCAGGATATAGATATTGGCCATGTAATAGGTTATAGATTTTCAACATGAAATGGCTAGTTGATTTTGAACGTGAAACAGCTCACAGACTTTGAACATTTAATAGCGTAAAGATTTTGATTATGTAATGGATAAGAGGAATATATTTTGAAAATGAAATACTTTATAGAATTTGAACACGAAATAGTTTTATAACGTAAAGAGAATTTTTAGCAATGGGATGATAAATATGAACCATGTACACTGCAAAAGTGGTCCTTTGAATTATTCGTATAGTTTTCTGTTTCCTATACCATGATTATCGATTATAAAAGAAGTTTTCTTTAGATCCAATTTTCGCACTCTTTACAATAAAGCCGACACTAACAGAGAGTAAAATATACGAACATTTGGTGATTTCTAACTACTTTCACACCTTACTGAGGGTAGACCACACATTCAATTAATACTTCAAAATGGAACAAAAAACACTGATTTACACGTACACAAAATTTTCAAAATCAATAATTCTTTTACAGGAAATACGTTTTAATTCTAGCGTAAAAGTCTGATTTTATGTGTGTGCTCGCGTGAGGGTTTAGAGAATTTTAACTAATATAAAACCATTCAATTTATACATGTACATGTTTGTTTTTAATTATTTATTTAAATAGTGTGGTTTTAACATATGATTTATATAATTAATGTATTTTATGATTTGAATGCTTATGTTTTTTTTTTTTTTAGTTATCTGGTTAATTTTGTATATTATCAGATTTATCATAAGGTAAATCAGTTATTGAGGTCGAGCTCAAACAATTTTCGAAATATTTCCACAAATGTGCTATGACACCAATTAAATATTTATTGGTCTCCCACTTCTACTCATCGGATTTTGTTCTTGAAAATAAAGAATATATGCTGACAAGAGATCAGTAGCGAGTCATTACAACAAGTGGGGAATCTGCTTAGTTAACGCAGCCTCTACGCGACGGACTTTTTTGTCCTGCATATGATGATGCATTCTGAGTTATTGTTTCAACTTTATGTTATTTGTTTCTGATGTGCATTTTATGAGATTTTGGTTTTTTTTTTGTTTTTTTTATCATTTATATATTTTTTTTCTTTTCAGGTGCATATAGTTTTCACGCACCAGTTGATGAAATAAAAATCACTTCCACATATTATACATAAGGCTTACTAAGAATCCACGTTAATTGTTTCAATATGGTATTCATGGAGCTTAAGTATTTTTACAATATATTTATATTATTTTATTAACTAGAAGGAATATACCCTAGATAGATCATTTATGAATCATTTATTTTTTACATTAGGAAAAGAAAATTATAAAATATTCTCTTGATTTCAGAACATAGTAAGGAATATTGGAGTATAAATAATGGCAGGATATTATCTTTTTTATCCCACTCAGCGGAATTACCGAAAAGGCAAACTCGTCGTTATTTCATTACAGAATTTAACTCACCAATATTTACGAAGCAATTATTGACTGAGCAATTATTAAGCTCTTGACACTTATTGACCTTAACTCAGGCAATTAGTCTTTACTGGAAATCAATGTGAACGCTCCACTCAACGCTTTTCCATACTTTTGAAAGGGAAACTAGACTCATAAAAAAATATTTTTGGACTAACGTAATAAAAAAGAACAGCCTTCTAAGTATTTTAACACTGATAACATTGAGAAACCCGAGCATTTTATCAATTACACATATGATTACACAGACAGTAATATCACATTCAGAATTCAACTATAATATCCGTTTAAAAAATACAATATGTTGATGACAGCAATGACAATTGTCATATTCAACAAAACCATTGTGATAAAGTTTAGGTTTACTATTAACAGGACTTTATTATCAAAACATAACTTCATAACCAAAATAAACTTCAAAAATTAAACCTTTTGATAGAAATAAAAGGAATATTGGGTCCACTTGTCATTAATTAATAAACAGTAACGCTCTTGAAAATGCCAAAAAAAAAAATTAAATACACTCAACATTAAAAAAACATCACAATTTTCCAGCTCCAACGCCTGGCAGACCGCTACAAACACACACAATATGCACATACTGATTTCAGGACAATCATGGATCTTGAAAAATTAAAAAATAAAAACAGTTCTGATAAAGAGACTTTGTACTTCATGAACAAGAAGTTCGATAGAAAGGGTTTTATGGATCAAACTAGCAATTAGTATGCATGTCATATTTCTCGTATTTATGGTATTACTATGTAGTACGTAATAATTATTGATTTTTAAATACATCTAAGTTTTCAGTTCATAAAGTCAAATAAAATTATCCTTAATCTGAATTTAATTTAATTTTAGCAAAGTTTTACTTTAAATCTTTACTACACATATCTAAAAAAGTATAAGCATAAAATTAAATTTTATAAATAAAAATAAACGATAATACCTGATATTTGTTTCATTTAAACTGCACTGTCTTCTGAAAACTTAACATACCTAATTTCCTTTAACTATCTCGCTTGATGTATTTTATTAAGCCAAATAGAATAAGACTAGTTTCAAAGTGATAGGGCAAGTTGTTTGGAATATTGTAGGTTTTTTTTCACCATTTCGAACCATTGTGTGGCATATCAAAGGTTCATAGTTCAAAGGAAACACTAGATTTTATTTGCTTGGAGGGTTCTGCCTTTTCGGCGATTGAATAGCTATTTGAATAAAGAAGCAGCTATCTTCGGTCTCTGATGTCCCCACTATAAGGCATGAAATCCATTTGGCAGGCCTTGGCCCTTCATAGGCCTTATATAGCAAATGATGGACAGAGAATGTTCCGCATATTAACGCTTCCGGATAGCTTGCCGATCAGCTGACAAATTCCAAATAATCAGTTTTTCAACGCCGGGAGGGCAAGACTAATTAATTTATTTGCTGATGATAGAAACTTGTAAATAGAAGTTATTCTGATATGAAATCAATTTCATCAACAGAATAAAATAAAACCTGTAAATATTTTTCAAGGTAATACACCATCTTCATTTTTCGTTCAGCTTCCCTAGCAATTAATTAACTATGGGAGCATTAAGTCGTCAAGGTAATAGATAAAATAAAATTATTGCATTCTTCTAAGACGTTAACCATTTTACATATGATTTTTGGTGTTGAATTAAATGCTTACAGTAGTTTATGTTGTGTCTTCAACAATGAAGTTGAGTGTGTAGATGCAAAGTTGTATACTTTTTAAACGGTTTTATTTAGCTTATTCTGTTAATTAATTTATTTACGAAGAAAAGTAATTTCTAAAATTATAGGTTTTCTAATTTCGAGGGAATCATCCGTTTTGACCTCTCATTAATAATTGATTAACCCGTAACTCTAAAAGAATGATGAAGTATCATATTTGAGATTGCTATAACGTCTAATTGTGCAATTCCTCTTTTGATTGAAATCGGTTAAGTGGGAGGGGGTCTCAATGAGGGCGGCAATAAAAAATTCAAATTTTCCGTAGAAATTAGAGTAACAAAATATATGTATAGTGTCTGTATTCTTGCTAGCACCTGTAAATTATGTTATATGATATTTTTCGAACCGATGCATTGAACAGGAAATATATCACTTTCATATATAATAATTTTATATGAAACGCAACCAAACGTTTTATTTAATTAATTATATAGAAGGAGTAGGCACAAGGAAGTGATGTGGGGCCCATATCAGATTTTTTTTTATTCAACTAAAGAAGCTTTTTTATTTGTTCAATTAATTATGTTACATGAAGCTAATTGACAATTATTTTCCAAGTAGATTTTTACATTTTAATAATTATCATTATTATAACTATGAATTGCTTTATATTAAATGATTGATCGCGGGCACTCGTATTTTAATAACTAAAGCTTTTTTCCCCGCCTCTACGTGGCGAGCATTTTAGCAGATTTACCTTAAGGGAAGTCAGTTATTGAGGTTGTATTCATGACGTGATTTTCGAAATGCCCATCGGTGTCCTACCTAGTAGATGACGAAAATATACCGCTGTAGTGGTGGTCATTTATGTCTGATCGTTCCAAAACTGTATATTTAATGGTTTTATCTAAAATGAAAGATCAAGTTCGTTTATGGCTGAAATCCAACCAATGGGAGGGGGGGGGTTAGAGGGTAGGAATTTCGAAACTTCTTAATTTCTCCGTTATTATGCGTCGGTTCGAAAAATTGTATAAAACCAATCTTATTGCGTATGTAATGTTTTGTAAATGTTGTTATTTAAGTATTTTCACTGTCTTGATTATTAACCGAAATATTTGCAGTTTATAGTTTTCAGTTTTCAGTGGAGTCCCTCCCTCCTACTCATGTCATATTAACAATAAGCTGTTATATTATGACTCACATTATTTGAACCATAAATGCCAAATATTGTTCTCATTGAACTTTTACTTTTTGGGATAAATGGAAATACGTGGTACACGTGAGAAATCTACTTAGTTTACAGAGCCCCTGCGTGAAGGACTTTTGCTTGTTCTAGCGAATCGTCTAGTACAAATTAATTTACAGATCTGGCTCAGGATTGCAAAGTAATAGGTAATTATGTCCGTTATAATTTTAACTAAAACCTGTTCAGTTAAAATTATATTTAAAATATGAAATAACCTTTCAAATTGTAATCCATAGTAATGGGAGGATGTCATCAAACAGCCACCATTGAATGCCTTGGAATTGCATGATGCCTGTGATCTCTTCGACACTAGTCGAGTCTATCTAATTCCCTTAAATGGTTTGCTTCAAACACTCACCTTACGTGAGAAATCAGATTAAAATATTTATTTTATTTATTTGTTTGTTTGGTGCCACGCAAATTTTCGCGATTTACACCCTTTATCATACAAGCCAAATGGTAAAACTTACTTCAAATTATTGAATATAGTTAATAAAAATTCATAGCTGCTGCTGGGCGATAACATTAGTGAAAAATAAAATAGGAAATAAAAACTATTAAAACAGAGAAAATTATTCAACAAGGAAAGCTTTGAAAAGGAAACAGAACATGAATAATTAATAAAAAATGTTTAATTCGAAAAACAATAGTATTTTATTAAAGTTAATAAATCTATAATTAGTAATAATTTATAAATAAGGGCTTATTTAAAAGTTTGTTAAATCTTACACAAGCATTCAGAATACACGTATAAGCCCGTACACACCCACAAATACGAATGTACACACAAGGTAGCACAGAATGTAATTTTGCATTACATTTGGTCAGAATTAAACCTTTATAACTATATTTCTCTGGAAAAAAGAAGAGGTTGGGTACTTCATAAGTTTTTAAATGTGTACTTGTTTTAAATATGATAATAAAGCGTCTAGATATGTACTTTCGTTGTTTAGAAGTTCATCCAAATTGTAAGGAAAGTCTAAGTTATGTCGTCTTTTACAGTCAGTAAGTGTTTTATAGTTGGTAGACTATTACATAGATTAAAATGTGTGGTGACCTTAAAGCATATTCTTCACATGATTGCAGCATTTCATTGAAGAATTACACCACTTATTAATTTAGCTTTACATAAACACGTAAATACAATGAAATCACCACAGCTAGACTCATTCATCGTTCCTGCCTTTCAACTAAGACATTAATAACCTAAAATACCCACTGCTTGGCTAGAAGTAAAATTTGCTTATCTTCATTTCTAGAAACCCCTCCAACACTTTGGTATTTTTTATTCCGATGAAAATTGACACGTCTACTTTAATTTCCAGGCGTTCCACAACAACAAACTTATGTTATTGTTAAAGAGTTTAACATTTAGATGTATACGGAATTTTATATAGTGTTGTTTTATATGATAAATGTTTTTAAGCACTCTTTAGTATATCGCAGCCTTTGATATTATGTTTGAAGAAGTGGTGATTTGGATCATTGAAAGCAGCTAAGTATTTGCAACAAAGCTCATGAAATATTAATGAGTTCTCTTTCATCTCTATGATCCTCCTTCACTTCAAACATCAATCATCAATTTCCATCTGTAATTGAATTGAATTGAGGTTAAACATGAGTTCCATTCCTATTTACTGTGTGAGCATTCAAATGCCGTCACAAATAACAGATACCTATAATAATGTATTCGTGATTATACTCTGAAGTAAGCAGTTCAAAATATTAGCCGATATATATTTGAAGTATAGTATACTCATTTTTATCAGGACACAATTATGTATACTATTTACTGAAGTATAATGTATACAGAAAAATGTAGTTTTGTTTTTAATTTAAGCTTTTGTGTTCTATTTTTTCTGTTTTCCATTCCTGTTTTGTTTCCGTTTCTATTTATTTTTCAATCCTGTTTTTCGTTCGTTTTCTGTTTTTTTTTGTGTTTTCTTTCTGTTTTGTGTTCCTTTTAAATTTTGTGTTCCTTTTCCGTTTTGTGTTTCTTTACTGTTCTTGTTTTCTTTTTCTGTCTGTTTTCTGTTTCTTTTCGGTTCTTGTTTTCCTTTTATATTTTGTGTTTCTTTTCTGTTCTTGTTTTCCTTTTCTGTTTTCTGTTTCTTTTCTGTTCTTGTTTTCCTTTTCTGTTTTCTGTTTCTTTTCTGTTCTTGTTTTCCTTTTCTGTTTTCTGTTTCTTTTCTGTTCTTGTTTTCCTTTTATATTTTTCGTTTCTTTTCTGTTATTGTTTTCCTTTTCTGTTTTGTGTTCCATTTGTTTTAATTTGTTGATTTCTTTTTAGTTTGTTTTAGCAGATTTCCCTTAAGGGAAATCAGCTATTGAGGTCGTACTCATGACGCGAGTTTCGAAAAATTTCTTCAAATGTCCATGGATCCTACCCAGGAGATGACGAAAATGAGGTCCGTTCAAAATTATATATATATATATATATATATATATATATATATATATATATATATATATATATATATATGTCTGTTAACGCTCTAGCGGTCGCAATTTTTGTTTGATCGTTACGAAACACGATTTTTAACCGTTTTATGTAAAAAGACAGATCAAGTTCGTTAATGGCTGAAATCGTGCCAGAGGGAGGGGGGGTTTAGAGGAGGGGATTTTCGAAAATTCAAAATATCTCCGTTATTATGCATCGGATCGAAATATTGTATAGAACCAATCTTATTGCAAATTACATTTTCTATAAATATTGTTATATACACTTATTCTCTATCTTGAATATTAACCGAGATATTTGCATTTGTATTCTGTGCGTCGTCGGCAGGAGTCGGCTATGTTCGGGACATTCCGCCGAGAGCTCTGGCGGCCGTTTCCGTAAACTATACGTCCCTCGTGAATAGGTTTAGAGATCCCTTACACTACAGTTGTTATTGGGCAGATTTCTCGACTGTGAAACTTCACGTGGGAAATCTGCTTAGTTTACGCAGCCCCTGCGTGACGGACTTTTTCTTTGTGTTTTTGTTGTTGTTTTAAGTTATAAAGCTTTTGTTTTGAGCAACATCACCACAGCTGCGACGCTCCAGTAAATTAATAAAACAAAGATTTACTGAAGTACCAGGTAGGAATAGGGTACTGTAAAAATTCGTTAATACACTGATTATTCCAGGTATACTCAAATGAAGGAAAAGAAATGTTGCTTCAACACAATGCCTGTTTTTTTTTCCAGTTTATATGCAGTGGACGATATTTATTGGTCAGTGGGACTCAATAGAGTCATTAAAAATAAATAAACAAACTTTTATATAAATCATTATAAATAACCTCTATTTAATCACTGTAATGGTCAATTACAGACCGTTCAGACGGAAAAGATTTTATATCTGAAAAAGTTTAATTTGACTCGGGACATGATGAGGGTTGAATGCTACGAATTGACGGGGCATGGGGTTTTGTTTCATTGATGATCGCCTGGAATGGGGTAGGAAAATGCCCAGAATGGAAGTATCTCCACACGTGTCTCTATTCGGTATGTATGGAAATACCTTTATCGTTGGATGATCTTGCGCAGAAGGGTGAGACTTTCTTTTTTCCCTTTCCCGTTGCCAAGGAAATCAGAACCTTCTGTTTACAACAACTATTGTAGTGGCTTATATATATAATTATCGCTCTTCGATTTATCCAACTATTGTGACTACGAATGTTTACTTAGGCCAATCTACGGAAGTGTTTAAAAATGTTAGGCGAACAGTATGTCAGAAAAAAAAAATATCACGATTATGATTTCTATGGGTCATGGCAATAAAAATGATTATCAGGTAATTAATTAAATTATTTATCAACGTCCACTTTTTTCAACCAAGGCTCATTGGGACGGGTTATCTACAGGTTGCCACCTTTTTCTAGCCAGGGTGGGACTAAGGATTTTATTAAATTAATTCTTCCACCATTTAATAAAGTTTAATTTAAGGAAATTAAATGGTGACAGTAACTTAGCCATATGAATTCTCATATAGACGAACAACAAAAATTTCCAATATTTGGTAATTTACGTAAATAAAAAGTCCGTCACGCAGGGGCTGCGTTAACTATGCAGATTTCCCTCGTGCGCCACTTATTTGCATTTATCTCAAAACTTAAAAGTTAAATGAGGACCATATTTGGTATTTAAGCTTCAAATAAAGTGTTTCTTAACATAATAGAATTATTGTTAATATGAAATGAGTAGGAGTGGGGCTTTACTGATGACCGAAAACTAAAAAAATGCAAATATCTCAGTTAAGATTTGCAATAAGATGATATACAATTTTTGAATCCGACGCATAATAACGATCATATTAAGAATTTTCGAAATTCCCCCTTCCCTAGGTCCGATTTCAGCTGTTAACGAACCTGATCTTTCTTTCTGTATAAAACGATTATATATCAAGTTTTGTGAAGACAAAAATTGCGACCACTAGAGCGGTAACAGTTGAATATATATACAGTTTTGAACGGACCTCATTTTCGTCATCTTCTGGGTAGGATCGATGGACATTTGAAGAAAAATTTCGAAAATCGCCTCATGAGTCCGACCTCAATAACTGATTTCCCTTAGAGGAAATAACTAAAACTGCCAGTAATACAGCAAATATTATTCCCCCCCTTGTCCATTTTGATAATTGTGTTTACACGGAATCCATCAGTGGTTCTTGAGACGTCTCTCGTCAACCGGAGGAAAGTTGAAAAAAAATTTAGAAAAATATGAGTTCAATCTGGTATTGCTTCTGCAAAATGTAAAATATGCGCATTAAAGTAGATTCATGCCAATTGGAATTTTCTCCGTTGTGTATTGATATTATTGAATACCACTTCCCCGCAGTAATTAATAATAAAACGAATATCTGCTAATTAACTGTAATTTCAATACCGCCAGATAATATTGTGGTTTGGGAATGTATAATTAATTCTTGCTTTTGTCATTGATTTAATACTTACAAAGACAGTACACGGTCTACCCCTCAAAAATTAAAACGCAACTTTAAATAAATGTTAACAATGAAATGCCAGTAATTAAAAAAAAAAACCTTTTTATTTATTTATTAATAATAAATAAACGCCATAGAAACAAAAAATAAATAAATTACAAAAATAAAATAATCACTCGACGGAAAGATTCGATCTCGAGATTAAGCGGTTACAAAAAAAGTACGCTCCCAACTCGGTCTTCTCGAAAAGGCGTACCCTTTGTTGCGAATCTGGCTGAGGCGATAAGCAGTGGAAGCTAAAAGAGATGAAAAATCCCACAACCAAATCCCTAACAAGAATTTAGGAAGGGCTCACCAACAATCGACTCAAATCAAAGTTCAAATATATAAATATATATATATATATATATATATATATATATATATATATAATTTATTTATAATCAAAATATTCTCTAATAATAATTATTAATCAAAATGAAGAGACACCTTTTAATAATATAATGGGGGACACTTATAATATATTACGATTAAAACACTTAGCTGTTTTAATAAAAGTCCGTCACGTAGGGGCTGCGTAAACTAAGCAGATTTCCCACGTGAAGGTTTACAATAGATAAATATACATACCGTTAACACTACCGTGAATGCTCAGTAAATGTACAATACAAGGCTGAATTGTAAACAAGCAGGCAAGCCAACCTCGTAGTGCTGCATATATAGACCGGAAAGACAAACAATTAATGGAATATATATGAATATAACATATTAATTTTATTGAAAACAATTTTCTAAAGCTAGTGGTGTAATTTGTAATGAATCAGAATCAGTTTTATCTCAATCACTCAAATTTTAATAATCCAAAAACAAAAAAGGGGGGGGGGGCAACAGAACGTATTTGCATATATCTCACAAAGTAAAAGTTCAATGAAAACAATATTTGGTATTTAGGCTTCAATTAATATCTTTTATTATATAACAGAGCATTATTTATGCAACACTAGTAGAAGTGGGGGTTTACTGAAGGCTGAAAACTAAAAAATGTAAATATCTCGGTGAATAGTCAAGATAGAGAATAAATCTATATAACATCATTTATAGTGTATTTAATTTTCAATAAGATTGATTCTATACACCTTTTCGATCCGACTTATATTAACGGAGATATTTCGAATTTTCAAAATTCTCCCCCTCTAAACCCCCCCTCCCCCTGGTCCGATTTCAGCCGTTAACGAACTTGATCTTTCTTTTTACATAAAACGACTTAATATCGATGGACATTTGAAGAAAAAAATCGAAAATTCCGTCATGAGTACAACCTCAATAGCTGATTTCCCTTAAGGGAAATCTGCTAAAAGTGCAGACTCTGCCGTGAGAGATAGTGCAGGTGAGAAGTAGTCTGGCTATAGCAGGCCGAAGCAAAGCTGAAGGATTAGCGAGGTCTCACCGACAAGGGTTTCCTCTCCAGAGGATGCCAAATATTACTGATTATAATCCTTAGCGTCATGGTCCTTATATAGGCATAATCCGGCGCTGAACTTTGAACTATCAATCGACATACGCTCAAAAAGTGCATTTAACGGGAATTTATCATCGAAATTCATCCGTATTATTAATTAGTGTACCGGCGTCAAGAGCTGTAAATGTTATTATAAAAATCCATCGGCGTTATCTACAAAGAGTCCGTCACGCAGGGGCTGCGTAAACTAAGCAGATTTCCCACGAGAAGTTTTACAATAGAGAAATCTACCTAATAACTGTAGTAGTAAGAAACCTCTAAACCTTAAACATTATTTAGGGCGTAATAACCCAGTAGTTTCTAGCCCCAAAAAACAGTTAACCTAACCTCTAAACCTATTCACGAGGGACGAATAGTTATGGAAACGGCCACCAGAGCTCTCGGCGGAAAGTCCGAACATAGCCTACTGGTGACCACACGCAGAATACAAATGCAAATATCTCGGGAAATATTCAAGATAGAGAAAAAATTTATATAACAATATTTACAGTAAATTTAATTTTCAATAAGATTGATTCTGTACAATTTTTCGGTCAACGTATAGTAACGGAGATATTTCGAATTTTCGAAAATCCTCCCTTCTAAACCCCCCTCCCACTGGTCCGATTTCAGCCGTTAACGAACTTGATCTTTCTTTTTACATAAAACGACTAAATATCGAGTTTGGTAACGATCAAACAAAAATTGCGACCGCTAGAGCGGTAACAGACAAATATATATATATATATATATATATATAAAATGCTAGAGGTGACAACTCCAAATTGGACATAACTCTTATTTAAAGGTAAAAACTAGACATTTAAGCATTCATAAATAATAATCTTAATGTGCTATGTGCTGGGAATACTCAGAATATAAAATATATAGTCACTTATGATGGGTTTATGCAATGAAATGTCAGATGCATTACACATTTTAAAAATCTGAAGTGATAGAGCGTTTTTAACGAATAAACCGCTGATTTAAAAGTCATTTCGATTTAAAAAAATTTCTACCCAACCTCGAGTTTTCAGAAGCATTTTAAAATACACCAATTTCAAAGAGTCACTGAATACATAAATGAGGGATTTCAATGATTGAAAGTGATTGGAAATTTTACACGGCTTCAATTCGGTATTCAACACTGATTGTACCACCAAGAAACTCTTTTATAAACTCAGAACAGCTTCACCACCTGCAAATGTAGAAAACATATCGGATGCTTTTCATGTTCATTTTAAAGGCAGATTTAGACAAAATACCACCAGGCAATCGACAAAATGCTATAGTTAGTCCCCTGCGTTTTATATATATATATACTTAAAAAAGGCTTGGCGACACTCATTACCGAACGTTGTAACATTTGCAGATGACCCATTTCTTTACGAAACGTGTAATGCATAGAATTTTTATTGTAGCTAAAAAAGTGGTCTCGCACGGTATACCTCGAGCTTGTTAGAAAATTCCGTCTGGTAAAATAGGAATTTATTTAGTGCTAAACTCATTAAATAAAATCCGAAGTCACACTCTGGCAAGAAAAGGCTAGTGACCTGTAAATGACCTTTCCCGATTAGCCACGGAAGCAAAAAAACTGGACGTTAATAAATAGTAATAAAGTGGTAAAAGAATTCGCAAAACGCTAGAAGGCTGGAGGCAAACATACCTAGAATGGAGTAAACGTAATAAGACTGGAAACCAACTAAATTAGACCGGAGGTAAACGTACTTAGACTGCAGGCCAACTTAAGACGGGAGGCAAACATACTTAGACAGGAGGTAAACGTACATAGACTGCAGGCCAACTTACTTGGACTGTAGGCAAACATACTTAGACAGGAGGTAAACCTATTAGACTAGAGGCCAAATTAATTAGACTGGAAGTAAAAGTACGTAGACTGGAAGGAAACATACATACACAGGATGTAAACGTAATTAGACTGGAGGCCAACTTACTCAGAATGGTGGCAAACCTAACTAGACCAGAGGTAAACGTAATTAGACTGGAGGCAAAGATACTTAGACAGGAGCTAAACGTAATTAGACTGGAGGCCAACTTACTCAGAATGGTGGCAAACCTAACTAGACCAGAGGCAAACGCAATTAGACTGGAGCCAAACATGCTTAGACAGGGGCTAAACGTAATTAGACTGGAGGCCAACTTACTCAGAATGGTGGCAAACCTAACTAGACCAGAGGCAAACGTAATTAGACTGGAGGCAAACATGCTTAGACAGGAGCTAAACGTAATTAGACTGGAGGCCAACTTACATAGACTGGAGGCAAACATACTTAGACAGGAGCTAAACGTAAATTAGACTGGAGGCCAACTTACTCAGGATGGAGTCAAAACCTAACTAGTTCAGAGGCAAACGTAATTAGCCCAGAGGCAAAATTACTTAGACAGGAGCTAAACGTAATTAGACTGGAGACCAACTTACATAGACTGGAGGCAAACATACTTAGACAGGAGCTAAACGTAAATTAGACTGGAGACCAACTTACATAGACTGGAGGCAAACATACTTAGACAGGAGCTAAACGTAAATTAGACTGGAGGCCAACTTACTCAGGATGGAGTCAAAACCTAACTAGTTCAGAGGCAAACGTAATTAGCCCAGAGGCAAAATTACTTAGACAGGAGCTAAACGTAATTAGACTGGAGACCAACTTACATAGAATGGTGGCAAACCTACGTAGACAGGAGGTAAACGTAATTAGACTGGAGACTGGAGGCAAACATGCTTAGACAGGAGCTAAACGTAATTAGACTGGAGGCCAACTTACTTAGACTGGAAGCTAACATAATTAGACCGGAGGTAAACGTAATTAGACTGGAGACCAACATACATAGACTGGAGGCAAACATGCTTAGACAGGAGCTAAACGTAATTAGACTGGAGGCCAACTTACTTAGACTGGAAGCTAACATAATTAGACCGGAGGTAAACGTAATTAGACTGGAGGCCAACTTACTCAGAATGGAGTCAAAACCTAACTAGACCAGAGGTAAACCTAATTAGACTAGAGGCCTAATTAATTAGACTGGAAGTAAAAGTAATTAGACTGGAGGCAAACTTATATACACAGTATGTAAACGTAATTAGACTGCAGGCCAACTTACTCAGAATGGTGGCAAACCTAACTAGACCGGAGGTAAACGTAATTAGACTGGAGGCCAGCTTGCATAGACTGGAGGCAAACATACTTAGGCAGGAGCTAAACGTAATTAGACTGGAGGCCAACTTTCTTAGACTGGAGGCAAACATAATTAGACAGGAGGTAAACGTAATTAGACTGGAGGCCAGCTTGCATAGACTGGAGGCAAACATACTTAGGCAGGAGCTAAACGTAATTAGACTGGAGGCCAGCTTGCATAGACTGGAGGCAAACATACTTAGGCAGGAGCTAAACGTAATTAGACTGGAGGCCAGCTTGCATAGACTGGAGGCAAACATACTTAGGCAGGAGCTAAACGTAATTAGACTGGAGGCCAGCTTGCATAGACTGGAGGCAAACAAACTTAGACAGGAGCTAAACGTAATTAGACTGGAGACCAACTTACATAGACTGGAGGTAAACATACTTAGGCAGGAGCTAAACGTAATTAGACTGGAGGCCAACTTACATAGACTGGAGGTAAACATACTTAGGCAGGAGCTAAACGTAATTAGACTGGAGGCCAACTTACATAGACTGGAGGCAAACATACTTAGACTGGAGGCAAACGTATTTTGGCTGGGGGCAACTTACTTAGGCTGGGTGCGAAAATACTTAGACTAGTGACAAATTTACTTAAGCTGGTGGCAAACATGTCGACTCCATATAAAAAATATCCTCAAAAGCAGTCACTTGACTTTCATTGCTCAGATCACTTACGAGCAGAAACTCTACTGAGATATGATTGAACTTCCAAATAAAAATCCTCATTCGGATTTGCCCCGACTAGTAAATAATGTTCATACCTGTCATATCTCAGGGTACGAGAGGTGAGGAGAGAGAGAGAGAGAGAGAGAGAGAGAGAGAGAGAGAGAGAGAGAGAGAGAGAGAGAGAGAGAGAGAGAGAGAGAGAGAGAGAGAGAGAGAGAGAGAGATAAGAAGACAGTGCGATGCCTGGGACTGACGTGGAAATGAGAGTCCTAAACAGCCTAAGTGAACCTTGGAACTGCTACCATTATAGAAACAGTAATCAAGCTGGGACCTCACTCCCCTTGTTCCAGTCCTAGAGTGCCTTCCCCGTCCTTCCCCTGCGGTTACTCTCAACATCGAGTCCTCGAAATCCTAAACTTCCCTAACCGAGGCCTAATCTTCATTAGAACAACTCTGGAATTCTTCAACATTACCCGAACCCACACTACGTCACCGAATCCTCTTATGTTTGAACCCGTTGAATACACTATCCCATCAATCGTTCTTATTTTTGAAATCGCCGAAGGAAGAAGAATATCAAAGTGCGCATACCAGAATGTTTTGTACAGTGTTTGATGTGATCTGAGATTATCTCGTCTAAGCAGTGGCACCTTAGCCGTAATGTCATAATCATGGCACCAGGTATCTGATGATGAAACATTGAAACTGTAGGCTATTTGCCCAAATTAATAGTTAATTTCGGGGGCTTTTGTGCATAAAACGGGCCTTCTTGTGTGTATTAGAGCGACAAAGTCTCAAGGTTTATGGTGGAGCTAGCCCCTTGGAATGGACCAAGATTACTTTTGGCAATCTACGTCATGTTTCATGAGATGAAAGGCGATAATGAGCTTCTCAGCTTAATACCTCTGGTACAGGCCTCATCTACTGAATTATTTCGAAAGACTGCAAATCATCTTCATTATATTGTTCCCTATTGAGGATCCTTCATTTTCTTTCTTATCCTGAAGAGTTACTCGTATGGCGGAATTTTCCTCTGCTCTACCCCATTTCCGCCGGGATGACGAAATTTTTCCTGAGGTCGTTTTCTTTATACGTTGTATTTTATCTGTTTTCCTTGATTTTGAAACATAAATTTGTTAGGCTCAACAGTCTATTAAGGACAACTGCATACCAAACGGGTATGGTGAGATGATAAAGTGATAAGACGCCTCTGTAGTAAATCTTAACATTCAAATTATGGATAAGCATTATAGCTCGTATAGATAGATCATTATGGTTAAATTAAATATTGTGAAGAATTTCATATATATGAAATACTTCATAACATAATGTCATATAACAATAATGTTCTATCGTGTATATACACCAAAAAACACACTGCTACACGAGACATTTTTATACGGGCACGTCTTTTCGAAATCATCTATCCCATTATTACTGTACACACTACTCATGTAAACCTTATCAGCAATACATAACTATATTCCGAAATCAAACTTTTGCCTTGAAAATGCTCACGAAACTCTAATACTATTGCGAGAATGCAGAATTTGTAGGAAATATGTTTTTCATTTCACCCATATTCTAAACTCATTCCTCCAACCGAATGTTAGCCTGAAGCTTAAGCTAACAGTATAGAACTTGAAAATACTGTTAGCCAATTAAAAATAAACAAATACTACTTCCTTAGAAAGACCTTGTAAATTGACTTTTAGAAGCAAACACCCAAGAACATGTACAAAGATCAAACAGTTCTAGATCAAAGAAAAATAATTTAGAGAGTTATAAAGTGTGAATGCTGCAATGAAGAAATATTTTTATTTATTTTAGAAATGGAAGGCTCTAGTTCTTTGATAGGCCTACTGATTACAAACGTTAACAACATTTTGTCTCAAATATAAACATATTTTTGGGACAGTTATAAAGTAGGAGAATCCTCTGATTGGACATATATTTACTTTTTTTAGATGAATGATACATGTTTCATTTTCTATAATAATTCGCTAGTTTGGAAAAAGGAAACATATTTTTGGAACAACTATGGAGCAATGTAATTTGATACATCGTTTGATTTGGTGTATATATATACTTATTCTCAGACAATTCATTATTTTAGCAGTTAATAAGCTAGTTTGGTAAAGGGGAAATACAATGCATCGCTCACTCACTCTCTCTCTCTCTCTCTCTCTCTCTCTCTCTCTCTCTCTCTCTCTCTCTCTCTCTCTCTCTCTCTCTCTCTCTCTCTCTCTCTCTCTCTCTCTCTCTCTCTCTCTCTCTTTCTCTCTCACTGACTCAGTCGCTCACTCTCTCGCTCGCACTATCTATCAATCAAAAAGATAAATACTCAAAATCTGACTGAAATCTGATCCATGTAAAACACCATGTAGTCACGGACGTTTATGTATCTTGACTGCAATTGTAGGCCTCGTCAGAAAATAATATAAAAAGTTAATTGTGGACTTATGTGGTCATTCCGCAATGTCAATCAACAAGTGTCATTTTTACTTAGTAAGTGACAAAATGCTTATTGTATCATGTAAAATACTACATAAAGGCTACCGATTTTGTAAAAACGACTATGATTTAAAATGTTCTATATCTATTAACCTCATAACTGCCTTTTAGAAACTTTGACATATGCTGTAGTGCCCTTCTCTTATTATTTCACCATTTTCACACTTTGACTTATACTTAATTAAGAACAAGCTACACCCAGGAAAGTTTTGAAGTTTTTTCGAGACCCACGTTTTATTAGAAGGTAAGGTGTGCTACGTGTCATATGAATGAAGAAATATAATCCCACTCTCACCTTCCTAGCTCCTCCTAGAGCGATTATTAAAAGGCCATCCCGGCGTTTTTGGGAGCTCTTTTGAAATGTTACGAAGCCGTATTTCGGAAACTGTTTGAGATAAGAATCTAAAATCGTTTTGGTATATTATCTTTGTCTAGGTAGACTGAAAAAAGTCCGTCACGCAGGGGCTGCGTAAACTAAGCAGATTCCCCACGTGAAGTTTTACAATAGAGAAATTTCACGAGAGTCGAGCAGTTAAGGAAACGGCCGAACTAGCTTTTGGCGGGATAGTCACTCAGCCGTTAGCGGCCCAGATTCAATAAAAATGCAAATATCTTGGTTAATATTAGATAGAGAATACATGTATATTACAATATTTATGGTAAATTTAATTTGCAATAAGATTGATTCTGTACAACTTTTCGATCCGACGTATAGTAACGGAGATAGTTCGAATTTTCGAAAGTCCTCCCCTCTAAACCCCCCTCCTCTCACTGGTCCGATTTTAGCCGTTAACGAACTTGATCTTTCTTTTTACATAAAACGACAAAATATCGAGTTTGGTAACGATCAAACAAAAATTACGACCGCTAAAGCGGTAACAGACAAATATATAGATAGATAGATCTATCTATATATATATATATATATATACAGTTTTGAATGGACCTCATTTTCGTCATCTCCTGGGTAGGATAGATGGACATTTGAAGAAAAATTTCGAAAATTCCGTCATGAGTACAACCTCAATAGCAACTTTTCGATCCGACGTATAGGAACGGAGATAGTTCGAATTTTCGAAAGTCCTCCCCTCTAAACCCCCCTCCTCTCACTTGATTTTAGCCGTTAACGAACTTGATCTTTCTTTTTACATAAAACGACAAAATATCCAGTTTGGTAACGATTAAACAAAAATTGCGACCGCTAGAGCGGTAACAGAAAAATATATATATATATATATATATATATATATATATATATATATATATATATATATACACAGTTTTGAACGGACCTCATTTTCGTCATCTACTATGTAGGATCGATGGACATTTGAAGAAAAATTTCGAAAATTCCGTCATGAGTACAACCTCAATAGCTGATTTCCCTTAAGGGAAATCTGCTAAAACCGATGCACAAGTATGAAAATTATAATTACGTCCAAACGATAAAATAAATAATTTGGGAACGGGAGTAAGAGGTGGCACTGTATTGAAATCAGACTATACAGTGCTGCTCATCATTTCGAATCCAATTATGATTTTATGACTTGCATTGGGGTTTCTGTCTGCCCTGACAAAGGTAACATTTTTACCAAAACATTGGCAAACTGAAGTAGTTTTCAATCGAACCCACGTGACCGAGAACGACATACAACAAGGACTGTTGTAACAGCTGCCATCACCAAGGTTATTTAATATTTTTCTAATTCGTAGTATACCTACTACCAGTATTCAGAATGTGAGGAAATTCTAAAATATTCAGTTAAAATTTTAATTAATAGTATCTTGAACTGATATGGAATATTATCCTATGTGTCTACTTCCTTGGGGTCGTGTACGAAATCAACGTGTTAATACTGTTTTATGAAAGTTTCTTACTAAGTGTTCATTATTTGCGAAGTGGCGGAGAGACGGATAAAGGTGGCATTGACGTAGGAAGGCAATTGGAGAGAGGTGAAGGAAGAACAATGACTCACTGGAGGTGAAAATCCATCTGGCTCACTGGACTGGAACCCATTACGCATCCTCTGTCCAGATAACCAATTTATAACCTTACCTTAATACCCTCCACACTCTGGGCAAATGTTTTGGCATTTCTAGCAGATTTCCCTCAAGTGATAACAGCTATCTAGTGATAACAGAGGTTGTGAATCGAGATTCCAAATGTTTCTTCAAATCTCCATCGATCATATCTGTGAGTTAAAGAAAATGATGTCCATACTAAAGATCTACTTATACACACAAACACATACTTGTCTGATAGCGTTCTAAGAGTCGTAATCTTTGTTTAATTGGTGCAAACTCGATATTTAAACGTCCTACGTAAAACTCCAGAACAAATTCTTTAAGGGCTAAATCATTCCAGGCAGAAGTAGAGTTAATAGGAGGGAGGAGAATTAAAATTCAAAATACTCTTTCTTACTATGAATCAGATCAAAATATATATTTTACAAGAAACCAATCTTGTTGCAACTTTTCTAAAAATGCTCTTCCATACATTTTCCCTCAATCTCAAATACTAACCAAGATATATGCATTTTAGCAGATTTCTCTTAAAGGAAATCAGCTATTGAGGTCGTACGCATGACGCGATTTTCGAAAATTTTCTTCAAATGTCCATCGATCCTACCCAGAAGATGATGAAAATGAGGTCCGTTCAAAATTATATATATATATATATATATATATATATATATATATATATATATATTTGTCTGTTAACGCTCTAGCGGTCGAATTTTTTGTTTGATCGTTACCAAACTCGATATTTAAACGTTTTATACAAAATGACTAATCAAGTTCATTAATGGCTGAAATCGGACCAGTGGGAGGGGGGGTTTAGAGTGGGCGATTTTCGAAAATTCTAAATATCTCTGATACCATACGTCGGATCAAAAAATTGTATAGAACCAATCTTATTGTAAATTAAATTTACTATAAATATTTTTTTCTGTAATCGTTGAATAATGGTAACATTACTAAACTATAATGAGTGACGAAAGTGAAAAATTTTGCAATAGAGTGAAGAAAGTAATCAGTTTCTCCACAAGTGAGGAACGTGAATTGCCTGCTTAATTAGTAATAAGTATAAATTAAAAAATAATTTGAAGTTGGAAATTAAATGCTTTTAAATGTTTCTTAACATTGTAAGAATTTACTTTAACAAAATAAATTGAAATGTGAATGAATTATTGGTGGAAATAATCAATATATTTTAAAAATTTTATATAATAATTACCTTCCTTGTTTATAACTGCATTACTTCACAATAATCACTAGTTGTTTTATAACCATGCTTATAACCTACCAACAACATACCATGATCTTCACAATACCCTAATTTTGTTCATATTCTGGTTAGATCTGATCATGTATTACACGATTACAGAAAAAAAATTAAATATTACACTCTTGACGAAAGTAGAATTTACAACTCTCGTGAAATTACCACACTCGCTTCGCTCGTGTGGGTAAACGTTTCACTCGAGTTGTAAAATGATCTACTTTCGTCACTTGTATAATAAATAACTGTTATATACATTTCTTCTCTATCTTGAATATTAACCGAGATATTTGCATTTTTATTAAATTTGGGCCTTAACTGACGACTTAGTTTCCCGCCAAAAGCTAGTTCGGCCCTTTGCCGAAACTGTTCTGCTCTCTTATGGAGATTTCTCTATTGTATAACTTCACGTGGGAAATCTGCTTAGTTTACGCAGCCCCTGCGTGACGGACGTTTTTAGTTTTCAGACTTAAGTATAAAGCTGAAGACAAAATTTGTTAATGGTCATAATCGGGCCAAGTGGAGAGGAAGTTAAAAGAGGGTTAAAATATAGAATAGAATATATATTTATTTGTTAAAGATTTAAATATTGTACCAATTAAATAAACAAATAACAACTCTGTCTTTTTAAATAAATAATTAAACCCAAATTCTTGAGATCAACAATAAAATGACAATAAAGAAAAACAAAAAAAAAAACAATGTAGTGTAAATAATAAAATACTGTACATAAAAGGCAACTAAAAGCATTCTATAAACTCTTTTCCTTCTTAATATAACATTTAACTGGAGTGTGGTCCATCAGCACTTATAGATTCCAGAGTATTGCATGCTGACGTGATGAAGCAGTATATCTTGTGTAGTTTTTCGAGGCTATCGATACAAGTATCTCTTCGATTTTATGCACATCACTGACTTTTGAGGAAAGTGTTTGTAGATATTTATTTCTGTCTTCGATGAGCTTCTCACAGTAGAGAAGTTTATGTGACAGGCTATTAGGGATGAACTGATTACAAAAAGAGCAAGCTTCCTGAGCAAATATAAAAAGTCCGTCACGCAGGGGCTGCGTAAACTAAGCAGATTTCCCACGTGAAGTTTTACAATAGAGAAATTTCACGAGAGCCGAGCAGTTAATGAAACAGCCGAAATAGCTTTTGGTGGGAGTCACTTCCTCCGTTAGCCGCCCAGATTTAATAAAAATGGAAATATCTCGGTTAATATTCAGGATAAGTGTATATAACAATATTTATAGTAAATTTAATTTGTAATAAGATTGATTCTGTAAAATTTTTCGATCCGACGTATAGTAACGGAAATATTGCGAGTTTTCGAAAATCCTCCCCTCTAAACCCCCCCCCCCCTCCCGTTAGTCCGATTACAGCCGTTAACGAACTTGATCTTTCTTTTTACAGAAAACGACTAAATATCGAGATTAGTAACGATCAAACAAAAATTGCGACCGCTAGAGCGGTAACAGACAATTATATATATATATACAGTTTTGAACGGACAATAAATAAATAAATAATAAAATATAATAATGGGAATTTCTCCTATATTCTAGAGTTCACTAATAAGTAAGTATTTTGATAAAACTAAGTAACTAAGACATTCATAAATACGCGGATTGTTGATTCAAAGTAAGCCACTACTGTTTGTTAGAAAGTCCAATGTGGCCTAAATTGTTCGTTAGATAGTAGATTCATTAGTAACAAATCTTGTTGAATACATAAAGCGAACATTAAGTAACTTACGGATGGACAGACAATAATTTCATTTCTGATGTAATTAGTATTAGAATTAACTGAAACGTAAAACAAACCATCCTTGCCTGGCTTAAAACAAGACTATAACATCAATCATATTGATGGACCGTCAATCTCAATTAAGGAAAATATAAAGTTTATAAAGTTACAAAGCTTTGCCTAAGTAATCGGCTTTGGTGCTTCCAACTGACAGCTGTTATTGGCCTCCTTAAGATTGCTGTAAGTAGCTTTTCAATTATAGGCTCAGTCTTAAATACTCTTGACGTAACCCGACTACTCATTTGATGCTGAGTTTAAATATGTTGGTTAAACTCGAAATTAAAGGTTACTACTTTTTTTCTTTTTCTTTCTTTTTTTTTAAGGAAACATTATAAGTTTTAGTAAATTCTTTTTTAAGTTCACTATCTAAAGTTTCTGATCACTTGTCACGATGTAATAACTATCAGAGCCTAGTATATATACACACATATATATATATATATATTGAATAAATAATGATAACATTTTGTTTGCTTCTGTAAAACGATCTAGAACCAATCTTATTGTAAATTAAATTTACTGTAAATATTGTTATATACATTTATTCTCTATCTTGAATATTAACCGAGATATTTGCATTTTACTGAGCGTAACGGACATCATGATATCAGCTAACTTCGGTTGTAGTGAGTTTCCTTCTAGCTAGTTCGGCCGTTTCAGTAACTGTTCGGCTCTCGTGAAATTTTTCTATTCTAAAACTTCACTTGGGAAATCTGCTTAGTTTACGCAGCCCCTGAACAACGGACTTCTTTTGTCTGAGGTCCAGTCTTGCTGATATGATGTTGTAAGAGAGCAAGCTGGAATAATATCATTCATATTAACAATACCCGTTCCCCTAATATGTATGCAAAAAATTGTCCAGTACCATTCAATCATTTTACACGAAACACAAATAAAGTCTTCGACGTCTGGAAGGCGTAAGTCAAAATTTCAAAATTCAGAACTTTAAATAACGGTTAAGGAACAAAATCCACCCATTCCAACTTTAGGTACTTCTTTTTTGAGACCAACAACCATATTAAAGTATATATATATATATATATATATATATATATATATATATATATATATCTGGAAATTATTTTCACTTTACCATCGTAAAACGGACTCGTAGAATTGAGACACGTGTAGAGAGGTAATTACAACATATTGAAGAGTTGCATCTCAGATACTATATATTGAAAATCAATTATTCTCCTCTGAAATAATAAAAGTATTAATAAAGATCAATCCGTTTTTAATTGAAATTGGCTTTCATAAAAAGGATCGCATTATAAATTAATGCCTTCCAGTAGAATAACAGCTTCTTTCTTCATATTCTATACATTTCAGAAGTTGAAGTTATCTCAAATACTTCAATTTCAAGTATTTTTCTAACGAATTGGTCCCGAATGATGGAATTCGTTCACCATGATCCTATTTCCAGCGTTTACACTCCAGACTTAGGAACTACCTGGGGTATATCCAGTTTGGAGTTGGTAGAGCTCATTACGGTAACTCCTGCTTCCGAGTCTAAAGCTCATTGTTTCGCGTTCAGAGAACTCACCGCCGTAGATGAGATTCACAAACTTCCCTAGGACTCCTAAGATTTACATAAATCCTCAAATCATGGAGTGCGTCTTAACCAACAACTCCTCCTTCCAAGCATCCCGACTTATGACGAATTCTTGAATGTAATGTAATGTATTTATTCCTATTTCTTAATTGCCTGAACATTTTATCTTTATTTTAATTTAGAGAATTCAAATAAATGGTACTCAGCGACATCGCCTAGTTGCGGAGCTCTTCAAATAAATAAATTAATTGCCTGAAGTATTTATTTTTCCAACGCTCTTCCTGGGAAAAAATAACCATCATTGGTACTGTATATTGAAAACCACATTAAACCAATTCCTTTATAATTGAGTCGCCGGTTCAACCCTTCCATGAAGCTGGAGCTTTACTGAAAGATTTACTTACAATTAGTGGCAGGCTAAGTACATTGCCTCAATCTGACCAGATATTTATGGTAACCGGTAGTGAATCCGACAAGTTATCTTTAACCAATTATTAACGAGTTACTTTTAACGATTATTTAACGATTAAACTAATAAAAAAAAAAGATAATTTAAATCGGTGGTCACACAGCATATATATAAAACACCCTTCCCATCGCACTTCGCCAACAGGCATTCACCAGCAACCGGGGCACCTAGACTCCGTTCCATTATCCTCATTCACACATTACCATCACCCTTATAATGGAACAATAGTTCAGAAGAAGAGCAACTATCATTCTCACCCCAGCACCTAGGAAGGTGGCGCCACCTCCTCAATACCATCAAACACTGAATAGCTGGGTCTCAGATTAAAAAAAACTAAAAAAAATAACGGACATCAGCTATTGGAAGTTGAACTTATCCCGTGACTTGACTCCGGAAACTCAAATGTCTGATTCAGAGCTCTTGCACAAACACAGGATCTGCCGTCACACCGGTTTCAATCTTCCGATGATGACAGCAGATACCTGTCCCTCCAACTCAGTTCATATCCCTTAATATCCTCGTAGAACTCCTATTTTCATACAATTCTTGTACAAACAAGACCTTCTTTGGCCTTCCAAAGCCCCTTGCAGGTGAGGGTGACGGCAAATACGCAGATTATTTCGAGCTCAGCATCTAAGGACTCTTGGCCGGTCGTACTTCCAGAAATTTATCAAGCACGCTTTGTTCAATCAATTATAGTGATTCTTCCTTGGTGGGAAGTAATGAGATCGGGCCCTAACCTAACTCTATTCTTAACGAAAGTTGTTTCTTTAAATATAGTAAAGCCCCCTCCTCAGTTAATTCTTCTTCCGGAGGTTGACCATGCCAACTTCTAACTTCCTTCCTGATAAGAAGACCCACCTGAAAAGAATTAGAGGTTTGACACCTCCCAATACTACCATAAATTAGAAACTGAGCAGTTCGAAAGTTTGGAGGACCTTCATTTTTTGCTGGAGTTTAAAGAGAGCTGCGCCTATCCTTTGAAGATTCTCCTCCAAACAACAGGCCCATGAACCACTCCAGTCACACCGAATCGGACTCCCAGATGATCCCGTGTGTCCTGAATCCACAGACGCCCAAAATCACTACAAACCCAAAATCCTGAACACACATCACCACGTTACGCCTTGCAGCCAGGCTTAAAGTTAAGAGGGCGGATTTAAGTCCCCCAGGACGAAGACCGAAGAACTTACATCGCTGTCTTGAACACTACACCCATACCATCCGCGCCACATAAGAAGGAATTAGTTTGATGGCCTTGGCTAAAACAGCTAATTCTGAACCGTGGATGTAGTAAGCCTTCTTTTTCTGAGAGTTCAATGATTACATGGTGCATTACCATTTTGAAGAGTAACGGCGAAAGAGACACATTTCCTATAACCTTTTACAGGCTTTCTTAATAGCGATTTTCTTCTTTCAAATTTTGCCCGGTAGAATCAAATTCAGCCTCTAAACACCAGATGACATCCGGAGAATTAAAGCATGGCTCACACAGTCAAATTCCTCCCACGCGTCCAGAATGGAGATGCACTTGGATTTCTTCTTACTCAACGCCAACCAAAATGAGCATTTAAAAGAAAGACTTTGTGACCATTATATCCACCACGAAATCCCTTCTGCTGAGGTACATGAGGAGGACCTATCTACTATCTTTCCTGCATGCATGCTGCCGGGATTTTATGCAAGTGCATTATCACTACAATGGAAACGGACATTGGTCGATCAATTCATAGGATTATTCTGATCCTGGTCCAAAGCATCTCGGGAGGACCCCGACCAATAAAATAATCTCTAACCCTGTCAGCTAATGAGGATACCACAGCCATGCCATCCAATCACCCCCCCCCCCCCCAAGGAGATCAACCACAAAATCAATGCAGACTGAGATGGAGATAACCATAACCTCAGCCGTCCAATCGCTGCAATCAAATAATCCAGGGCATCAGAGGTACCAGATCTTTCCCCCTGCCTCCAGGCAAAACCCCTCCCTCTCGCAATCTATCAAAGATATATGTTCATGTCCACTTTCTTTCTTACTCTACTCACAGAGTAAGTGACCTTCCCGGCTATGACCTGGTTGATGGGCTTCTGGCGTCCTTTAGTTCTAGTATAAAGCTTAACTTGTTAGTAGTAATGCATATATAATACATCATTATGCCTTTTCCCCAAAACGTAATGTGCTCAATCATAGACCCCCACAATAAGATACGAATGCAAAGACGCGGACTAATTTTTAAACGTACAAAATGAAAACAACACTAATAATGAAAATTCAATAGAATTATTGAAATAAAAATTACTGGAAGAGTTTGATGATCGTCAATTTAAGGTTCAGGGTCTGTGGTTTGGATCAAGCGGGCCCATACCGAATAAGACTGCAGAGTTTTTAAAGAATGTTGGGATTGAATATGAAGACTGGCTGCCCTTAAGTTAATCCATTATCTTGAATTCGATATATATATTTTAGTCATTGTGTTTTTTAATTATTTTTTTTATTTACACTTTTAGTGTTCTTTTTTCTCTATATTTTTATTAATTTTTGCAAAAACTTATTACATTTATTTTAACTCAATTTTTATTTCATTAACATTTACTTTAATTACATTGTTTTTTGTCATGTGGTTTGTTGTTGAACCTTTTTTTTCTATTCATGCCATGAAATATATAAAAAAGTTCTGTCACACAGGGCTATTTAAACTAAACATATTTTCAATGTCCTGAAATGACACCTTGCCTACTTCATCTTACCACCTACATGTATTTCACAATTTGTAAGTAGTATAAGTAAAAAGAAATGGAAATGTATGCTCAGAATTAGTAACATAAAGTAAAAGTCAGATGAAAAAGTAAAATATTAATTAAGTCATATTAGAGATAAGAAAACAAATTCATTGAAGAACCATAGTTTAAAATCAAATTTTAAACAAAATTGGTTCTAAACCATTTTTCTATCCTACTCAGATGAAATGAGATATTTCTAATACATTCTTATCTTTCGAGATGAATGAAATGGTTAATATATATCAGTATAGTATAGATCATTAAACATTTTCGTGTCCAGAACTTAATTTATATTTTATTTTATTAAGAGTAGTACAGCCTGCACTTAAATGCATTTGGTAATGTGTGATATGTACAATACAATAGTCCCTCCATCACTCTTGACAGTAACCACACCTATTCACCACAATAAGAGGAGCAGCACCTCCCTGCCTGGCAAGGAAGTCAAGAGCTAAGGAGGAATGGTACTTGATAAGAAAATAGCCACCTATCACTTCACTTTACACATATAGGAGATCTCTGGGCCATTGTCTCTTGAGGCGCCGTGGAGTGGAATAAGGATGAGTGGTACTGGAAAGGGCTAGGACTTCTGGATTGGAATTATTGGATAGCATGCTGTGGAATTTTCTGGATCTTGAACATAATATGGAGCATCTACTATGGTGCGCAGGACTTTGGATTTGAAGGGCTGGATGAGTCTGATGTTTGAAAATTTTGCTGTACCCCACAATTCTATATGTCCATATTGGTTTTAGCAGTAGCTTATAGATTGTTAGTTTGTTTTCGGTAGACGAAGTAAGGTCTTCTGTTTAGCAGTCCGTAAAGTTGTCTGAATCGTCTGTTTAGTTCCAGTCTTTTCATTATTGTGTGAAATTTCCAAGTAAGTCTTGTGTCCAAATGTAGCCCAAGGTAGTGTACACAATCTGCTAGTGGGAAAGGAATATTGTTGAATGAACAGGTGGACAGGAACTTCGCCGTAGGGAAATAGTGATATTGTGAGATTTGCTTTTGTTGATATTTATGAACCAAGCATTGCACCATTTTTCGATCTCGGTTAAGTGGAATTGGAGATTCTTCGAATCAGTTATAGGATCGGTATCGGATGAAAGGATTGTTGTATCATCTGCATAGGTAGCTAGGAGTATTGATGGTGATGTAGGGATATGTATATGAGATATAGTAGTGGTCCCAGGCCACTGCCCTGGGGAACTCCTGCACCCAAAGGATAGTAGTCTGAGTGTTCATTTCCTTGTCGCACTCGAAAAAAATTGTTAGAAAGATAGGATCTAAGTATAAGGTAGAATGTGCTGGGAAGGAGTAGCTTGAGCTTATAGAGTAAGCCGCCATGCCAGACCTTGTCAATGGCTTGCGCTACAACAAGAAAGGCTGACGTGCAATGCTCTTTTCGCTCAATAGATGCAGATATGTGATCTACAACCCGAAGGCATTGCTGTACTTTTGAATGTCGAGAACAAAATCCGAATTGATGGGAAGGAAGGGTGTTTTGACTGTGGAGAATTGGGAGAAGGCAAATAGACGTCGGATTCTGGGACGATTTTCCATGTTTTGGGAAGAGGACTTTAATCGCGAATTTCCAGAGTAGAGGGAAATGAGTAGTAAGGAATATGCAATTGTATAGGTATGTTAAGAATGTAATGGCTTTGGGTGGGAATCAACTACAATTTTAGAGGAAATTAGATCAAACCCTGGAGATTGATTGCGAGGAAGGCGGCAAATGATGCGTTTGATCTCTGATGGTAAAACAGGACGTGGGAGAAGGGACATTGGTAATGGTGAATTGAGGAACTCTTAGATTTTCTGTGAGTGGGAGTGGACCTGAGTATCTGGATGAGGTGAGAAGGTTTGACGTAGGTGTCGCCTTAATACTTCGGATTTATCCTTATCTGAAGATGCCCATGTACACTCTTCTCGGCGAAGGGGGGTAGACGTTGGATGGTATTTAAGGATTATACGGGTAGCGTTCCAAAGGGATTTGTCCTAGCCGAAAATGTCGAGCTATGTGACAAAGGACTCGTCACCCTGACGACCGCAGTTAACAATAGACTATGTCGAATTGTAAAAAAGAGATTTGAAATCCATCGAACCACATTCTGCAATTCCTTTCTTGCTTCACTAACCTCCCAGAACTTAATATCATAATAGTTCCAAAAGTCCTGCGTACCATAGTAGTACTTAATATCCCATTTGTAAAGAACATAATTCCATTAGCATTCAGAAAATTCCATAGCAGGCTATCCAATCATCCTAATCCAGATGTCCCAGTCCTTTCTAGTACCACTCATTCTTATTTCCCTCCACGGTGAGACAATGGCCCAAAGATTTCCTTTAGCAGTGTGAGTAAAGTGATAGCAGTGGCTATTTTCTTCTTCAAGTATCATATTCCTCCTCAGCTCTTGACTTCCTTGCCAGGCAGGGACGTGCTACTCATCTCAATGAGCTGAAGGAGGTGTTGCTTCCGTCGAGAGAGATGGTGGACGATTGTGCAAATATCATATTACAAACCGCATGTATTGGAGAAAGTAATTTCCATAATAATATAAATAAATCACGCAAAGTATCTGTACGTATCGTACTTTGTGCTGGTACATCTTCATTTCCCTGAACTTGACTGGAAGTTATTCCATAGAAAATCAATCTCCATCCTAATTTCTGTTAAGGATTTTGTGCAATAAAAAAAAAATAAGAAGAGAGATTGAGAGAGAGAGAGAGAGAGAGAGAGAGAGAGAGAGAGATAGGAGGGGAGAGAGGGAGAGAGGGGGAGGAGGAGGAGGAGGAGAGAGAGAGAGAGAGAGAGAGAGAGATTTAACACGAGAACTAAGACGTAAAGGATCTGATAATGAAGCGTGTACATATCCAAGAATAAATGAAACTAAAATAACACTAGAAACTGTACGTCTGATAGAACGAGAAGGGTAAATACTTGAAAGAGAATATAAAATCAAGGAATAACATGGATAGGGAAATATTGGTATTCAAGAGATGAATTTCATAAATATAATGATTCCATTCCGGAAAATAATGAACATCCAGATACCCCTGGAATATGAAAATGAATATGAATCTGAGAGGGGTGATGATATAAAGCATTCTTTTTGTTATTGGCGGTGATGATGAAGATTACACCCTGGAGGAGATTAATCATAATGATTAAACTTCTATACGTAATTAAATAGGTTAGCTTTGATAAAACATAACCAATATTCCAATGTTGTTGAACGTTCAAGAGGAATGTGGTACTGAAAAGCCCATCACGAAGTAAGTGACTCTATTCATAATAGAGTGATTCATATAGAATAATTACTGCCAACATTAGCTTTATCATGAACGTTTATCTCCGTATCAATCGCTTCATGTGATTACACAACTTTTAGGTACGTTATGGGACTATAGATTTTTATGAACTTCTACGATTAGAGGTCTAGGAGAGAGACCTTTGTTCTATGGCTGAACAAAAGAAATATGAACGGGAGCGCGGTGTGACGTGGTGATGTATGGTGTCGGTGTCTGCTGTTGTTTAGAGGCTTTACAGATCGGAGCGGGCCAATGGAGTTGTTTCTCAGCTCTATATCAATCTTTATAGGTCTCCATTATTTGTGGGAAGTGTTGCCAACCTTCCTCTAACTCACCCCTACGTTGATTGATGTTCCGTCCCAGCCTGGGCAGCCCCACTTATTTGTTGTTTACACTGCCCCGTCTCTAGCTTCCGCTGTTTGAGGTGTTTTTGCTGTTCCCACAATCTTGACTTTTTTTTATCCTAAGCGGAGTAAGATCATTTCCACCAGGGGCTCAGATTAGCCATGCGAGAGCAAATAAAAAGTCCGGCACGCAGGGGCTGCGTTAAATAAGCGGATTTTCACGTTTTTGCATTTATCTCAAAAATTAAAAGTTGAATGAGAACAATATTTGGTATTTAAGCTTCAAATAAAGTGCTTCATAACATAATAAAATATTGTTTATATGAGATGAGTAGGAATGGGGATTTACTCAAGACCGAAAATTAAAAAAAAAAAGGAAATATCTTAGTTAATAATCAAGATATTGAAAAAATGTACATTACAATATTTATAGAACATTAATTTTGCAATAAGAATGGTTCGATACTATTTTTCGATCCGACGAATAATAACGGAGATATAAAGATTTTTCGAAATTCTCACCCTCTATACCTCCCCTCCCACTTGTCCAATTTCAGCTGTTAACGAACTTGATCTTTCTTTTTGTATAAAACAATTATCTCAAGTTTGGTAACGATAAAACAATAATTGCGACCGCTGGAGCGGTAACAGACACACACACACACACACACATATATATATATATATATATATATATATATATATAGTTTTGAACGGACCTCATTTTCGTCATCTCCTGGGAAGGAACGATGGACATTTGAAGACAAATTTGAGTACGTCCTCAATAGCTGATTTCCCCTAAGGGAAATCTGCTAACATTAGTCTTGATGTCACATGGTAATCTTAGAGTGGCGAGTTCGATCCCCGCCAGGGAAATAGATATTTATTTAGTGACACGCACATTAATTACAATCCCTTTCTGGATAAGGGTGGTAACCTGTAGATAACCCGTCCCAATTAGTCGTGGTAGCACAAAGTTGAAGTTGATGTTAATGGATAATTACTTCTTTAATTTCCAATATGGGCAATCTGCAGGAAAAAAGCTCCTTTTCGTAAGATGATTTGACCATTTCATTTAACCCACTTCTGGCTTTTGGAGATATTTCGACACAAAGCCTAAAAATTGTAAGGAATTATTACAGAACGGCTTATACATTCTGGAATTTAAATTCGTTCAGTATTCCGGTTGTCCGCAAAACTTAATTACGTGTTTTATTACGGATACTCGGAAATACGCACTTACTGAAAAACATATGATTAAACAAACCTAAGAATATGTTAAACTAAACCAGAGGAGTTATTTGAGCCCATTCAAAAGTCTATCATTGCCTTTATAACATTTTTTTTTTGTCGATTAGAGTCTAACTTTTTCTTGTTTTTGGGTCCTATATATTTTCTTGATTAGTCTGGCTTTTGAGAATTTCTGATATAGTCTTGAATAAATTTTCACGTTATTCTGAATTTGAGAGATTTATTGTCTCAAAGTTCAAAAATTTCTATTTATAAGATCTCTAAAGTTAGATCTCTAAACGAAGAAAATGCATACAAAATATAATGCAGGGCCCTTTTTGGTTAATTGAATGGCACAAAAGTGGTTGTGATTAAATTTGAAAAGAATTCTTTTGGTTGGTAGGGATAAAAGGTCTCAATGACTTTTTTCAGTTCATATGAACTTACGTCGAACTTCATGCCTTCTTAAAAAAAATAGACTTTTATTATAACAAGTATTCGTATAGTAACTATGTAAAAATTGAAACCAAGAACATTAAATATGTTTAAACATTTTTGATCTCCCTCTGTTTTAACAGGGCATTAATTCATCATAAATTTATTACATAATATATAGCCACTCTACGATAACTTTGAAAATGAGATGCATGAATTGTGTGGCTCAAGCACTTGGGAGATTTATGAAATTGAGGTATCGTTTTGTTCCTCACGGTCGCTTTTTTGAAAAATTATCGAATTTCAGAAACCTTCCACTCCAGGCGAGATAACTGCTTCCGGATTGTTTTGTTCGGATACCTTTCCCGCGACGCTTTAAATTCGGCATTTCTCTGGGATTTGTGAGTATGAATTTTACCGATTCGGGGAAAACTCTCTGATACATCCCTGTTCGTTTGGTATTTAAAACTCGAATAACCACAGTCTGCCGCCCCGTCATGTGAAGGTCAAACTCGAAAGTATACTTTGCGAGGGCGATGAATCGCATTTTCTATCGCGTTGATTTTCCTTTTCGAAGCGTCATTTTCCGACGAGAGCAAACAGCCTGAATGCCCACCAAGGCAATTTCCCATATCTCACCCCAGCGTCCAATACCTTTCAAAATCGACCCTCCTAAAACTCTCCGTTTCCCGACCCTCTCCCAGCTTACCCGATCGGTCTACGCCAGCGGCTCCTCGAACATTCACTCTGCAAAAGAACTCGAAAACCACCCCTGGCTCCATTTCAGTAGCGATGTTAATGGAAATGCACTGAAATTCAATAAAGTATGTCCAATTAAAATTAAAAAAACAAAAATGAAGGAACAACCACCGGAGGAGCTACAGAAAGCAATCCGTAATACAGAAAGCAATGTAGCTCCTCCGGTGGTTGTTCCTTCATTTTTTCATTTTTGGGTTTTTAATTTTAATTGGACTATTCGTTTTTTACTATTTATTCTATTTTAGACTTTTTAACTGTAAATATTCATTTATTTATTTTAACTATTTATTGAAATTGTGTATATATTCTACTGACAAGTTTTTAATTTTTAATTTTAATCTGTGAAAATAGTTTTTCTTATTTCTGTAAATATTCACTGGGACATTAATTTTTAGGTTGTAATTTAAAGTTGTATGTTTTAACTCTTGACCATCGACATGTACATATATTTTCTAAATTTCTCAATTGAATGACATATTGTACAACGTTTTTATGGTATTTGTTTGCCAGCAGGGCACTGATGATGGAGCGTATGCTCTGAAAGCGCTCTGTCACAACGAATAAAGAATAGTGAAGGAACGAGGCGTTTTTTCTTACCTGAGATAATAATTCCTTCATCATCCAGCACCTCAAAAATGTTTTTATTTTATTATAAATTATTTTATTATATTCATTATGGCTTTTCATTTTGCGATTCATAATTTATAGGTTTTGGAATTTTTGGTACTATAGCAAAAGTGAAGCACACTTTGTCGATTAGTTCTAGAATTACAATTCTCTTTGTAAGCTCCTTCTCGAACTCTCCTTTTCATGTTTTGTTGTGTTCAATTAGTTTTGATTCATTATTTTGTGAATATTTCTTTTCATTTTACTTAGTGAAATTATCGTAAATAAATATAATTATATAAATTACAATAATGATTAAATATATTTCTCTTTTATAACCACTAATATAGGTCTTTGTTAAATGATTAAAAAATGAGTGATGTAATTTTATTCTTTTTAACCTTTTTTTAAAAAAAATGTGGTTTCCGTGCTTGAAATAAGTAGCTACATTTATGTTCTTCTTTTTATTTTATATATATAAAATTACTGTGTGATTTATTCTCTATTAATTATCGAAATAGGAAAATTTTAGAGGGAGCGTTAAAATCAGAACAGATCATGATTAAATAGTATATTTAATAATACCGGTCTCGGTTAAATAGTATATTATTTCAAAAATCAGATTAAATTCTAAATAACATAATATTATGTAGCCACAGTAAAATAAATAAAGAATAAATTACCTTATTACTCTTCAAATTAAGACAGTAATATCATATTAAAAGTTTATTCCTGACTCAATAAAAAAAATAATTTAAAATTACAAATTAAAATAAATGTCATTCATTAACCACTAAACATGATATTTTTTTTAATAATACATAAAAAGTATGATACAGTGAAATAATTTACCAGATTGTTTAAGAAATTTTGCAAATGGTTTTAATTAAGTAAGTTCAGTTCCCCTTACATTTGCAACAGTTGTAATCGGCTGAAGTATACCATGATGGCTCAGCAGCTGCTCATAACAAACCTCATACATCTGATAACATCAAATAAAGAACTTGATAACTGGATTAGTTTCATTCTGCATTGAACCACGGTTTTGCTGTTCATTACCAACTATAATTTGATGTAAATTGTCCTTTATCGCCACCTGTTTCCTTGGCTCTTGACATTAAGTCGTAAAGTACCCGCTTTCCTTGGTCTAATACTCTTCATAAAGCATGATGAAATGGCTAGTAAGTAACTCTCGAAGATTTTTCTTATGCTTTAAAAGAATTTTCATTTTCCCTTATTTTTCCGGCACTACAATCATAGAGTGATTCCGGCCTCCCTTGTTCCACTACTATAGTACCTTATAACAAATCCGAGACAAAATTATTGAACATTGGTCCTTATAAGCCTCAAACTACTGTCAAATTCATTTTTGTTTTCATAAAATGGAATGAGAAAAAAAAAAAAACCTGTAAAGCTAATTGCGTTTCGTTGCAGGAACTAATAATGTTAACAAATTTTATGTTTACGAAGAAACAATACAAAATGTCGATTACAATTCGACAAATGTAGACATACTGAAAGTAGTTGATTGGGTCGATCAAAAAGACCAAGTTTATAATTACCACAATTTACTATAAGTATTATAAGAACCACAATTTAGTAAAATATATGTCCATTGCTTAGCTAAAGTCACTTCAAAGCCTTAATCTCAATTATCTATAAAGACATGACAAACTTGATTACAAGGTGGTTTCTCCTCTGTCCTTAGTAAATTTTCATCAAAATAATTAGATGTATCTTAAGACGTTGCTGTGAAAAGAGGTGCTCAGGGTGTCAGGAACTGTAATTAAAGGATTTTTCGCTTGAAAATCATGAAGTGCTATTAAAAGAGTAAGACTTTTCAGCGGTTCCAAGCAATTTAAATAACGAGATAGGATTCTTAGAAGTAAGCGCTATTAACTCATCCGACTTCATTATAACATTTTCAAGAAATTCAAATAAATATGATTTTCCTTATATTATTTCAAGTAAGAAAAACTTGAAAACTTTGAATCGCTTCAAAATGTCTGTCTATCAGTCGTGTCTAGAGGATGACAGAACGAAATCTGCTCAAAAAATATTTACCATTTATTTATTTATATTTCAGGTCATTTATATTTTATTTATTATTAGCCTCCGTATATTTTATTAGAAACAAATCATACTCTGTACTTCATCGTTTCAAAAAAAACAACCAAAGATTATATTCGTTATTGGCCAAAATTAGACCTTGAAAAGATAGAGTTATTGGGGGAAGAGTAATTCAGAATCCGAAACATCTCCTTTATTACAATTCTAATTGTATTAACACATAATGTAACACATTATATTACAAATCAAGGTTCTGAATTAATATTTCTAGCACTATACATACATAATGCTAGAATCAATGTCATAAATGCACAAAATGTATTACGAATGTTGAGTTACTAAATTTTGCATATCCTAAAGGGCATACCACGATTTTGACTGCCAAAACCAACATGCTACCTCTCTACCCACTGATCTTGTTCCAAGTTTATGTTTTTGCAACTATCGTTTTACATATACAATAAATGTAAAAAATCTTACCATACGAATTTTATATTCCTTCAACTATGGGTTTATACATGTAAAAACTCTTATTTTATCAACATTATTGAAATATTATTATTTTTTGTTGATTTAAAATCTAACTTTTTTTATTTCAAAAATTAGGTACATTTCAGAGGGTGGAAGAGCATTTGATTTCATAAGTTCGATTTTCTGGAAATCGATTGCGTAATGACATAAAGAAACGAAATTTCACCAATTGATTTTGGTGGAATCAGCCGGATTCTGTTGTAAAATGTTTTAGTAGAATGCGATTTTCATAGTAACGTAGCTTCTCAAGCATTTTTGGACAGACGACGTAGTACTATAGGTGTGATTATGTTAGGTAGCATCTTAACGCATGAAGAGACTTAATATGACATGAAACGTGTAAATAAGGGAAATAAATATGTAAATAGGGAAGTGAGAGTTCTGCGATCATACTGATAAATGTTCTTTTGAATAAATACATTTTACATAGCCGAATCAAAATTTTCTTTAAATTCGCGTGACCACTTGCATATTAGAAATCCACATTTAATAACTATTTAGGTCATTAGAAACATAATTTTTGAGTCACAAAAAAAAGTAAGTAAAATTCTTTTTCTTCAGACACCGCATACAATCTTGAATGAAGGAATCCTTAGTCATAAATAAAATGAACTGTGTAATTTAGGAAAGAAAATGTTTTGCTTTTAAACTTTTATTTTATTTTCTCAACGAAATGAAACTAAATAAAATACAATTTTCTCTCAAATAGATATTTTATGGTATTTCAATTAGAACCAAGGTAGGGGTATCATCGAGTTATCGAAGTCTTTGTGAAAAAAAAGTGGCTAACGAGAAGGAACGACGGCAGACTTTTTAAAAGCATTTTAAGCAATGGCGATATTGCCGAGAATTTCCCTTCACCCTTCCTTTTACTCAACATTACAGCATTTTAATAGAAGTAAATTCATTAAGCAGTCCAAGATTTTACTAAACAAAGTTAAAGACGAGTAGAAGTGGTAGTTACTCAACAAAACTTAACAAAACTTCTTTTTAAACTGTGAAAAGAAAAAGTGGAGGCTGAGAGAAGCGAAAAAATAAAGGAGAAATAAAAAAAGATGGATAAGCTGTTATAGGATAGAAATCAATCAACGATTTCTGTCTCCCGAATGAAACTAATATTTGGTATTTGAGTTTTGTGTTTTGGTGTTAAGTATTACATGACAGAGCACCTTTCTTTGACATAAAAGCTTCAGAACTTACTTTTCTTTGTTGTACGATTCAAAACTTCTAAAATGAGGTCCCTTGAAAAGTATATATTTATATTTGTCTGTTAACGCTCCAGCGGTCTTAATGTTGGTTTGATATTTAATCGTTTTATGCAAAAAGAAAGATCATGTTTGTTAATGGCTGAAGTGGGAGGGTGAGAGGGGGGGGGGTTAAGAGAGATAGAAGAGGGGATTCTATCTTGAATATTAAACGAGATATTTACATTTTTCATAATCGGCTATTGTCGGTTCTGTTCGTGCAATTCCACTGATAGTTAGTTCGGCCGTTTCCGTAACTGTTTGGCTCTCGTGAAATTGGTGTAAGCTTCTTCTTTGTGAGATTTACGCACGGACGTTTTGTTGATAAAATTAATGTGTTATATTAAAATATATTTGAGTAATTGTTTTTCTTTCCGGTGGAGAATATTTATATCTATCTGTTCACCTCTGAGTGGATGACAGACCTGTTTGTTAACAATTCAGATCTTTTCGTTTAGATGTTATTAAAATTGACTGAAATATTTCTCATTACCGATTGTATTTATTCACTTGATATTCACGGTGATGTTATGTGTTACCAGTATGTAGATTATATATGGCAAAATTTCACGAGGAAAATCTGCTTAGTTTACGCAGCCCCTGCGTGACAGACTTTCATAATTTTTTGAATTGACTTTATTTTCGTTATATTCGTTAGGGCCATTGTATATTTGAGGAAAATGTTAAACAAGACTGTGTGTTGCACAATGGCTAATGGTATTGATTAGAGGGAAATATCTGTCTGTAGAGCTTCCAACAATTAATTATCTTGAAACAATGCGGTTATTTAATATATAATTTCAAAACAATGCAATTACATTATGACAAATAAGTATATCAAATTAAATATCGTAAAGTTATTTTAATTAAATATAATTCACAATATGAAACCATACTGTAATATTACCAGTGAAGTTATAATTAGCTTAATGAAGACATGTACACGGTCAAAACCCACTTTGGGTAAACAATATAGCTATTATATACAAAAATGATGCACAATTAATTATTTCAAACCAAAATTCGAGGTAGTAAATTTTTAGAACATAAGAGTAAACCCGAGTGAATGAAACATTCATAACTATAATTAAGTGAAACTAAAATTAAACCAAACTTTAAGAAATATATTCATTTGGCAGATTTCCCTTAAGATAAATCAGCAATTGAAGTTGTTTTCATGACGTGATTTTCAAATAATTTTTGTTCTTACCATTTTATTGCCCATATAATAATTACTGGCTGCTAATTTTGGATGTTATTAAATAAATAAAACGTTTTAAGGTAAAGATAAATCAGATATTTAAATGACAGGCTTGCAACATTACCATTAGATTTAAGAAATAATACATGAAGGGTATTGGCGAACGTAAATATTTACAAGTCATATCTGGGGTTGGATATTGTCACAGAGAGAATATGAAACAATGTGAATATTGAATGACTTTTCCCATGAATTAGTAATGAGGTAATGGACACAGAATATGAAAAACATACACGAGCTATAGAAACATATTACATTTCGTATCTTAACTTCCACTAAACTTCACACTACGAAACGTTTGGGAGCATTATATTACATGATATCAAACTATCATATTACCTAAAATTGCCACCAATAATCTCCGCACTATTGAACCAGTCTATTATATTGAAATTAGTTTGAAACTGCCATCCCTCCTGAGTATCCATAATAACCAGACTAAAGATTGACATTAGCTAGTATGAGAATAGGAACTCCAAATTTAATATATATATATATATATATATATATATATATATATATATATATATATACATACCATGTAATTGGGATTATCCACAATAGACCAAATAAGAGTTATCAACAGTGATTATGACACATTCGGCAGAAATCATAAATTATAATGTACTAGCGGATCCGACAGGCGTTATCCTGCACGATATTTGAAACGATTAGGATATAAAATTTAATAATATAATGTTTAACACAAAAGCTACTTTAGTAACACTGAAAACGACTTTTGTTTTGTGCACGTATGCCTAAAAAAAATAGAAAATGAAATATCATGAATTTTTTATTCAGGCCTCCCTTATAATCCCCACTCCTGTTCGAATTTAAAAAAAATTAATACAGCTTATAATCATGGTTATGGAAGAATTAATGCTAATTTTCATATAGAGTTTTGTTATGTTCGGTTCAATCGTTTGTGCCCAATAAAATTGTTGGCTCCCACTTTAATTATTCATGTGTATATCTCGCTTATACTTTATTAAACGTCAAAAGTGAATATAACAAAAGTTACTATAAATAACAAAATAAACAACTTTTATCCAGTGCATATTTGCCGAGAAACCAATAGGAAACGAAATATTGCTATTTTTAATTGTAGGCTTCTCTTAAAACCCCCACTCTTGATCCAAATATAAATATATTCCGCTGAAAGTTAGTTCTGTCGTTTCCGTAACTGTTCGGCTCTCCTGAAATTGGCGTATAGACTGGTGAAAGGTTCTTCTTTGTGAGGTACATGCAAATAAGTTCCGTTGATCCCCCCTCCCTTCTTTAATCCATGGACTACTAGAATTTGAGTGATTGAGATATAAATTATTTTGATTCATTATAAACTACAGTACTAGATGTAATCAATAGTTTCCAATAAAATTAATATGTTATATGAAGATATATTTCAGTAATTGTTTTTCTTTCGGGTAAAGAATATTTCTATAATCTGTTCAGCTCTGAGTGGACTGACTGAAATATTTCTCATTACCGTTTGTATTTTGTATTCACTTAATATTCACGGTTGTGTTAAATGTTACCAGTATGTTGATTTATGTATTGCAAAACGTAAAGAGAGGAATCTTAGTTTAGCGTGACGGACTTTCGTCCTAGACTTTTTCATACTTAACATCATAGATATTTTCGTCATGTAATCGTTAGTCCCCGCGTACTATGCTGGATGTAACTACACTTAGGTTATCTAAAGTTTAGGTTAATCTAAACTCTAGTGTCAAAAAATGATCGCCGCAACGAAGATAAAGGTCTCCGCAACCATTTTTCCTCAGCTAGAAGAACAACAGAATCTCATTGGGAACACAAAATATCACAGGAAGAAAAATCCACTTCATGGAAAGTATATGTTTCTCGAAGGAACCTATTTCTTGATTATAATGCTAGCATTATCTACGAAAACAATTAAATGAGTACTCATAATATAGGACCGTTCTATCATTATTTTGTGTGTGTATATATATATATATATATATATTATTGGTTTGCCGCTAAAGTTTACAAACAAACAAAGGGCAACCATTGTGTTCTACCTATGTTGTACAGTCATATTTCATATAGTTAAAGTTTCTTTGTTTTTACAACATCTTTATCAATAAATGTTAATGTTTGTTTCAATTAGATATAGGGTTAGTCTCTTAAATTAATATTCTTTTCAGGATTAAGTTGTATAAAATTAGGGTCCTTACTGTAAAGTTTATTACATGTCATCACTTATTCAATATATACTTGATTCTTTGGAGAACTCAAATAGTGACTTGAATTATTTCCCCTCATCTTTCCACCAGAATAGTAAATACTTTGGTATAATCAAGGTGAATGTATCTCTTTTAATAATTATATTTCAGTCTAATGCTTTCCTATTATTACCACAAAAGCTAACCGCCCGCTCTAACAATATGTATATATATATATATATATATATATATATATATATATATAAAGCTAGGAAACGTAAGTTACTTCCTCTTACTTTTTTTCCTATTGGACAATACGTGTCACAACTTTTCACTTAACTCTGCGACGCCTGCTCATGTATTCCAAGTCTCTCCGATAGGTTTTAATTTTTAATGGAGCCTCCTGACTTTTCTATAGTCCCCCAGGGCCCCCCGAACAAACAACTTAGTGCTAGAGGGAGGGAGGGGCACCACTTAGGGGACTTTGAGACTTTCTGGTGGAAAAAATAAAAAATAAATGGAAATTGATAGCGTGGGTTCTGGTAATTCAGGATGTGGGCTAAATTCGGGAGAAAGTTTTTTGGATCTTTGGGCAAATATCGTCTTTACTATATACTCAAATAGTCGCAGCAATGAAATAAATGATAACTTTATCGTGTGTTGTTATTATTCTGACGATTATTAATGCAATTAATTAATTTTTATTATGCCAATTGTTAAATAATAATAATCAACTCCATTACAATATCAAATATTTATCGTTATTATTTAATATATTAATCTTTATCAATAATAATAATATTATTTATTTCACTTGTGTAATTATAATCATTTAGTCACTCAAATGACTAACTTGAGCCACTAACCATTTTTGAAAAACAAAATAATTTTGACTTACAATATAAGGAGAAACGATTTATTATCTATTGAATCTCATTAATTTTATAAAACTGCCATTACAAAAATATCATATTGAAACGGATTATATGTCTAAATTTAGAAAGATTCTTTCGTGTGATTTACCTCAATAAAGTATTCATTCAAAAAGTCACTAAAATATGTAACGGGAAGCAAAATATTTTTAAATACCAGGTGTAAATCTTAATTTTTGAATATTGATACCATTACATTTCAAGATATTGATACCATTATCACTGAATTGTTAATCATCAATATAACACGTATAATCCTATTGAAATAATAATATTTTTAATCCGATTAATTATTGATTGCTAGGGGTAATAATTAAACAATCTTTATACTTTACACTGTGGAAATCGCATAAGATCATCTTCGGAAAATATATTCGATATTTATATTACTAACAATTTAAGTAAATAGAAAAAAGCAAAAAAAAAGGAATAATTATGTTTTTGAAAAAAATAAGAAGATAAGTACCATTTAAAATACTATGACTTCATTCCTGGGCTCAGGGTAAAGTAAAAAATATTTCGGACGAAAGAGTTTCTATTTTTAAGGAATTAAAAAAAAATGATATAGGAATATTCTTTATAAAAACTTTACAGGGATTTCTTTCTAATAAAATATCTTACTTCCTGGCGAAACATAAGAATTATTAATTATTCCTATCAACTCTCGAAAGGCATTTGATTGTTTGGTGAAATGTCAATAAAAAAAAAAAAAATGCTAATTATCAATTTATAACTTCCTGAGTTTATGAAAGGGTTAATATCTGGATTTAAAAACAGTTTAAAAAAATTTCAGTTTAGTAATGTTACCATTATTCAACGATTACAGAAAAAGGTCTTTTACATCCACATTTTTGGCCGCTTAATGTTCCGTTCTTTCTCCTCTGGAGGGCTACGTACATTCTTGTATGAATGTCATCTTATCGCTAAGCCATCTTGGGGAGGTGGAGCTGCTCCGCCATGGCCACACTAGACTAACACATCCCCATCTAATTAAAGGCAGGGACGGTTCCTCCTCTGCAGTGTGCCGCAAAAGCCTTTCAGTCAGGCACATTTTTGAAGAGTGCAGGAAGTACAGAGGCATCCTGGCTGACCTCGGTATTCCAAGGAACCTCGGCGACGCCCTAGCAAACAGTAGAGCGGCCACTGACAGGGTAATAAGGTTTCTCCATTTAACAGGCCTTTCCAGCCACATATACCTATGGTTTCTTTTCTTCTAATGTTCTTCTAAGAGTCTTAATGCTAATGTTTATTTTAATTTAATTAATTTTAAAATTTATTTTTATAGTTATAACTTTGTGGTTATTTTAATGGTTTTGTTTTTAATATTTATTTTAATTAGCTTTAGTTTTGAGGTTTATTTTAATGGATTTAATTTTAATATTTATTTTATAGCTCTAACTTTGTTGTTATTTTAATGGTTGTGATTTTGATGTTCATTTTAATAAGCTTTAAATTTAATGTTTATTTTTACGGATTGAATTTTAATATTTATGTTTTAGCTCTAACTTTGTTGTTATTTAAATGGTTGTGAATTTAATGTTTTGTTTTTTTAATGAGCATTAAGCTTAATGTTTGGTTTAATGCTGTTATTTAATAGTCAATTAGAAATGTAGTCCAAAATGGAGTCTAATTAATAAAAGCATAATAATTCTTCTTTTATTATTATTATTATTATTTATTAACCTCCACTTTTTGCAACATTAATTCATCTTGGTATCTATTTAAATAGCATGTTTGAAAATTGATTCTGTCTTAATAAGTTGAAATTGATTTCTGTGATTACCGGTACGTAGGTTTAAAGGCATACGGCCGAGAATATATGTATATATGTATATATATATATATATATTATATATATATATATATATATATATATAAAAGTCGGCCTAGCGTGCGTGTGCCTGCGACTTCCCATGATCGGCGAACTCAAATAAGGTCTGAAGAGTGTTGGGCATTGATGACCGCGATGTTTTTTGCCCAAAATCAAACAAAAAATTATAGCTAAACCGAAGTGTTGATCTAACTTGACTTTTACGTCGAAAAAATAAGAATAAAAAGAGGTTCCCAAAGTAAATGCTGTTGTTTCTCTTCTCTGTGAATATGGCTTGCTAAATTCGAGGATAAACCTGGAAGTTCAATTATTTGTAGGGTTATGGATGCGATCAGTGCCTTTGGAGGCCGTTTGGAGGCATTCCCTCGGGAGGAGTTCAGCAGGGATTTGCGAAATTGGAATAGAATTTACAACTTCCTCCTCTATCCATTTCAACTCGCCTTTCCACCATTGTTCCATTTATGCTATGGTGATATCTAGTCCTTGTATCAATAAGCTCTACAGTTACAATTAATAGAAACTACCTCACTAACATCGTAGTGAGGACATGAAAATTATTTCAAAGGAAGTATTAGTAAATGCTTATTAGCTCATCAAGGTTAGTACCATGAGTTAGGTGAAGCTGAGTCTTTGATAATATCAGCTCGAAATCATGGATGAGGTGTTTACTAACACATTTCTCACAAGACAAATCCGCTAATGAGTTCATACTCATGACGCAATTTTTGAAAAACAGCCTCAAATGGGTCCTACCAAGGATGACCAAAATGGGGTCCGCTGAAAAATATATATATATATATATATATATATATATATATATATATATATGTGTGTGTGTGTGTGTGTGTGTGTCTGCTAACGCTCTAGGGGTCGCAATTTGTGTCTGATCTATATCAAACTCGGTTTTTAAACGTTTTGTGTAAAATTCATTGATTTTATTTAAAGAAGATAATTTTTTAACTAATAGTGAGCTAGTCGGATTGTAACTATTAGTGAGCTAGTCCGATTTCAAATATTAGTGAGCTAGTCCGCTTTTAAATATTAGTGAGCTAGTCCGATTTTAACTATTACTAGCTAGTCCTATTTCAACTATTAGTGAGCTAGTTCGACTTCAAATATTAGCGAGCGAGGCCGATTTTAACTATAAATGAGCTAGTCAGATTTTAACTATTACTAGCTAGTCCGATTTTAATTATTACTAGCTAGTCCTATTTTAACTATTAGTGAGCTAGTCCGATTTTAACTATTACTATCTAGTCCGATTTTAACTAATAGTGAGCTAGTCTGATTTTAACTATAAAGGAGCTAGTCAGATTTTAACTATTACTAGCTAGTCCGATTTTAATTATTACTAGCTAGTCCTATTTTAACTATTAGTGAGCTAGTCCGATTTTAACTATTACTAGCTAGTCCGATTTTAACTATTACTAGCTAGTCCTATTTTAACTATAAATGAGCTAGTCCGATTTTAACTATAAATGAGCTAGTCCGATTTTAACTATAAATGAGCTAGTCCGATTTTAACTATAAATGAGCTAGTCCGATTTTAACTATTAGTGAGCTAGTCCGATGATTTTAACTATAAATGAGCTAGTCCGATTTTAACTATTAGTGAGCTAATTCGATTTTATCTGTTAGTGAGGTAGCCCTGCTTGGCAGATTTTAACTATAAATGAGTTAGTCCGATTTTAACTATTACTAGCTAATCCTATTTTAACTATTAGTGAGCTAGCCCTGCTTGTCAGATTTTAACTATAAATGAGCTAGTCCGATTTTAACTATTACTAGCTAATCCTATTTTAACTATTAGTGAGCTAGTCCTATTTTTACTATTAGTGAGCAAGTCCCATTTTAACTATAAATGAGCTAATCCGATTTTTACTATAAATGAGCTAGTCCGATTTTAATATTAGTGAGCTAGTCCGATTTTCAATATAAATGAGTTAGTCCGATTTTAACTATAAATGAGCTAGTCCAATTTTAACTATTAGTGAGCTAATTCGATTTTAACTACGTATTAGTGAGCTAGCCCTGCTTGTCAGATTTTAACTATTAATGAGCACGGCTGTTACCATATTATTAGCAGTTTACATATGGTGTTTAGTCAAGAGTGGAGCAAAATCACTCAGCATACTGATGAGTAATTTTAATTATGAAAACCAATGCATCATGGGACCTGAGAGATTACTGGCGGAAACTGTAGCCAAGGGTCAAGCAGGAATTAGGATCTGGCTACGGGCTTTATCCTGTATTCAAAGGATCAGTCCAACCCGCAGCTCAAAGCCAATAGGTTGCGCGTGAATGGAAACGCAGGATGTGAAGGGAACATGCAGCACTAATTATAGCAAGTAGATATAGTGGTTTCTGGATGATGTATACTGTGATAAATAAACAGTTTTGCATTCTTCCATATTAGTTTACTGTAGCCATAAAAAGAGAAAGGGTCCTGCTCTAACCAATTATTCTATTTGAAGATAATTTATATATGTAAATAGAACATCTTATATTGATGACAATTATTTTCAGCAAAACAAATTGCAAACTTTTATCCTGTCATAGAGATGGGCTTTAGTTGCAGGTTTTACTTCAGAATATAAGTAGAGAATAAGTAAACGTCTCCTTTAGATTGGAAATTATTTCCTTGTGATTGAAATTCAATCTTTTCATTTCCTTGTATGAAGAAAGTATTGCAATCACCAATATGTTTGGGCGCATTGGAAATTTCATTTTTATTTGATCAGTAGAGGATGCCGGAAATGAAAAATGGAAAATTTCTGAGTTGTTATTACAGATACAAAGGATTTGTAGAAGACGTTTTTTCGTCAACATGAAAAAAGTCTATGAATTTCATTTTATGAAATTTTTCAATACAAAACACTTAAAAGGAGATATCGTATATCACTTTCTAATGTAATAGTTTTTAAGGAAGTGGAGCCAATCTTTTGCTTCTTAATTCAATAATAGAATAGGAAGACATGTGGTGATGACATGAGATTTTTATTTTAACAGGAAACAGTCAAAAAGAGCAATATAATATTTATTTCTACAATTAACAGGTACCGGGAAAAAACTCAGCAGAGATGAGAAAGGTATAATGAAACACGAAAAGTCAAAATGAAAGGAGCTCTCAATGAAAGAACGACACATAAAAAACCAGAGAGATTTTATATCATATAAACGATATTGGGAGGAGTGATTGACCCCACAGAGGTAGGATTCAATTTCCACTGAGGAGTGAAGGAAAAATATCTTTCCATGCCCATTGAGATTATCCTTTCAGCTGTCAATGTCAATTATCAGGTTCAGAGTACTCGCCATTTTATCAATGGAACATCTGATTTTTTTTAGAGACACTTTGCTTTAGGGACTCCATTTAATTTAGCATATTTATTAGAAATCAACCAATACACTTATTTTTTTAAATCGTTCAATAAATATTTCGATATCCTGAATCCATTTAACACTATGAACTGCACTTCAGGCAAACAGTACAAAACATTGAAGTCTCCTTAACAATGAAATAGCCCAAAGAACCATTCTTTTGGTACCGAAAATACTTCATAATCAATTCTAATGTCAGATAGGTCAATGTACACTGATGGCTCAATGTACACTGGCCGATGTGGCTTGGCTGTCTTTGTAATTAATAAAGTGCTTCAAGTTCGGATCACCATATTTTTTAAGTAATTACACTGCTGAGTTGCAAGGAATACTGCTTCTACTATAAAACGTTACTAACGTACGACAGGACAAAATGCATGTTTTACGGACGCGTACAGATCAACGCAGTCCATCACAGAACTGTCCAACCATAACCACTCACAATGGAAATACAAGAGAACATTATTACATTACAAACTGACTACAAGAAAACAATTATAGATGCAATCTTGTTAAAATACCGATGCTCTACATTACTATGCTTTTTATTATTTTTATGTTTTAGTAACTCAAATAACAAGCGAGTAATTCGTTCTTTCAGTTTTTCACTCAGAATATGAAGAGATATGAGATCACTAGTGTGTTATACTAGTGCCTGGGAAAATTTCTTTGTTTAAGCTACTCCTTCGTGACGGACTTTTCAATATTCAGTCTTCAGTAAACCCCCACTTCTTTTCAACTCTACTAAAGAATAGCTGAAAATGTTTTGGAACCAATTTAGTTAAACATTTAATGTTCTAACAATTGTTGTACAATTGAGGGAGTTATGTTCTAGTTTTGAGCCATGAGTAAACTTCCACATATTTTCGAATTTTTACTTTGAGTCACTGAATACCTCGAATCGTGTGAACCTATGTGTCTTACTACGGAACAATTAAGAATAGACAATACCAGAGACTATTTTTTGAAAGGCCAATAAAAACAAAAGTTCTTCAGCTATTGTTTTAATTCTTTTCTTATTTGAGAATGCGATATCCCAAGTTTTTTTTCATACAGTCTTGAAAATGACATCGGAAATGGTGACACCCCCCCCCATTGTGGCTACACATATTAAGTCGATTTTTGAAGTTGGTCTCCACTCTTTGCAGAATATCAATCGATATGTTGGCAATGGTGTTTTTCTTGAAGCGAGCTATGGTTCGTGGTCGATCGACATAACCCAGGGATTTTAAATAATCCTATAAAAAAAAAAGCACGGAACCAAATCATGAGAGCCATGGGAGATAGCACCTGAGAGAGATGAGGTGGTCGGGGAAATGTTGTTGCAACAAATTCATTGAGCCTCGTGTAGTTGCACCATCTTGCTGAAACCACAAGTCCCTAACGTTCATTTCTTCGAGGCTTGGAAGAAAGAAATGTGGAGAACCCAGAATTGACATCTTTCGGTGGTCCGTTTCTGGGTTCAGCGACACTTCCAGACTCCTGAAATGAGTTAACCCACAAAAGAATTGAATTACAGCCAGGAACGAGTCTGTGTGGAGGAATTACAAAGCGGGCGTGGAAGGCTTAGCAACAAGTAAGCGACTGTTAGAAAAGAAGCTCTCGATGGTGAAGTCCCGCCGCTCTCTAGACTAGAGCATGATGACAACTAACTAGAATGGGAAAAAAACTTGGGGTCTTCCCCTCCAGATGCCCCCCTCTACCCACCCAACTCACCTTTTGGGAGTTTTTATTTAAACAAGTAAGTTTCTCTGGCTCCCTGTAGATAATGATATGCTGTAACCAGTATGCCATTCCTACTCCTGGGAAATCTGCTTAGTTTCCGCACCCCCATTTTCATTTTCAACCATCAGTAACCTTCAGTTCTGCTCCTGCGTTAGCCCCTCATTCTGACTTGACTTGCCTGGGTTACGTCTTGTTAGCATTGAGGTCTCCCTCTAACTCCCCCCTCCTCCTCCTAATTAGATTGATGATGCCAAGTTCCCTGTAAAGCTTCATTAATAGCGCCGCTTCTGACACGAAATCAATGGTTCTCTTTAATGGCTTTTTATACTTTTCCTAAGCACCCCCTTTCTCTTATAAATGGCACCTTTCCTGGTTAATATTTTGAGAGCCCATACTCACCTGACACTCCCTCTCCTGACTTTTGGAGAGCTTGAGCGTTTCTTCTCAATAGTGGTGAAGCAATGGAATGAGATATGAAGTTCAATAAAGGGGTTGTAGAGTGTGGCTTTTTTTTCTGTTATTAGCAGATTTCGCTAAGGGAAATAAACTAGGATTGTACTCATGGCCCGATTTTGGAAAACTTTCATCAAATGTCCCATGATCCAACCCAGAATGATGAGGTATGTGCAAAACTATATGTTTATATATATATATATATATATATATATATATAAACTATATATATATATATATATATATGGGAGACAGGTATTAATAACAGGAAGTCTTCCCACCAATTTCTTTATTAAAGCACAAGACCTTACTTTAGTAAAGTGCCATCATCAGATGCTAACAACAATACAAAAAAGAAGCATGTTTAAGGCCATGTGATGTATCAGAAAAACTTACATTTAAAATGTTTTAGCCTAAATGAAATTACTAAAATCATCATACAAATTGTCTTAGCTTAAAAACATTAAAATCACAGTCAATCATATAAACTAATAAAACATAATTTAAATTAATTTAAAATATAGTTAAAACCACCTAAAACCTAGATAAACATATATAAATATTTTGAATATGAAAAACATATGGTATAATTAAAATTCCTATTATTTTACGAAGTTCCTACTTCGGCTGTATAATATATGCTAGGGCTACGGCTTTGGGCCACTGGCGACTAGCAGAGATTCAGCCAGGCCTACTCAACAGGACAGAACTCTACATTTCCAGTTGCACATTTAGGAGGATACCCTTTTGTCTTTCTAGCTCAATGTAAAGGGGTTCCAGTTTTTGAATTCGTATATGGTCATGAAACCTAACCTAGCCAATAGAGCTACCTCATGTGGGGCATTCTGGTGTTTTTATTTTTTCAAATGCTGGAGGAACGTTGAGTCCATTCTATTCGAATGCTCCTGGCACATTTTCCTTAAATTTCTTCACGTTCTACCATATAAAACGCCCCACATTCTCCACAAACAATTTTATATATCCCTGACTAGTTGGGGGTTGGCATCATTTGATGTGGTCAACCTTTGGGAGTGTGCCGCCGCAAGGCGTATTTGAGATAATCCACCATATCCTCTTCTCCAAGAAATGTGATCCTTTGGATTCCCAGGAGCTACTCAAACTTATTAAGATATGTCTGGACCAGAATTAGTCAGAGGATGTCTCCTGCAGAAAAAATCAATGCCATTTTATTTTATTTTCCATTGCTAAATTTTTATTTCAAAATCGAGAATAAATGATGAGATGAGATCAGTAGTGTGTCCTACTAGAACAAGGGAAATTTGCTTAGTTTACTCTGCCCCTGCGTGACGGAATTTATGTAGAATTTCCTCAAGGAAAATCAGCTATTGAACAGTAGGCTGTTAAAAATATGCTATAGCGATTCAAAAGTCCGTCACGCAGGGGCTGAGAAAACTAAGCAGACTTCCCAAATGTTGGTATACTTGTGACCTCATCTCACCACGGATTCTCTATTTCTTAGTATTTCAGTTACAAAATATGTATAGAATAATATTGTACACTACCAATACATTAACAAGATTGGTTCTACAACATTTAACGCATAATAATGGATATATTTTGAATTTTCAAATTCCCACCCCCCTTATTCTAGGTCCGATTTCGATAATGAAGACCACCATTAGTATTGACATTCCTGTCGGTGGCGACCGTCAACCCTTTATTTGAATTACCATCTTTAGTGTTGAGTGAAACGCATAAATATCGAGCACGGTATAGGTCAAATTAACATTTTCGAGTTAAGAACATATCTTCAATGATGACGTCATCACGCAGAGCAATTCCATTTATCTCACTCTGTAAAAGTTCAATGAAACACAAATATGAGGTATTTAAGCGCCATATAACAACTTATTGATAGTATGAAATGAGTAGGCGTGAATGTTTACTAAAGGGGGACAACTAAAAAAATGGAAGTATCTCGGTTAATATGCAAGTTGTACGTATGAGAAAAAGTGAACGTATTGTAACAGTACTTATACGGAAATATTTCAAAGATCCAAAATTTCCACCACGAACCCCCGCCGCTCCCATTGTTTTGATTTCTGCGATTAACCAACTTGATCTTTCTTAATGCACAAAAGGATGAAATATTAAGTTTCGTAACGATCAAACAAAAATTGCGACCACTAGAGTAAAAGTTCAGTTAGAATAATATTTGCCACTTAGGCTTCAAATAAAATACTCCATAATATAACAGCTTATTGTTGATATGACCTGAGTAGAAGTGGGTGTTTACTAAAGGCCGAAAACTAAATAATGCAAATTCCTCGGTTTATAATAAAGATAGTGAAAAAACGCACGTAACAACATTTATAGAACATTACATTGGTTTTATGCAGTTTTTCGATTTCACACATATTAACGGAGATATTTTGAATGTTCAAAACTCCCCCTCTAAATCCCCCCCCCCCTCCGGACTAATTTCAGCCGTTAACGAACCTGATATTTATTTTTACACAAAACGTTTAGATATCCAGTTTCGTAAGGATTAAACAAATATTAGGACCGCTAGAGTGTTGACAGACAAATATAAATATATAAAAATGAATAAAGCTTTGAATGGACATTATTTCCGTCATTTACAAGGTAGGATCGATGTACATTTGAGAAAAACCGCCGTTTTCAAACCTCTTGACGAGTAATATCTCAATAGCACTTCACAGACGAATATTGACAAATTATTGTCAATGTCCTTATATAATCTTTGTCGAACAAACAGACTGAGTTATTTCAAGCCTCCATTTTGGTATGAGAGAACTCTTTGTATTTTTACATCCATTTATTAAAGGAGCAGGTGATATTACAAAAGTTTGTTATTAGTTTCTCTTAGTCCGATTAAAGTCGTGTTTTGCAGTGATGTAATTAAAATATTCGAGACTTCTCAAAGTATTAGTTTCCAGAGGGCTAGAAGGAGCCTTTCGAAAACGTGGGTGTTGTATGAAAAGCAAGACAGACTTATTTCGGCTTGAGAAACTTCGTTCAAAAGTTTTGAACAGGGATTCTGATTAGTTCTCTGAAAAACTTCATCTTTCTCGCACTGCTTAAAGAAGTTGAAAAAAATAAACTTAAATCCCAAGCTTGTTTAGAGATGGAACGAATAAATTTCTCTTTTCCCGGTAGAATTTTCTCGTCGTCCTGATTATTCCATTTCAAAGGAATATTTCCTTTTTTTTTCCTCTTTATTTTTCACTTCATTTCATTTGATTGCTAATACATTTTACAGGTATTTATAGAACGTCTGGAAAAACAAACTGGGATTGACTCCTGCTTTGACTCTTTGAAAATATGGTTATTTATTTTTTTTTATATATTGATCCTATGATTTCTTTAGCATATCAAGCTACCTGGGGACTTCACAGGGCGTCATTTTTTAAAACTTTCTTTCAAATGTCTACCAATCGTAACAAACTGATGACGAAGTGAGGCTAATTTAATATATATTACTAGCCAGTCATTTACTTTGAATACCTGTGAAGCAAAATGCGGCAAAAGAATTCATAAATTTCCCGTCGAAATATAAATATTTGGTTAACTAAACTCTGACTAATCCTTTTTTTTTATTTTTTTTATAAGAAGGCCAAGTCCTCTACTGTTTTTTAATATTAGGCAGAGTGCACTTTCGGAGTCAACGCTCCATCCTCAGTGCCTGCTGACAAACACAACCTTGAGTTAATTTAACATTCATAGCATGACCAAAAAGACCGTCACGCAGGGGCTGCGTAAACTAAGCAGATTTCCCACATGAAGTTTTACAATAGAGAAATCTGCCCAATAACAAGTGTAGTAAGTAGAAGCACAAGAACGAATAGAACCGACCATAGATCGTCCGTTACACTTAATAAAAATGCAAATATCTCGGTTAATATTCAAGATAGGGAATACATGTTTAAAACAATATTTATAGTAAATTTAATTTGCAATAAGATTGATTTTATTCAATTTTTCGATCCGACGCATAACAACGGAGATATTTTGAATTTTCCGAAAATCCCCCCTCTAAACCCCCCCTCCCACTGGTTCGATTTCAGCCATTAACGAACTTGATATTACTTTTTACATAAAAACGGATTAAATTCTGATGTGGTAAACGATCAAACAAAAATGCGACGCTAGAGCGTTAACAGATATATATATAATTTTGAACGGACCTCATTTTCGTCATCTTCTGGGTAGGATCGATGGACATTTGAAGAAATTTTTCGAAACTCGCGTCATGAGTACGACCTCAATAGCTGATTTCCCTTAAGGGAAATCTGCTAAAACAAAATAAAAAACAGTCACAAAAACAAACACAAAATAAAGAGTAAAACAATAGAAAATCTTAAAACTAGTCAACTAATAAAAATAAAAAATCTAATAACTAGTCAACTACTAAAAATTAAAGCCAAAACAATAGAAAATCTAATAACAAGTCAACTAATAAAAATTAAAGAAATAAACAACGATAAGCGTATGTCAAAACTAAAAACCATATATAAAATTAAAAAACCAACACAAATTACAGATGTATATGGAAAACATATCACAGTGGGTGGGGGCCTCTGAAAAACAACCCAGAGGAACTGTAATAGACATCTAAAAAATAAACAAAAACCCCATACTAATAATAGAGAGGAGATGTAGGGGGTACCTGCTCTCATATTGTTTTAGCGTGAGTCATAGAATAGCTGGACGAATATCAACGAATTTATTATCGTTCATGAGATTACAAACATTTAGTTTACCGTCTGAAATAACGATTGCATCATCCTTGCATTTGACGTAATCTCAAATCCAGCATGAGGCCGAAGTAAACAATTAGCTGGATGTGTTACCTTGCATACCGGGTTGAAATTAAAAATGGTTTCCCCTGGAAATTTATTAAGGTTATTCCAAGTAAGCTGACATTTCTACGATTAGTAGAAAGCCATAATAATATAGCGTATAGTGACAAAATTCATTTCTGAAATAAATATATGTACTAACCTTTCTGAACCACTACACGACAACAACCCAACTGTAGTCACAATATTGAAACATCTCCTAAAATAATATTTTACAACCAACAAAAACATTAGCCTAAATATTCGGTTTTCTTCTCCTATTATTCCACTGGAGAAAAGCAAACGGAGTTTTTACTAAGACTGTAGATCTTTTATCGTATGTTTTAGGTAGCAGTGTCTTTATTTATTATTTTACTTTAAAAAAAGTCAAAACAAAAAGCCACAATCTCAAAATTCATAATTGCAAATAATGAATTAGGACTACTGTCGGTATTCTAAACACAATTTGTTCCTTATATTTTTTTCGATAATACCAATACTAACGGAGATATTGATTAGTATGTATTTTCACGTCAAAGAAAACCCTTACGCCTAGTTGAAAATTCCGATGGTCAAAGACATATTTTGTACCTTGGAGTAGTTGGCCAACAAATATATTTCATAGAATTTGTCTGAGCTGTTTTTAAGTGATTCAGTAACACAGACATTCAAGATTTCCAATTTTGATGGCATTGTTCTTAGAATGTTCTGAACCGTGAACAAAAAAATTATCCGCACAGAATTTAAACAGAAAATCAAAGAAAAAACGGTCTTAAATAGAGAAGTAGAGTTTTATATAGATTTATCTATATATCAGCTCAATATTGAAGAGTTCATCATTTTGCATCAGATTGGCTTCTAAGTTATTCGCATTAGATTCCTAAGGAAAATTAGTTATTTTATTATTATTATTTATTAACGTCCACTTTTACAACTTAGGCTAATCGGGCGGGTTTTCTAAAGGTTACCCCCCTTCTCTAGCCAGGGTAGGATTTTAGGATGTTATTTATTATTATGTTATTAGTTATTTTAATTCTTAGTCTCTTGTATTTTTGATATAGTGTGACTCCTATATTAGAATCAGAACTAGAAATCAATTGATGAATTTTTTCATGTTGTAATATAAGTTTAGTTTTTTTTTATTTGGTTTTTGCCCCAGATTGATGGTGATTGGCATTGTAATGTATGTTTCATGCCTTGTCTTTCTGGGCCAATGATTCAAGAGTATATTAAGGGACTATGAATTGATAGTTCTCTGAATGGAATGAATGGTAGTTCTCAGGTATTTCATAGACGTTCTTAGAATTAAATAAACGACATGGAGGGAGCCACCTATGTATTATGGTGCTAGCAGAAACGTGCAGATATTTTCAATTCCCTCTTATCATTTATTATTATGATAGGCTGTTATGAAAGAATTAATTAGATCATCAAATAGGATTGTTGGTAAAAACCATAAAAAACGGTTTTCGGCAAAAATCATTAAAACATTACTTTTTGTCTAAATCATTTAAAAAGGCGATTTTGGGCGTAAAAAAAAGTTTTAAAAACGGCTAAATATTGGGTGTAACTAAAGAAAAAATATTCAGTAACATATTACATAAAATATCATATTCATGGGTGTGAGTGAGACGAAAATCATATTCAAAATGTGATTATGGTTATAGTTGTAATAATCACAAAATCACTCATGTGATTTTATTCTAAACTTTATTCATGAATACAAATACGCCTTCCCTGCATCAAGCATGACCTCATTGAGGTAACCCTCGCAACATATTTTCCCGTTAAAATGAAATAGTTAAACCTTGGCTTCTGTTGATTATCATTTACTTGGATTTTCAATTACTGAGTAAGAATATAAATTCATATGGATATGAATTACGAGTAAATGAACCAATCAGTGAATTGAAAGATATTTACTTAAGGTAAGAGATACCACAGAAATCCGTCACGCAGAGGGGCTGCGTAAGCTAAGCAGATTTCCCTCGTGAAGTTATACAATAGACAAATCTCCATACAAGTGCCGAACAGTTACGGAAACGGCCGAGCTAGCTTTCGGTGGAACGAATAGAAGCGACCATAGCTTGTCCGTTGCACTTTATAAAAATGCAAATATCTCGGTTAATATTCAAGATAGAGAATAAATGTATAGAACAATATTTATAGTAAATTTAATTTGCAATAAGATTGTTTCGATACAATTTTTCGATCCGACGTTTAGTAATGCAGATATTTCCAATTTTTGAAATTACCCCCTATACACCCCTCTCCCACTGGTCCGATTTCAGCCGTTAACGAACTTGATCTTCCTTTTTACATAAAACGATTAAATACCGAGGTTGGTGACGATTAAACAAAAATTGGGCCCGCTAGAGTGTTAATATATATATATATATCATCTATAGGATAGGGTAGGATCGATGGGCATTTGAAGAAATTTTTCGAAAATCGCGTCATGAGTACGACTTCAATAGGTCTCTTAAAGGAAATCTGCTAAAACAACCGTTATGATATACACGTTATACAAAAGGCATAGCCCTACCAAAGGAAGTCTGTACCCTCGTGTGAATATTTCTTTTGGAGCATTGAAATCAACAGAATTTGAATTAATTCAGCTCAAAACACATTAATTTTCCTACACTGTAGTTAGCTATAGAAAAATAAATCCAGAAGCATGGAAATAAAATAAACCTTTAACAAATTAGAGAATTATATTAGTCTTTAAGGAAAGCACTCTTGCTATTCAAGGATAGCCTTTAGGTTAATAAGGAGATTATTCGTCTCTGATAAGAGATAAGGAGCGAGGGAGTTAAGGAGAATAATGAGGGTGGAAATTCGCAGAGGCCGGATACTGGGGATAAAGACTAAATCCCTTCATTTTTCCTCCACCTTTTTAAAGTTGAGCATTTCATCCCATTTATCTTCTATTAGTATTTCCAATATTTTAAACTGATTTAATCCTTTTTCTCAGCTCCCAGTGGATTTAAGTGTGTATTAAACACAGAAACACAAATTCCTTCAAGACAATAGTGAGATTTTCTTTTCCTCACTGTGCAATTATCTCAAGTGTCATTGTGTAGAGCACATGATTAGGTTGTTTTGCAGTTGTAACCTCTACATTCTGTCGGAGCGAAGAGTATCTACATTTAACAAATTGGTTTCAATTAGACAAGAAATAATACTAAAGCTGACTTTAACACTGCAGTAGTGAAAAAACTTATGACACGAAACACAAATTTTACCGAACACCGAAGATGACAGAGAACTTGAAATATCAGAAGTTATGGAAATTTTGAAACATTTACTCTAAGAAGACACCAGGAATGGACAATTTAAATGCTCAGATGATAAGACATACAGCCTAGCATTTCACTGATTTTTTTTCAACAATATATCAAATAGTATTTTCAACATGTCAAATACCTAAACAATGGAAAAAGGCAATTCTCATACCTATTCAGAAACCAGACAGCTCCAAGTGCCAATGATGTCTAAAGTTTTGGATAAGGTTATAAATATTCAAGACTGGTACACTATTTAAATGTTAATAAAATAATACATGAAGGCCAGAATGGATTTATACCAAAGAGGTCAAGAACAAGTACAATAACAAAAATAAAAAATATAACCCATGTAGCATTAAAAGGGAAAACCTAATGTCATAATGGTCAGTCTGGATATCAAAGGGGAGTTTGATCATGCCTGGTGGCCAGCTATCTTAAAAAATCTTAAATCCTATTACTGTCCAAAAAACTTATATAAAATTATCTTAAATTTCTTTACAGAAAGATCTTTGACGATACAGAGCAAACATTATACTTACACCAAACCAGTTACTATTGGTACCCCTCAGGGTACCAGACCGTATGGGGGACCGTATTTATCTCCGACCCTATGGAACATCTTAATCAACACTATTTTGAATTTAACACTGAAAAACAAACTTGTCCAATTGGAGAAGCAGAACAAACTTGAATTTAACACTGAAAAATCGAAATACATTATTTTTTCTAGAAAACGGAATATCCCTCAACTAAATATTTTACTTGACGACGTTTCACTAGAACAGACTGACATAATCAAATACTTAGGCATTCTCATGGACCGAAAACTAAATTGGAATAGACACACTGACTATATATACACTAAAGTCTCAAAACTCATTAACACGTTAAGTATCGCTACAAGAACAACCTGGGGTATGAAATCAGAATGCCTCAAAACTATTTATGAAGGTGCAATTGTCCCTAATATGTTCTACGGTATTTCAGTATGGCATTATGCTCTACGCAGAAAAAGGAACCTGAAGAAATTTCATAGACTACAACGACTCATAGGTATTAAAACTGCGAAAGGTTATAGAACTATTTCTTACGAGGCCAGTTGTGTTTTAGCAGCTATAATTCCAGCAGAATATAAAGCAGAAGAGCTGACGACTCTGTACAACATAAAAAAACAACGAACTAACTACAAAGACATAATGAATATTACAATAGATAAATACATTGACTGCTCACAATGGCTACACCCGGCACTATTTGCGAAAGTAACATCACATTTGGACGAGCCATGGACTGAAAACACTATGACATCCCACATATTTACTGACGGAAGCAAAACTGACTACAACACACCTGGAGCAGCATTAATTGTTGAGACTGCAAGTGGACATATTCTAAAATACAAATACCGACTTGATGCTAGATGCTCTAATAATCAAGCAGAGAAATACGCTGTTTTAAAAGCTACCGAATATATTATAAAATCGTCATATAACCTATACAAATATACGACCATACACACAGACAACACGACTCTCATTTACTCAATACACGACCCGATCACAGAAAACATTAGACAACATTTTATAGAAATTATACACTTAAACCTACACATACTTATAGAATGGGTAAATATTGGAAACGAACAAGCCGACACGTTAGCAAAGGAAGCAGCCCAGGATACTAACATAAACCCAGAATTTGCCCTCGTACCACTCTCATACATTAAAAAAGACTTATGTACCGACACAATACAAAAGTGGAACAGAGAATGGACGACATGTAACAAATCTTACAGTTTACACCAATACATACCAAATGTACTTAGGACTTACAGACAACACAAACGTTTTTACATATATTTTATGACTGCAAAACGTTTAGTCAAAATAGATCAACTTTAATAATGAACATAATTTTAAAAGGAGGTAATTGGCCAGAACCACCTCAGGTTATATTTAACAAATATAATAAAGAATTTATAATGTTTATCAAAAGTATAGATATGGATGTAGCAATAATACATTAGAATGTGAAGTTGATTGTGAGGAACGGGAATCATAATTCAATATATTTACCCTACATAGACTGGTAAATTACAAATCGTTGAGTTTAAGTTTAATTTTAATTGATATGCTTTCGTTCTTATTGTATTTATTTATTTACTTTTCATTTCATTTATTAATCTTGTTTGTAATTACCATACTTATTTTAATATTGCTTTTTATTTATTTATTTTTTTATATTTTATTATTTTTTTTTATTTTATTTCTTAAATATTTGAATAGACAGTTGATAAACAAATATTTATTGTAAAATAATAATGTATTTAAACATAATAATACATGTAATATGCCATGTGGCAATGGAACATGTATTCGAATAAAAAAACTCCTCACAGGGTTACTATGAGGACAGAAAAAAAAAGCACTGCAGTAGACACGCCCCTAGTCAGTACAGAAGTGGTCGCAAGTCATCTCTCAGATAACTTACCACCTTTCCTGAGGTATTAAAGTAAGAAGGTTAGTTTTAATTAACCCTGTACTAATATTTGTATAAAAGTTATAATTGATACATTATATGAAGAATATCAATGATTAATGATTATATAATACGGAAAAAAAAAAATTCAACATTATCTTGGCTTACACAATATAAAATTGATATATACATATCTTAAACGTACACACGATATAGTCAGGTTTATAAAATAAAATAATAATTATAAGATGAAATATGGCCATTTCCTAAATAAATTAGTTTAGAATTAATCTCCCAAATATTCAGAAGAAATAAATACTGCCATAGGCCACCTTCTGGTATATCTAGATACATTATAAAGTGAACACATTTTATCCAATATGTCCACAACTACTTTGGTTTGATTATAATGTGTTATAATGGAGGGGTTTTTCTTTTCTCCTGTTCTCCTTCTTTTTATTCATCAAAATGCATATTTCATATAGTCAATAAATTTCTAATTTTGGACTTATTTTTTGGGACATAGAAAACCAGTGTGCCCTCCTTCCTATAAGCGAATATGCTTGAATTTATTTCCCTATTTTTTATACTTCAAGCTCCCTGTAAATCTGCAACTGAACTACTTACAAAGGTAGTCGCGCGGGATTTTACAGATGCCTCAAGGTCATGCGCAGTACTGGAGAATGAGAAAAGGGTTGCAACAGTGCTGATAGGCTGTATACATGAGGGGAAGGTAGCTAGGGGCTTGCAGGTTCTATCATCTCAGCAGTTCAAAAAGTCTCTCAGATGACGTGCGACTACTGCAGTGTTAAAGAACGCCGAATGGCCTGCCACGAGATCAGGACTGTAATTCTAATAATTCAAATTTTTCCTATAGTACTTGCCCTCCATTGGCATCTCAAAAGTGCTCAGCATGAGACAACAAATGCTATTCATATCACTTATTTATGTATATTATTTAATTTATTTTATATTTTTTTTCTTTGAATAATTTTAATTCTTTTAATTTCTTTATTATTATCACTTTTGTACCAGGAAAACAAACACGCAAAAAAATACTAATAGAAGAAGTCTTATGATTCGTAGCTTGGCTACATGATGCAGACCAGATTGGTGTAATCAAATTGAAAATGTATTGTGTACAAAATTAAGTAATGCATAAGGTTGTAGAATATAAGTCACGTGCTGTAGGTTGACTATTACATTGAAAACCTAAGAAAACAGTCCATCTCGCAGGGGCTTCATTACGTATTTTCATTTATCTCAAAACTGAAAAGTTCAATAAGAATAATATTTGGTAATTAGGTATCGAACAAAGTGTTTCATAATATAACAGCTTATTGTTGATATGACATGAGCAGGAATTGGGGTTTACAACAGAAGGCCAAACACTAAAAACTGCAAATATCTCGATAGTCAAGATAGTGAAAACATGTGCATAACAACATTTATACAACATTACATTTGAAATAAAATTGGTTTTATGCAATTTTTCGATCTGACGCATAAAAACGGAGACATTTTGAATTCTCAAAATTTCCCCACTAAACCCCCCCCCCCCCGTTGGTTAGTTTGACACTTTTAGCAGGCTTCCCTCACCAAAAGCAGCAATCGTTCTCAAGACTAGATATTTCAGTTTTTTTAATAAACATTTACAAGCATTATTCTTCCTATATTAATAATAATATCAATCAACCTTTAAGTATGTCTGTTACACTTTAGGGACCGCAATTTTGATTGAGCCTTTACTTAACTCGAAACATGAATTTCCTTACTACTGGGCTAAACCAATATAAAATATCAATCCATTGAGTGTGGTGCAGTTCTAAGATCCTCTTTTTCTGACTTTCTATGGTCGGCAAGTTGTCATTCGAGCCATGTGAACTAAACTTAGTGTGAACGTTTCTAAGAGATGTCTGATCCTCACAGGATGTATGTACGGGTATAGGTTATTCTTTCGTCAAAATTAAGTTTCCAAAACAGAATTAATTTTATATAGCCAATACGAAGTCTATTATACCCTTTTATCTCCAGTTTCCAATGATAACCGTTGCCCATTGTCATACAGATACTTTAACTTTTTTAGGTTAATCTATTTGTCCTTCTGTATATTTTTTGTTCTTTGTTATTTTCTATTTTTTTTCTTTCTATTCTATAAGCTGTTTACTATTTTTAATTTACCCCAGGTAAGAAAAAACGCCTAGTTCCTTCACTATTCTTTATTCGTTGCGACAGAGCGCTTTCAGAGCATACGCTCCACATCAGTGCCCTCTTCACAATGATGGAGCGTATGCCCTGAAAGCACTCTGTCGCAACGAATAAACAACAGTGAAGGAACAAGGCGTTTTTTCTAACCTGAGATAATTCCTTCATCATCCAGCACCTCAAAAATGGATTTTTAATTTACGTTTATGATATTTTGTTTTTGTTGTGTGTTTTTTTTTCGAGAAATATCGTTCTTGTTGCGAAGCTCCGTATAAACCTATATAAATAATTATTTTTTTATTTATTTGGTTTGTTGCCCACATCTTTGGTGATTAGCAAGATCTCTGTTTCTTCACAAGTGAAGAAAGTGAATAAACTTTTTAAATAAATTGAAATGTGAATAAATTATTTTTTGGTGGAAATAATCAATATATTTTAAAATTTAAATATAATAATAATTACCTTCCTTGTTTATAACCTGCACTTGTTTATAACTGCACTACTTCACAATCATCACTAGTTGTTTTATAACTATGCTTATAACCTTTCACAACCATGCTTATAACCTACCGACAACATAATCTTTACAACATCCTAATTTTGTTCATATTCTGGTTAGATCTGATCATGTATTACACGATTACAGAAAAAAATTAATATTACACTCGTGACGAAAGTAGAATTTACAACTCTCGTGAAATTATCACGATAGTATCGCTTCGCTCGTGTGGGTAAACGTTTCACTCGAGTTGTAAAATGATCTTGTATAATAAATAACTATTATTTCTTCATGTACACCTTAGTTGTACTTTATTTATATATTATGGAAAATATTCCTTAAACATCTGAGTATTTCTCAAATCCGTGCTTTGTCTAAATGAATATAATAAAAGTTTCCCTTTTTAAATGAGTCTTTAAGGTTTCTCTGATGTCCTATTTAAAGTCGTTGGGAATTTCCCCCCCCCATGTTTCTTACCATTCTAACAACAAACTTTAAAATATTGTCTGTCTGTCTGTCGGCGTTTTACTCAATGACTCAAAGACGGCTCGGAGGACGTCTTTAGATTTTTATATTAGCGCGTCAACTATCCCAAGATACTTCATATGCTATATGAGAACTCGAATTTTCAACGGGGGTTGAGCTGGTTACATCGATGTGAAAACACATTTTCGTCAATAGCTTCGTTAATATTCGTTTTATCGAGAAACTGTAGAGAACATATAGGGTTCAAAATAACTAAAAATAATTTCGGTTCGTAAAAAGATATTCACTTCTATTAATTTCGACGTTTTGACATCCCATTTACCGGCACCAAAGACTTTATTTGTTTTTCATGTAAAATACCTTAATGGCATTGGGAAATTGTTTTTATAAGTTCAAGTTTGTTATTACGAGAAATTTGATATTTTTCTCCTCGTATAATTGATACTACTACACCTCATACAATCTCATCCATCGTTGCACGATGCCTGACCAACATTTTATTATATGTTTTCTCAGCTGCTAAGATAATACAATCCTTTTAATTTGATGGAGAAACTAGATTTATTTGATTCCTAGAACGACCATAAATTCGTCGTAAGACGTTGCACGTTTTATGGTCCATACTATAAATTTGGCTAATGTGAAGGCAATAAATGGGCTATCTAGTGCATCCGTTATACGGTATTTATATTTAAACGGGGAACCATTATTATATCAATTAGTTCCGTTTTGAAAACAATTCTAATCATAAATTTGTCTAAATGCTTATATCTTGGGCAAAGCAAATGAATGACAGCACTTAAACTTATCATGTTTCAGGGCGTTTGTGTTATTGATGAGTATGACGTGAACAAATTCTTTATTTTTATTTATTGTTTGAATAACTTGTATCACATTTAACCCTTCACAGGCAAGGCTGGGTCGCCGGTGACCCAGGGGTTGGTAAAAATAATATTCTGAGTAAAGTAAGGGAAGGAGGGGATGGGAAGTGCACGGTACCCCTCCCCTCCTTCCGAGAGTTGATGAAAAAGAAATTGAGAATCAGCCTGGACCCAGCACTTCAAGACGTCGGTGTGCTTTTTGTGAAAAATCAAGAGATCGTAAGGGTACATCAAACTGCGCTCATTGTAATCGCAGCCTATGTGCTGAGCATAGGCTAAGTATTTGTTCTCGATGCATTACCAGAGTCTCACCTGAAGAAGATGAAGAAATAGAAGATTGTTAGATTGTTCTGAGTTTGAAGTATTAGTGAACTTTCATTACTAAGAGTTAATTCCCCTTTTTTGATTTTTTATCCCTCATATTTTCTTCTTTTTTCCATAGAGTATTTTTTTATATATATTTTTTCTGTAAGAGTTTAAACTATTTATTTTGATCTGGAAAGTTTTTGACTGTTCAGAGTAGGAAAAATTATTGCTGGACTGCCGGATGAAATGGAAGACTGATAACTTACTGAAAATTATTTAATCACTAAGATTTTATTAATTTAGGAGTTTACTCGTTTAATTTTTATCTTTTATCTTATACGGATACCAAAGGTCTGGAACTCTACGTTCCTACTAATTTAAGTATAGTTCCTACTAATGTAAGTTTTTGTATTTTTATCATATTATGTATATTGCTAAATAAAATAAATTTTTCCAACTATACTTTCTTTTTTTATATATAAAAAAAACAACACAATCTGGAATATTTTTGTTAAAATGACAAAAATGTGCTATAAATATGACTGGGTCACCCGTGACCCAGCTTGCCTGTAATGTAATTTTCATATTCCTTGTCTGTGAAGGGTTAATATATTATTGTCATTTTTAACCCTTTCATTGAAATCACTGTCATCCGTACGATATATAGATCGTGACGATGAGCGTTTTATTGGTCCATGGCTCGTGGAAGGCTCCATAGCAAATCATATACTATGTAAAACACACACGAAAAGAATACGATCAAACAGTGTTACAAGCTATAATGAAAGGTACACAACATACGTAAACCGAATTATCCCGTATCTTAGGCCAACTATAAGTACGCTGTTAACCGAAACAAGAGGTACATAAGACCGGACCAAAACGAGCAATAGCTAGTCAAGGTCGAATGCCGTTGATAAACTCAAACCCAAAACACTTCCTGAGTGTAGAGGAAGGGAAGACTCACAGCTAATGAGGTGGAGAGGGCTCCAGGGTGGGTGGGGGGGGTATTGGTGGGCACCAATACTAGCAGGTCTACCAATACATGAAATATAAAAATCTCTACCGGCCTCTCAGGCCGGTGTTTCGGTAAAGGTGTTAATAATTACCAGGAGAAATCATTTCAAAATTAAATGATTTATTAACGTTCACGTTTTGCAACTGTGGCTATTTGGGACGGGTTATCTACAGGATACCATCCTTTTCTAGCCAGGGTGGTTCTAAGTATTTTATTTAATGAATTTGGACACTAAATAAATTCCTCTGCCCAGGCGGGAATCGAACTCGCCAATCTTGGTTTACCATATGAGATTTAGGACAACGCTTTATCTCACATGGCTAACCTGTACCCCTTTTTATTTCACCTCGTCAACACGGTTAGTTATTATAAAAATTTAAATCTTGCCTTCATCCTGGGCGTATGTCTGTATTGAGTGAAAGATCTCTGGGCAGTGGATGTTCTTGTGGTAGAAATGCATCTCCTCATTACTTATTTTCAAGAAGACTATAGTAATTTTTATATTATTTCCAGCAGGAACAGATGTTCGGACATCTTATTCCTAACGTATAAACTATACTGAGTTAAAGGTGCTTTCTTAGAGAAGTTTAGAAGAGAAGAAGTAGTTTTACCCAGGTTGAGACTTGGCCATATACGACTGACCCACACTTACACTGTAACTGTAGACTTACTATAAAACATATACTTATTGACTGCTATTTAAGGACTCACATAGACCTATCATACACTTTGACTGAATCACTACATGACCTTAGCCAGTATATAGACCGCGATTTATGCTACTTGAAACATGACAACCTTTTCAAAAAAGTCCGTCACGCAGGGGCTGCATAAACTAAGCAGATTTCCCACGTGGAGTTAAACAATAGAGAAACCTCCATACGAGAGCCGAACAATTACGGCAAAGTTCCGAACTAGCATTTGGCGGGAAATTCTGTCGTCCGTTATCGGCCCAAATTTAATAAAAATGCAAATATCTCGGTTAATATTCAAGATAGAGAATAAGTGTATAGAACAATATTTATAGTAAATTTAGATTAGTTCTATACAATTTTTTGATCCGACGTAGGGTAACGAAGATATTTCGAATTTTCGAATATCCCCCCTCTAAACTCCCCTCCCACTGGTCCGATTTCAGCCATTAACGGAATTGATCTGTCTTTTTGTATAAAACGTCTAAATATCGAGATTAGTAACGATCAAACGAAAATTGCGACCGCTGAAGCGTTAACAGACACATATATATGTATATATATATATATATATATATATATATATATATATATATATATATATATACAGGGTGTCCCCAAAACCAACGGCCAAACTTTAGGGATCGATAGAGTATCGAAAAACTAAAACAAAAAGTCCTCTGGCATATGCCTCGTTTTTTCTTCGTTTTCGAGAAAATCACAAAAAACTAAAAATAGTGGTGCAAAAACTAGTTAAGGCCAATGGAAGAGCGGATTTTATTCCTTGAATGAATTTTAGCAATAAATGTTATTCCAATACAATTATTGTATTCTAATCTTATACTAACAGAAAGGTAATTGAAAAAAAAATATTTTTTATTAAGAAAAAATAATAAATACTTTTTTATTCAAATATTCATAGTATAAAAATTACCTATTTAAAGTAGATAACATTATGAACAATAACTGAAGATTAAACATAAAAAAAAATTAAAAATTTAGAAAATTAATAAAATAATTAAAACCACTCGCTGCAAATACACTTCTCTAAAATTACATCGTTAATTTCTAAAGGCAAGTAAATTTCAGTGCTGGCCTCTCGCTGCAATACACGCATCACATCGCGTACTCACAGATCGCACTGCATCTAAACATTGTTCTGCGGTGAGCTGGTTGCAAACCATTCTGATGCGCTCGATGAGGTCATCCCTTGTGCGGACGGGCTCTCGGTAGACATTTTCTTTCACGTATCCCCACACGAAGAAATCTAGTGGCGTGAGGTCCGGAGACCGGGGAGGCCAAGGCACCGGCCCACCTCGTCCTATCCAGCGACCTGGGTAGTTGATGTCCAACCAGTCTCGTACGGCCCTTCCGTAATGTGCAGGACAACCATCGAGTTGAAACCAGCTCTCAAGCCTTGTTTCCAAAGGGATATCTTCCAAAAGTGCCCGTAAGTCATTCTCCAGGAATAGATGATAACTTTCAGCGTGAAGTCGAGCAGGTAAAAATACGGGACCTATTATGCGATTATAACAAAGACCGACCCACACGTTTACAGAAAATTAATGCTGGTAGTGAAATTCTCTAACAGCGCGGGGATTTTCATGTGCCCAAAGGTGGTAGTTTCTTTGATTGAATATGCCCGCACGTGTAAAAGTCGCTTCGTCCGTCCAGATTACTTTCGCACTTAAGTTTACATAGTTTTGCAATTCTTCTTTGTACCAATTACAAATATTTAATCGGCGGGGATAATCAGCGGGTATTAAATTTTGTACCTTTTGTACATAGTAAGCATGCCTGCGGTCAGCCCTTAATGTGCGCCAAATGGTTGTCTTTGGTATGCTTAGAACTGAAGCAGCTCTCCTTGTGCTAGTGTTGGTATTGAAGTGCCTCAGTATCCTCTCCCTCCGCCTCAGGTCGGCTTCCATCGGAGCCTGCATACGGTTTCCACGACGATTACATGAGAAGGACCCAGTCTCTCGAAGCCTTCTGAAAGTGCTGGTAAAAACACCTCTGTGTGGGGTTTCTCGGTCAGGAAACCGTCTGCGATATTCCAGAACTGCCTGACGTGCATTGCCATCGCAGAATCCGTAGACGTAGACTATGTCCGCGTATTCAGCGTTAATAAATCTAGCCATGTTTGTTGACTTCACTGAACAGTACTAGCAACACCACTAATGTGAGAATGCGAGGCTGGATTCCCCCCAAAAAGGATTAAAATGATAGTAAACATTTTAATCCTTTCTTTTTAAGTTTAAACACTCAACCTAGACGTTTTATTGATAAGGAAAGCGTGAGAATATTCATGTTTTCTAAATTTACTCCTCGTAAATTAAAAAATTAAGCTTACTCAAAAAGCCAATAGTTTTTTTGTAATTTAAATACATTATTAAAAAAAAAATACACTTTTTGCACAACTATTTTCAGTTTTTTGTGATTTTCTCAAAAACGAAGCGAAAACGAGGCATATGCCAGAGGACTTTTTTTCTTAGTTTTTCGATCCTCTATCGATCCCTGAAGTTTGGCCGTTTGGTTTGGGGACACCCTGTATATATATATATATATATATATATATATATATATATATATATATATATATATATATATATATATATAAATGATTTTGAAGGGACCTCATTGTCGCTATACCTGGGTAGGAACGATGGACATTTGAAGAAATATTTCGAAAATCGCGTCATAAGTACGGCCTCTACAGCTGATTTCCCTTAAGGGAAAACTGGTAAAAAAAGACATGTTATCTCTCCTGTTTTGTTCAATGGCAAATTCCTTTAGACGGTATGTAATAATCTTCTCTTCTCAGCTTCCAATGATCAAAGTGTTTCAAATGGGCTCCAGCCCCGGCGAAATCTGCCCATTGATGAAAGATCTCCTGCCGAACATGTTCCAAACTGAAGCAGACCATGCTTACCTTGCTTCCCCTGTTATTAGTTACGGCCAATTAGTTATAGACTCCAGGGCATCGATCCCATCTTCTTGGGCATCCATCTAACCAAAATGCCTCCCTTGCTCTCAAAATTTCACTTTCGTAATACTGTTCCACGATTTTGAGCAAATATCCCCTAATGGAAATCAGCTATTAACGTTGTACTCATGACGCGATTTTTGAATAATAAATAACCTCAAATGTCCACCGATGTTACATAGGAAATCAAGGAAGTGAAATCTTTTCAAAATTATATATGTACTTATCTCTTACCACAGTACCGGCTGCAATTTTTTTTGTATAATACCAAAATCGATATATAAGCGATTGATTTAAACCTAAAGCCCGAGTTTGTTAATGGCTGAAATCAGACTTCAGGAAGGTGTGATTTATAGTCCGTCACGCTGTGGCTGCGTAAACTAAGCAGATTTCCCATGAGCGCCACGCATTTGCATTTATCTCATAGCATGAAAGTTCAATGAGAACAATATTTGGTATTTAGGTTTAAAATAAAGTGCTTCATAACATAATAGAATATTTAAAATATGAGATGAGTAGGAGTGGGGGTTTATTGATGACCGAAAACTAAAAACTGGAAATATCTCCGTTAATAATCAAGGTAGTGAAAAGATGTAGATATCAACATTTATAGAAGATTAGATTTGCAATTCGTTTGTTTCTGTATAATGTTTTGATCCGACGCATTTTAACAGAGATATTAAGAATTTTCAAAATTCTCCACCTCTAAACCCCCCCCTCATTCTGGTTCGATTTCAACCATTAAGGAACTTGATCTACCTTTTTATATGAAATGATTATATACCAAGTTTGGTAACGATAAGAAAAAATTGCGACCGGTAACAGACAAATATATATACACAGTTTTGAACGGACCTTATTTTCGTCATTACCTGGGTAGGATCAATGGACATTTGAAGAAAACTTTCAAAAACCGCGTCATGAGTACGACCTCAATAGCTGCATTTCCCTTAAGGGAAATCTGCTAAAAGAGGAGAAATTAAAAATATCTTCGTTATTTAAGGTGGATAGAAACAATGCATATAACCAATCTTGTTGCACATTTAATTGCCTATAAATGTTATCATATACATATTTTCTCTGTCATGATTATTAACTGAGATATTTGGATTTTATAAATTTCTATCCTTAGTAAACCCCTACTCCTACTCATGTCATATTAATAATACTATATTTTAATGTGAACTGCTTTATTCTAAGCTTTAATACCAAATATTGTTTTCAAGAGATCATTATTATGCGAGGAACATGCAAATACGTTTTGTGATAAAGCCATCAATTACGAATTGTCATGTTTATTTATTTATTTATTTGAAGAGCTCCGCAACTAGGCGATGCCGCTCAGTACCATTTATTTGAATTCTAAATTAAAATTTTAAAATAAAGATAAAATGTTGTAAAAATTATTAGAACAAAGTACAAAGTATATGGAAATAAAATTAAGAAAATGTTAAAATAATGCTATATGAAACCATAAACTTTGAAATAAATCCTGGAATGAGGGTGATGGAAGTCTAAGACACTAGTTTAAAAATGAATTATACAGATTCATAAAACGTAGAGAAATGAGTGGTGTGGGTGAGTTTGAAAGTTTATTGTTAATGTCAGTTGTCTTGAAGTGTTTTAATAGTGTATTTATACGTTCTTGTTACGAAAATGTTTATTTGATCTATACATACTCGATATTTATCCGTTACAGTCACCAATACAAATGATATGGGTTGTTGGCTCTGCATTAGTGGGGGTAATATAATAAATTAATAATGACTTACTTTATATCTAAACATTAACCATTGAACGACAAGGCTGTGGCACAGGACAAATTTGACAAGCAGGTGTCATGCATGACACCTACCTGCCATATGCATATTTTCCATTTTATTCTGCTCAGAAGCACGATTCTTGTCTCAAAATAACATTTAGCAAAGTTAAGAAGAATAGTGTGTTAGTGTACTTGTGAGTAACCCCCCCCCCCTCGCAAATGAGGGCTTTAAATGAAATTTATAATAATTATATGCAATAAATAAATTTATATTAATATAATATATTTTGTAATATTTATTATATAATAACACACTATGTAATACCTATACTTACGAAACAAATAAGCAAAGAACCACATATTAGTAGCATATTGTTATTATACAAAAGTATACCGAAGTATAAAAAATTATATAAAAATATAACCCTACACAGTACAGAAAAAAATCAAGGGACACTCAATTATAAGCAAAATAATGCAAAAAAAAAAAAAACAAAAATAACATGAAACTATTCACTTGACGATTCGTTATTGGCAAAACATTCAGCTAAACCATAGTATACTATGTGTTCACCGCAAATACTTCTTTGGCATTTACAGCAAAAAAGGCTACCTCTTCTATTTTTTTATTATTTATAAATCACTATCACTTTCTTCCATTTGTCTTAAAAGTTCATTTCTAATCTCATCTTCAGTGATAAATAGTGAATTCAGTGTTATAGAAAATATACAAAAGGGAAGTTAAACAACAAGGCTGTGTCAAATACGACACCTACCGGCACAAATACTCCGTAAAATACGAAAAATGGTGGAGGACAGCTCGTGCAATGACCTTGACATGTAGTTGACTATTGAATAGGAGGGTATTAAGAACACCAGTCTTGTCCTGTTTGTTACAAGCTCATGCGTGTACAACTTATGGCATAGGTGTCACATATGACACAGACATGTCGTTTAAAGGTTAAAATTACATAGAACAATATTTACCGTGAGAGCGTGGGAGGTACCTATAGAAATGCTACTAGGAACTCTGTCAGTGTACTAAGGCTGAGCGTTTCTATAGGCACCTCCCACGCTCTGAAGGTAAATATTGTTCTTTGCAATTTTAATATTTAGATAGTAAGTAAGCCATTATTAATTTATTATATTTTTTAATTACAAATATTCCATCTAGATACATTTTATAGTTTTATTGAATGTTTTGTTATATGACAAATTATGTACAGTTTTCAAAACAGTTTTAGACTCATTAACTATGTTGCTTTATGGTTTGTAGCTCTGAAGATGGGAATGTAATACCCAAAAGCGCTAAGCTATAAAAATAAATAGTGAGGAACCAGAAAGGTATTTCTGATTAACATGATTCCTCGCCCTCACCCCCAGCATAATATAACAAAATGTCCATCACGCAGGGGCTGCGTAAACTAAGGAGATTTCACACGTGAAGTTTTACAGTAGAGAGATCTGCCCAATAACAACTGTACAAGTAAGGGATCTCTAAATCTATTCACGAGGGACGAACGATTAAATATCGTGTTTGGTAACGATCAAATAAAAATTGCGACCGCTAGAGCGTTGGCGGTCAAATATATATATATATATATATATATATATATATATATATATATATATATATATATATATATATATATGTTTATATAATTTTCAATGGAACTCATTTTCGTCATCTACTTGGTAGGATCGATGAACATTTGCAGACCTTTTTTAAAAAGTCGCGTCATGAGTACGACCTCAATAGCCGATTTACCTTAAGGAAAAACAAAGCTAAAAATGTGTAAAATTTTCAAAATATCTCATTCTATGACTTTGATCGCAAAACGTAGTACAACCAATCTTCTTTAAATTCTAATATCCGACAATAGTTCTATACGCAATTGATTAAGACAAACAACGAAGTTATTTGAATATTTTAGTTATCAACTTTCGAGTAACGCCTACTTTCATTCTAACAATTTCCACACACAAAAACTTTATCAATAAAAAATTTGTCCTCTAGAATAAAATTTTTAAGGTCCCATTTTTACATAGGTATTCCAATATAAAGAGAAATAAGTAATTGAATGTGAGATGTCATCAGCGTGTTATTCCAGCAGTTGGAAAATCTGCACAGTTTGCGAAGCTCATATGTGACAGACTTTTCGTCATCTAAATGTGTAAAAAAAGTAACTTTCTCTTGAGCTTTCCTTACCTATGGCCTTATCGGTAGCCCTGTCGAATAGAGTATCCATGAAATGGAAATTCGCTTACAATGCCAGTTATCGAAGGATGGAGAAAGCGTTTTAGGATTTGGTCCGAAGGAGCAATACAAAGAAGGATAGGCTGGATTTGGAGGGGATTTAACCATGAATAAATCTTATTTGGTTTGCAAAATCCCGAGATTGGTTAGAAGCCCTTTCTCTGTCAGTCAATTCATTCCATTCATCTCTTTCCAGTTGATTTTAAATATTATACTAAAAATATTTAATATATTGTCATGGTTACTCCATTAATAATTAAATCATGGCTATGGTATATTAACATATATCCATAACATCACCGTGTATATGCACATTCAGTAAACCATATAATAATTAAAGGCTGGCCTATGGTATATTAACATATATCCATAACATCACCGTGTATATGCACCTTCAGTATCAAAATTGTATTCTGCATATGAGAAAGGAATAAAATAATTTATCTATTTAATTATTTACTAATAAAATGGTTAAGAAAACTTCATGTTCATAATTAGTCATCCATATATAAAAAAATCTTATATTTAGTCGTTAGTTAACTACCAAATTATTTGTGAAGGACTCAACGAGTTACTCCCATCTCTCATTCTCATAATTCTGTGGTGAGGTATAGAAGTACTTGAGATTTAACAAACTGAAAAAAGTCCGTCACGCAGGGGCTGCGTAAACTAAGAAGATGTCCCACGTAATGTTTTATTATAGAGAAATTTCACGAGAGCCGAGCAGTTAAGGAAACGGCCGAACTAGCTTTTGGTGGGAAAGTCACTCGTCCGTTAGTCGCCCAGATTTAATAAAAATGCAAATATCTCGGTTAATATTCAAGGGAGAGAATAAATGTATAAAACATTATTTATAGTAAATTTAATTTGCAATAAGAGTGGTTCTATATAATTTTTCTATCCGACGATGTATATATATATATATACATATAATATATAATTTTGAACGGACCTCATTTTCGTCATCTCCTGGGTAGGATCGATGGACATTTGAGGAAATTTTTCAAAACTCCCGTCATGAGTACGAACTCAATAGCTGATTTCCCTTAAGGGAAATCTGCTAAGAAGTCATGCAAGGAAAGCAAAAACTAGGTTATTTGTTTTTGAGCTGTGCGAGATATGTTCATATAAATGTACGTGCGTACATCACACCGGAATCAAGTCAAGATGGGGCACTGGGGAAAACAACAAAATGAATAATTCCGGTCAAATATGATAACCTACAATTTTTGCTATAATTTTACATTTCTTTTGCTTCGTACGAGGAAGAAAAGCATTTAAATACAAAAAATGTATCCTTTAATTTTTGTACTTTCCACAGAACTATTTACTGTATTTACTATTGACTTGTTTATGTAACTAGGGTTTTGGAGTAGTGCTCCAAATGACTCAAGGAAAATGAGAGAACATAACATCCTGGAACTAAAGACCGGAAGGCAATCAGAAGTCAGGATATTATAGGAAATTTACACACCATTGCATTACAACCACAATTGGAAGTTATGGGTATTCAAGCGGTAGGCCACATCCATAATCCACTACATAAACACCAACTATTAGTCAGTCATTGGAAAATCAGTTTAGCTTTGGTAATTAGATATGAATTCATTGAATATTCAATAATTTAAGCTATGTTGCTTTTGGGAAAATTAATGAGCATAACTTTGAAATCTCAAATAATTTCATAGCATGTAATAATATCGTGAACTTCCCCGTCTAAAAGATTTTTATTTGTTACAATATATTTTAATGTTCCTGAAGAAATTGCAGCTTGCTGAAACCAAAAAAAATAAAATTTCCTTTGCTTACCGGATACCTCCATGTACCTTGCCACGGCTCAGGTTTTAGTGTTTTAAATCACAAACATACACGAACATTGTAAACAAAAAAATAATTGGCTTTGGATTTCATGAAGGGCCAGGGTTAGTTTTTGGTAAAATAGAACCATACAATGAGTGATCAATTTGATAGTTTAGGGGGGGGTACCTGCCGGAGTAAAGTAGTTACTCTTGGACAGTTTCCTCGAAATCCAACTGAATCGAATTTAAATGGGGGTCTATAGCTGCTATTGAGGAAGAACCCTTCTTTTCCAAGGGTAAAGTCTATATTTCTTCAGTGTGTGCCTTAAAGAGCGCGATCGGCTATTAGAAGGTCGTGCGCCATGATGCCGAAATTCGAAAGCAGATTTGTCATCAGAAGGACACAGCACTCGAACAGTTCTAGCTTGGGCTACCAAGAGGAGATGAAAAAAAAAAAATTCTTTAGGGGAGTGGCACCCTTCTTCCTTATAAAACTGTAGCCTGAACCAGTTACTGCTGTTACTAGATTTTATTCATTAAATCTAAGTTCAAATAAGTTACAAATGATTTAAATTCGCATCTAACAGTGTCCTTGCAAGTATTGTCGTTAAGTATATTATGCATGTATATATTTTCAATGAGCAAGATTTTTTGGCACCATTGAATATTATATTAACAACACAGTAATAGTTTCTGTGGCTATTTGAGAAGCTATATGTATTCATGATTTACTTGAATAATGAATATGACCTATTCAACTCCTGTTGGTTCATTCGAGCATGGAAGTCATGGAGTATAAAATTTATGTCTGGTGGTTTATACGTAGTACAAAACAAATTTGATGGTACTCCCAGTTAGTTTTTGGTAAAATAGAACCATACAATGAGTGATCAATTTGATAGTTTTACTGCCTCATGAGGTGCTATTGAAAGATTTCCCTTAAGTGAAATCGGCTATTGAGGTCGTACTCATGATGCGATTTTCGAAAAATTTCATCAAATGTCCATCGATCCTACCAAGGAGATGACGAAAATGAGGTCCGTACAAAGTTATATATATATATATATATATATATATATATACTCGTATGTATGTATGTCTGTCTAACACTCTAGTTTGGTCGCCAATTTTTGTTTGAATCGTTACGAACACGAATATTTAAAACGATTTTAATGCTAGAAAAAAGACAGATCAAGTTCGTTAATGGCTGAAATCGGACCAGTGAGAGTGAGGGATTTTTGTAAATTCGAAATAGCTCCGTTACCATAAGTTGGATCAAATAGTTGTATAGAAATAATTTTGTTGAAAATTAAATTTACTATAAATATTGTTCTATACACTTTTTCTCTATCTTGAATATTAACCGAGATATTTGCATTTGAATTGTGTGTGTGGTCGGCAAGAGTCGGCTATGTTCGAGCCTTTACGCGAAGAGATAGGTTTAAAGATTCCCTACTACTACTGTTGTCATTAGGCAGATTTCTCTCTTGTAAAACTTTCCGTAGGAAATCTGCTTAGTTTACGCAGCCCCTGCGTGACGGACTTTTTTTATCTTCAGATATATTATTATCATTCATCATAGTTCGGGTGTTAACGATGTAGTGGGCAACATTTTTTTTTTATACTATATTTATTACAGATATTATTCAATCTTATTCAGATAAGACAATCAATCTACAGTGAGTTAAAGACTTCGCCTTAAATCATTTGACATACCTGGAGTCATAGGTTCCATTCCCCCAGGTGCCTAGGAGTTCAATTAGTTAATTATTACTTAATTAAATAAAAATCTTCTGTTCAACCTTGGTAAAAGAAATATGGTATCAATAGATAAACTGGCATACATTTTTCCCGGTTTTAATTGTATTAAGTATGTTGTGGACCCACAGCTATGTAACCTATCAAGAAACTTAATAAAAAAAAATGAAATAAAATTTTCTTAACCAAATATCAATTTGTTTATAATTTAATCCAATAAATATACTTGTGCCTGTCTTACTCATTTATCGGAGAAATTAATGCATGTTCACTGGCATAATTTAAGTGTGGCCATATCGAGGTAGATAAAGATGTAGCTACATGCTCATAAAGGCAGGCAAACCCCATATTATTAGTCTGGTTGCGGAGCGCGGCGCACACTGGAGCGATCCTTCATTAATGTTGGACATTGGGGGAAAAAATAAAAGTTTTAATTTGGGATTTTTATTGTATTGTTAGTACAACATAAACACTTTTAAATTGAGCAGATTGATTTTTAGCCATTTAAAAAAGCCTTGGCTTATTAAATTCGTCGTGAACTCTTATTTCATTTTATAAATTATTGTTGCTTCCAGCACACATTAAGGTTGATAACAAATCAAAAACTGCCACAAAAGGTTTTTATAATTCCTCTAATTTCTTTTTTTTTTTTTACATCGAGCTGAAAATAATTTTATTTAATTTAATTCGCAAATCGCTTGTATTTGCTTGAAAAAATACCACTTGGCATGCTTTTAGGAGTATATTGTCTTATTTACAACGTCGTCAGATCTTGCCTAAACTTGCCTATTCCTTAAATATTTTACTTTTAGTGTTAACACCCCCCGCACTTTTAGGTGCGGAAGGCCTCCCGCGGACCTTTCCCAACTACGTACTGTGTAAAACGCCTCCTCCTCTACGCAATTGACGCAGCCAATCACGTTCGAAAAAATAGTTAAATACGTGTTTTTCCTGTCTAAATATATTAACGGTCCTTTTTTCGTTTTAGACTATCTACTCTTCATTGCTGGATAAAGAGCTTTCAATGCCTTCTCCACATTGCATATCGATTAGATTTCAAATCGTGGAGTGTTCGGTCCCAAGTTCATAAAGAACTTCTCCAACAAAGAAAAACGAAAATCATTAGTGATTTTAGGGAAAAAATGGGATTAATCGTTGACCAATTGAACCAAGGATTGGGTACATCTAATGACGGAAACACGGCGCGTAAGTTTTTTGCGTTTCCTCACATTTCGGGGTCAATCACAGGAATATATGTAAATTTAATTAAACGGTTTTCTATTATTTTGCAAGCAATATCGTCCAACGCTTTGACCAATACTGAAAAGTTTGAAAAGTGTACAAGAGAACCAGCTGAGATATTTGTGGATTTGTATGGATGGTATTACATGCCAATAACAGTTCACAAACTGTTAATACATGGCCCGGAAATAGTCAAACACGCTATTGTACCAATTGGTATGCTCTCAGAAGATGCTCAGGAGGCTAACCATAAATACTTCCGCGCATACAGAGAATCTTTTTCAAGAAAATTTTCAAGGACGGCTACCAACAGAGATATCCTGAATAATTTGTTAATTAATTCAGACCCTTTAATATCACATTTAAGGCCAACACTTAACAACGATAGCGATCGCTTAGAAACAATATATTCGGAAGTAAAAGAACTTCTAATTGAAAAATAAAAAACTTTTGAAATTTTAGAAATGTTAGATATTCTTCCAGCTTACAATTCTCATTATTAAATTAAATACAAGTATTGATTTTGTGAACTTCAATTTATTAAAAAATAAAAATTTATAACACATATGTTTATATTATGTGTCTACAAATCACAATTACCTACTTCGTTAGCGATACATAATCTGTATGTACACATTTAAAATTCATCCTACCGTTGTATCGCATCTGGCAAAGTTGCTTAAAAAATTGCTGATGAGGTAGTTCAATAGAGTATTGGATGTGCTTTAAAATGACACCAGAATCAATATTCTAGGAGCAGTAGAAACGGAGATATTAATGAATGTCCGGCTTACCCTATCACTCGCTCCAGTGTACGGCCGAGAGATGACCCTCTACCAATTCTGGTCTGGAATGGAATTTTCTTTCCCATTCTCGATGCTTCTATTCTGCCATAGTCTCAAGCAGAAGGCAACGAGAAACTACTCCTTGTCCCTTCGGTATATTCTCTTTCATAATTTTTTTAGCAGATTTTCTCCTGGAAATCAGCTATTGAGGTCATACTCATGACGGAATTTTCGAAATTTTTCTTCAAATGTCCATCGATCCTACTTAGTAGATGACGAAAATGAGGTCCGTTCAAAACTGAATATATATATATATATATATATATATATATATATATATATTTGTCTGTTACCGCTCTAGTGGTCGTAAAACTTAAAGTGGGAAATCTTCTTAGTTTACGCAGCCCCTGCGTGACGGACTTTTCCGTATCCATGGAAATGGGCAATTCTTGTGTACGGAAAAAATCTTCAGCTATATCCCGTAGAAAGTGCATTAACAACACGAATTTCCAGAGCACATTTAGTCCTTAAGTGCATTTCATATAAGATCAGTTTGATGCTCATAGAATGAAATCAAGTCTTTTTACGATCGCATAACTTAACCTATTTTTTAATAACTGAATTCTATTTATACAACGGACTATATCCATTATATTGACTAAAATACATTCCGAGATATTGCCTGGCATATTTCCAAGATGGTCTCTTCTCATTCTATTAGCATTCTCTTGCCCTTTTTGATCGTCGGCTCTATGTCTTTCATGTTCTACTAAAGGCGTATTAGTCCCGTTATTAGTACAGTTAAAAAGAAGGAGAAGGGGTTGTTGGTCTTAAATATGTTGTTCACATTATTAAAAATATTTAAAAAATAAATATTATTGAATTCACTTTGATAATTATATGTACTGGATTAATACAAAGAAAAAGTTAGCATTACTACACGAAAAGTGTATATACGTTGGCAGTGTGAGTGAAAATCATTCCTCTGAAAGCACTCTTTGACAGCCGCCATCAAATTGTTAAAATGGAATAAAACTTTTTGGGCATTGGTCTGAATAAAGGCTAATTTATGAAATTCCTCATGTTTATTATAGAAGAACCATTAATGCATTGGCAAGATGGCTGGCAAGAAAGCGGTTCCTTCAAATGAGAAAACAAACTAAAATTAAAAATCACCGTAAAAGCAAACAAACCTGGAAATCAAATCTAATGCAAACTAATAAATACTAATAAAAAAATGTAATAAACCTCTTGATAATTCATGATTATCCACAATATATTTGGAATGCTATTTTCACATAACTCCATTGGAATCATGATTTTTTTTTTCCTTAAGTATGAACGACACGCTTCATTTAAAATGAAAGTCATAAGAGAGGGGGAGATAACTGAATAATCATTTTGTATTTAACATAAAAGTTCCTTCAAATGGGTTATACACATTTTTTTTAATTCCATCCTCATGAGCAATGCTATTTGATATATATGTTACCGTGAATGACCGAAATCTGGTGAATGTCGACATTCACCGAATACCCTCACCGGTGAATATCTACATACACCAAATACCCTCACCGATGTATATCTACATACACCAAATACCCTCACCGGTGAATGTCGACATACACCAAATACCCTCACCGGTGAATGTCGACATACACCAAATACCCTCACCGATGTATATCTACATACACCAAATACCCTCACCGATGCATATCTTCATACACCAAATACCCTCACCGGTGAATGTCGACATACACCAAATACCCTCACCGGTGAATGTTGACATACACCAAATACCCTCACCGATGTATATCTACATACACCAAATACCCTCACCGGTGAATGTCGACATACACCAAATACCCTCACCGATGTATATCTACATACACCAAATACCCTCACCGGTGAATATCTACATACACCAAATACCCTCACCGGTGAATGTCGACATACACCGAATACACTCACCGCTCTATATCTACATACAGCGAATACCCTCACCGATGTATATCTACATACACCAAATACCCTCACCGGTGAATATCTACATACACCAAATACCCTCACCGGTGAATGTCGACATACACCAAATACCCTCACCGGTGAATATCTACATACACCAAATACCCTCACCGATGTATATCTACATACACCAAATACCCTCACCGGTGAATGTCGACATACACCAAATACCCTCACCGGTGAATGTCGACATACACCAAATACCCTCACCGGTGAATGTCGACATACACCAAATACCCTCACCGATGTATATCTACATACACCAAATACCCTCACCGGTGAATGTCGACATACACCGAATACACTCACCGCTCTATATCTACATACAGCGAATACCCTCACCGATGTATATCTACATACACCAAATACCCTCACCGGTGAATGTCGACATACACCAAATACCCTCACCGGTGTATATCTACATACACTAAATACCCTCACCGGTGTATGTCGACATACACCAAATACCCTCACCAGTGAATGTCGACATACACCGAATACCCTCACCGATGTATATCTACATACACCAAATACCCTCACCGGTGAATGTCGACATACACCAAATACCCTCACCGATGTATATCTACATACACCAAATACCCTCACCGGTGAATGTCGACATACACCAAATACCCTCACCGGTGAATATCTACATACACCAAATACCCTCACCGGTGAATATCTACATACACCAAATACCCTCACCGGAGAATGTCGACATACACCAAATACCCTCACCGGTGAATATCTACATACACCAAATACCCTCACCGATGTATATCTACATACACCAAATACCCTCACCGGTGTATATCTACATACTCCAAATACCCTCACCGGTGTATGTCGACATACACCAAATACCCTCACCGGTGAATATCTACATACACCAAATACCCTCACCGGTGAATGTCGACATACACCAAATACCCTCACCGATGTATATCTACATACACCAAATACCCTCACCGGTGAATGTCGACATACACCGAATACCCTCACCGATGTATATCTACATACACCAAATACCCTCACTGGAGTATGTCGACATACACCAAATACCCTCACCGGTGTATGTCGACATACACCGAATACCCTCACCGATGTATATCTACATACACCAAATACCCTCACCGGTGAATGTCGACATACACCAAATACCCTCACCGGTGAATGTCGACATACACCAAATACCCTCACCGATGTATATCTACATACACCAAATACCCTCACCGGTGAATGTCGACATACACCAAATACCCTCACCGGTGAATGTCGACATACACCAAATACCCTCACCGGTGAATGTCGAAATTCTCCAGATTTTGGTATTTTGCCGTAACATATATATATATATATATATATATATATATATATATAGTCTGCCTTTTAACTTTTTCTAGGATAATCCCTATTCCCAATAAACAGCGCATATTCTTCCCAACGTTTAAAATTTCATTTAAAATGGTTCAGTTATAGGTTTTTCATTTTTAATAATTTTTTCTATTTTAGAATTCAAAATTGTTTTATTTGTTATTATAATTGTTTTATTTGTGAATTTCATAGAACATATTTATGCGTTTATAATAGTAAATACACTTGGACATTGGAATTTCCTTAGGTATTACACTAATTTGTGGATAGCCATTTGGATGATTAATGGAAGTTTACGAGAGCATGAAGGATGGAAGAAAATACATCAACAATCCAAAAATGGATGAAATAAAGAAATCAACTTTCTGTGGACACTGAAATATGAGATTTAGTGGAATAAATCTTCTTTGCATGAATTCTCCATCAATTTCCTGAGCCGCCTCGTCGAATTAACGTTCGGCAGCCTTTATTTCCTCCACTCTTTAGTCCTAATAAATACTGTGTTCCTCTTTATTTCCGGAACAATTTCATGTTACAGAAATTCGAGTGTTGTCCTACATTCAACAAAATAACTATTATAAATTCATTTTGAGGTATAGGGTCTTTTTTACATTAGCCCCTCATTTCAAATTAGGTTATAATCACATGATTTTAGAAATACTTCTGAGATATTAGATTAATACCTGTAACTGTTACAATTTATTTTAAGTCCCTCCCTGGCTAGAAAAGGGTGGTAACCTGTAGATAACCCGTCCCAATTAGCCCTAGTTGCAAAAAGCCCGTCACGCAGGGGCTGCGTAAACTAAGCAGATTTCCCACGTGAAGTTATACAGTAGATAAATCTGCCCAATAACAACTTTTGTAGTAAGGTATCTCTAAAACTATTCAAGAGAGACGAGTAGTTATGGAAACGGCCCCCAGAGCTCTCGGCGGAACGTCCCGAACATAGCCGACCCCTGCCGATCATACACTGAATACAAATGTAAATATCTCGGTTAATATTCAAGATAGAAAATAAATGTATAGATTAATATTTATAGTAAATTTAATTAGCAATAAGATTGGTTTAATACGATTTTTCGATCCGACGCATAATAACGGAGATATTTCGAGTTTTCAAAAATCCCCCCTCTAAACCCCCCCTCCTACTGGTCCGATTTCAGCTATTAACGAACTTGATCTTTCTTTTTACATAAAACGATTAAATTTCGAGTTCGGTAACGATCAAACAAAAATTGCTAGAGCGTTAACAGACAAATATATATATATATATATATATATATATATATATATATATATATATATATATAATTTTGAATGGACCTCATTTTCGTCATCTCCTGGGTTGGATCGATGGACATTTGAAGACATTTTCGAAACTCGCGTCATGAGTACGACCTCAATAGCTGCTAAAAGTGGATGTTAATCAATAATAATAATAATAATAACAATTTATTACCTTCCACAGCTGTTTCAGAACGTTAGTCGCATCGTTATTGATAAACATGAATCTAATTCAGCTTATTAATGAATCTAATTATTAAACGTGAATATGTAACAAGGAGAACAATGGTAGACTCCTTCATGTGTGAGTTCGTCTGGCGAAGAAAGCATCAAAACGATGACTTATTTAATGCTATATTGTCAAGTATGAGGGTTTATTGGCCACCAAAAGAATGCTATTTTTGTAAATTTTATACCTGTAGTAAATGCGGTTCAGTTTCTCTTAAAACATTCTTTTATCTATCTTTATAATAGGGACAAAACAGAGAAAGGCAAGCATTTAAAAACAATCATCCATAATCAAACATGGATCTAGTTAACAGTATATATTAACACTAAATACTAAATGACAAAAACTGCCCCTGTGACAGAACGAGTGAACAGACTATAGAACACCTTATCTACACTTGCACACTGACTACACAGTTACGAAACACACTCCAACAAACACTTATCAAAAACAAAGACCAGTGGCCAATAGATCTAAAGAATTTGTTTAAAAAATACCCATTAGTATTTAGGCATTTTTCTAAAACCTTAATAGCAACAGCGGACATTTTAAACACCTTACTTAAAGAATAATAATTTAAGTCTTCCTTTCATTTTTTTTTCTCTTTAACGCCTACATCAAGAATAATGCAATAGAATGAGTGGCATAACTTTCTTAATGGATTTAAATTAACATGTTATTGGATTGTTTCGATTTTCTGATTATGCGTACTATTTTTTCATCACTTTGATTGTTTGTGCTTTCATTATGTACATTATTTATTTATTTATCTTTTTTAGCAGATTTCCCTTAAGGGAAATCAGCTATTGAGGTCGTACTCATGACGCGAGTTTTGAAAAATTTCCTCAAATGTCCATCGATCCTACCCAGGAGATGACGAAAATGAGGTCCGTTCAAAATTATATATATATATATATAATATATATATATATATATATATATATATATATATATATATATATATATATATATATTTGTCTGTTAACGCTCTAGCGGTCGCAGTTTTTGTTTAATCGTTACCACACTTCATATTTAAGCGTTTTAGGTAAAAAGAGAGATCAAGTGCGTTATTGGCTGTAATCGGACCAGTGGGAGGGGGGGTTTAGAGGGTGGATTTTTGAAAATGCAAAATATCTCCGTTACTATACGTCGGATCGAAAAATATTATAGAATCAATCTTATTGCAAATTAAATTTACTATAAATATTGTTATATACATTTATTCTCTATCTTGAATATTAACTGAGATATTTGCATTTGTATTCTGCATGTGCTCGGCAGCAGTGGCTATGTTCGGACTGTCCGCCGTGAGCTCTGGCGGCCGTTTTTGTAATTATTCGTCCCTCTCGTGAATAGGTTTAGAGGTTACTTACTACTACAGCTGTTATTAGGCAGATTTCTCTATTGTAAAACTTCACGTGGGAAATCTGCTTAGTTTACGCAGCCCCTGCGTGACGGACTTTTTATTGTTTTTGTTTTTCATTTTTTTTTCTTTTCCGTTTATTTTTTTTCTTTTCTTTTTAATTTATTTTTTATTAATTTCAAGAACAAATTTATAAACATCATTTCTTGTATACAAAACACGATGTATTATGAACATACATGTTATATACTGTAATAGTATGGCACATGTAGTAAAGGAAAATATAAAATAAAATATATATATATATATATATATTCCCTAGGTATTCCAATATTCTGTCAGCGCTCTGTTTCTTGTAGACAAGGGCTCCTTCTAGTGTTTGAGGAATTTCCAATTGCATCCTATGTCTTTGGGCCGGCATCGGAGAACAACCGACCGGAATCCGAGACAGTCGAATCTCAGCGCCTTGACAGACTGAACAAGTCATGAGATCAAGTCCCCTCAAGGCCCATGTGTTAGTGTAATGTTCACATCTTCGTTAAGAAAAACATTTCTGCCCTACTATTTCTGTGTGAAGTCTCCTATGTTCTAATGGTAGTTATTAGTTCTCTTAGTTTGATACTGTCGATTGGTGTGTAGTCCATAAAAGTTAAAAACTTTACATTATGTGTAATTATAAAACTCCGTCAAGCAGGGGCTGTGTAAACTAAGCAGATTTCTTTCGTGAAGTTAAGTAATAGATAAATCTACGTACAGGTAACACCACACCATTGTTAATATTAAGTAAATAAATACAAACGGAAATAAGAAATGTTTCAGCCAATTTCAATAACTTGCCGACAGGAAGTGTTAGAAATCTAAACGAACAGGTTTGCCAGCCTCACACCGGAAAGAAAAAGAATTACTAAAATATATCAGCATATAACATATGAATTTTATTGAGAAATATTTACTATATCTAGTAATGAGTCAGAATAATAGTTATCTCAATCAATCAAATTTTTAGTCTAAAACCTTATGACGGGGGGGGGCGGGGATCACCAGGACATATTTGCATGTATCTCGCATAATAAAGGTCTCATTGAATATAATTTTTGATATTTAAGCTTTGAATAATGTGATTTATTATGTAGCAGAGTATTGTTAATGTAGCATTAGTAGAAGTGGCGGTTTGCTGAAGGTTGAAAACTGAAAAATGCAAATATCTCGGTTAATAATCAAGATAGTGAATAAATGTATATAACAATAATTATAGTATATTTAATTTGCAGCAAGATTACTTCTATACAATGTTTCGATCCGACGTATGGTAACGGAGATATTTCGAATTTTCAAAAATCCTCCCCTCTAAACCCCCCCCCGGCCCACATTTGAAGAAAAATTTTGAAAATCGCGTCATGAGTACGACTTTAATAGGTGATTTTCCAGGGGGGGGGGATCTGCTAAAAGTCCGTCTCGGGAGGGGCTGCGTTAACTCACGTGCGTCGCGTATTTTCATTTATCACAAAACGTAAACGTTCAATGAGAACAATATTTAGTATTTAAGCTTCAAATAAAGTATTTCATATTATAACAGCCTATTTTAAATATTGGAGTGGGGGTTTACTGAAGGCCGAAAACTAATAAATCCAAATATCTCGGTTAATAATCAAGGCAGTGAAAAAACGTATATAACAACAATTATAGAAGATAACATTCGAAATAAGTTTGGTTCTGAACAATTTTTCTATCCGACGCATAATAACAGAAATATTTCAAATTTTTCAAAACACCCCCCTCCCACTGGTTCAATTTCATCCATTATCGACCTCGACATTCAGTTTTATATGAATCGCTTATATATCGAATTTGGTTACGATCAAATAAGAATTGCGACCGCAAGAGCGGTAATAGGCGAATATAAATAAATATATATATATATATATATATATATATATATATATATATATATATATATATATATATATATATTATGGGAAAATTAATTATTTTTGACTCTTTAAAAAGTAGAGGACAGTTGACTCCCAACTTTCTGTTGTACATAAACCTTATTGCTCTCTTTTGCAATTTAAATATTAAAATCTGCTTTTTGGAGTTGCCCCAATACGTAACACTATAAGTTAACACAACATGGAAATATCCATAATATATTAATAATAGAGTTTCCATGGGAAGATATTTTTTTAACTCATTTTAATAAGAAGCAAAGCGATTTTAGCTTCTTATCAATTCGTCTATATAAATTGAATCAGTGAAAGCGTTTGTCCACAGTCAATCCTAAAATCTTTATCATGGAGACTGGTACGATGTCATGATAATTAATTGATATCACTCCTGAAGAACGCGTGCAATGTTTACTGAAATCAAGAATATTTTATTTCAAAATATTCATAGCTAGCTAATTAGCCATTAACCTGTCAGACAATGATATAAAAGTAATAGACCCAACTTGTTTCAGGTTTCCGTCTCTTTAATTTTTGTAATTATACTGGTATCATCAGCTTAAAGAATAGATTTTGTTGGTTTAAGGTTAGCTGGGAGGTCGTGTATATATATATATATATATATATATATATATATATATATATATATATATATATTAAAAATAGTATTGGACCTAATATTGAACCTTGGGAAACACCGCATGTAATTGTTTACCGCTCTGAAATAATTTTATATCCACTGATATCATCAACTTCTACTTGAACTAGTTGATATATGAATCGGAGAGGAGCTATTAACCATTTAGATACTTCGTACTCTTCCTATACTAACAGTAACTAATGGCAAAACATCGCTAATAATTTAAGTTAATGGCTTGATAAAAGGGAAATATATTAGGAAGACCGTGTTAAGATTACTGTATAAGACACACTGCCTTCTCGAAGCATGTATCTCCGTGTAATAGATTCTACCTCAATGGAACATTCCAGTAAATTATGAGAAATTGCCAGAGGAAAAAAAAAGAATATCCTCTTGGGCTCAAATAATGAATAATGGTAAAACGTAGCTGTTATTTTCCTGAAGACTAACAATTTGCATCATAGAATGTACAAGCCACCAATGAGCTACAAGGATGGAGTCAGTGCACACAATAAATATAAAAATAAAAAGGTCCAGAGCAATTTTGGAATCTAGCCAATAAACTCCGGTCTTGTGCTATTACGGCCTAAGGGTATGTGGATATTTATGCCCCATTTATACAGATTTCACTAAAGATTTGATCTCACGTGAATATCCTCGAGCGATTTTATTCTCTCGGCTGATTTTA